>BRYE01000022.1:4596802-4624302 GCA_030159115.1 Actinidia arguta var. hypoleuca
ATAAATGGTCGATTAATATCAATTTATATCCAGATAAATGGCTACTCATTTATTAAGTTATTAAAATGATATTGAATGAATATCGTTTTGTACCCAGTTAATATAATTTTTTAAAATATTGATATTTATGAAGGAATCTACAGTATAAATAGTTTGAATTATTAAAATAGACCTAAAATAGAGTTCAAAATGCTTGGACTACACAATGCAGTCTAAATAATAAAACTTCCGATAAAATGTGTTCTAATATTTCTCCCAAGTGTTAAACTTTGCACCTTGACATTACACTTATTGTCGCTTTACATCTTTCACTTCTATTTGATACAGTCTAACTCTCAGTTCATCCCCGTTAAAAAAGGAATAATGGAAAAGAACCACGTCACTACTTCTCAAGATAAATTTTACTTTGCAACATGAGTAGAAAATACCCTCCTGATGATCATGTTAGAAAAAATTGGATTTTGAATATGTTTTTTTGGCAATTTGGGTCAAAATAAATAAGGCTTCCTATCATCTTTTTTGATGAAACAAGTGGAGTAGTAATCTCTGTAATGTAGTCTTCGAAACCATATAAAGATTGTTCAAAAGAAATAAGGGATAAATGAGAAATTGCCATTCAAAATTAGCTATTTGAACTAGTTAAAATATAATGAAAACACACACTCTCACATTGGTCAGTAAACCAAATGGGAATAGATATTTATACTAGCAAGTATTAATATAGGGCACCTAAGTATGAGATGTGAGATGTGCGTCGTGATGAGTTGTGAACTGGAGTGAGCTATAGTTTTGGACTCTGCCCATATGGAATGTAAAGAGTCACCAACTGGTGACAGGGTTGTGACTCAGATACATAGCATTACTAGGTGTTGAATACTCAAGTAATGAATGAGTGTTATAAGACCATTACTACACTAGTAGTGGGAGGTTACTACCCTAGTAATGAGAGGGTTAAATTACTTCTAAAATTACTCCTTTGCAAGTTAAAGGGTCACACACTTTATATACATATATGTGGTCTCTTGTTAGTTCTTGGTAACCTTGAACATAGAGTTAAGAGCACACTCACTTTGAGCGTAGTGAGAAATTTGTTTTGCTTTCTCTGAGAGAGAGTGAAACACTGATCGAATTCGCTATTCTGATTATTGCAGTTTTACCACTGATTATAGATTGTTGTTTTATCCTAGAAGGCGATGTTCACCAACTTAACGTATCAGTGATGGGAGAATTTGCTTTAAGGAGATCGTGTGACACATGAGACTTAGTAATTCTCATAATTTGGTTTGCAAATTCTAATTTCTTTTAGTTTCTGTAATTATATTTTTGTTTAACTTTGTATATTAACCAAAACCCATGTGCACTGTACCTTTCAAGAAAAGAAGAGGGAGACAATATAGCCATACCCTAACTTGACATTACCAAGCCATGGCACAATCTCTCCCCCATATTGCTCATTTATTCACATTCATTACCTATCTACCCTGACAAATGTATGTCCGAATCGATCTACACATTATCGCACTCACCATCTTCCTCACTCTACTCTTTTCTCTGTCGGCCCACCACCATTCACCACCACCACCACCACCACCACCACCATATCCGTCTTAACCGCCCTTGCCTTCTTCTTGATTTTTCATGGATATCACTCTGGTAAAACTTCCTCGTCCTGACCACTAGAATGACCGAAATGAGCGCACCAAAAAATGCGACAACAGTAATAATGATAAAAGCCAACTTAAAGAACTCTGCCCCGACACAGTCCAAGTCCTCACCATCCAGCCTTGTGTGCCTCGAGGCTATCAATTGCCTTTTGGCCTCTTTATTGTAGAGGTGTCCCGCGACACTGACATTGAGTATATATGATCCAATTGGGCTCGCCACTCCCCCAAAATTGTACAAAGTGGAGTAGTACTTCAAACCAAAAATTTCTGATATGATGGCAAAAAACAACGACCATTGGGCGCCAAAGTAGAAATTGATGAAGACTGATGCGAAGTAAAGGCCATTCAGGATGCTGCAGGCGATTAGGAGATGGCTGAGGCATGAGAGGAGGAGGAGGAGGAGGAGTGTGAGCATAAGTGGCCGGGGGAATTTGTATTTTGTTAGAAAAATTTCCGAAATGAAGCCGACCACAACTCATCTGAGATAATTCCAAATGCTTACAAGCGACACAAAAGTCGAGATGCTCCAGGTGGGGTATCCGAGGGATGCTCCAATTTGATCTAAATTATCGATCGTCGTCAGGTGCCTCCCATGTCGCATATGGTGGCAAGGAAGAGGATCAACATGTCAATATTAAATAACGCCTGGAGAATTGTGTAGTCCTCACCCTGTCTGCGTCCGGAACATGTTTTCGAAGCACGGGTCCCCTTTTCTCAAGGGCAATTGACGGTGGTGGCTCTACCACGATTGTGGTCTCTATTACAATGTTGAAGTCGTTGGATGGTTGATTGTAATTATGATTAGTGCTTTCTTGCCTTTTGCTCTGCCAAAATTTGTACCCTTCTTGGTAGACCACGACCAAGGGGGAAAATAGCAAAATGAGGACGGTTACGGCCTGGCAATGTACTCTGGGTAAGAGAACTGGGATTGCCCACAATTACTTATAGCATAGTCTATTGTGAATAAAAAAACTGTTTACAATTGGACAATATTAGAATATGTTGTGGTAGAAAATTGGGGTTAGCTACCAATAGTCAATATTGCTTTATTTACCTAGGTACTGAACTTTGGCAACAGCTAGGCGACCTGCACAGCAATGAACAAACGTTACCGGCTGGGATGAGGCTGCTCAAAATCTCTCCAGCGTGCGAATTAGACCAAGGTGAGAATAAACTAAGTAATAAGAAATCAAAGCTGTGTATGCCAGAATTAAATCATACCTTTTCATAATGGGGGAGTAGCCCTTATATAGTTGGAGAATGGAGAGCTGTGTAAGAAAAGTGTAGTGTGATCTTCGGACGGCCAACTATGGAAGTATATCCTGGAGATCTTGGAGTAAATATAGGAGACTGCCATATGGAGAATATCCCCTAATTATAAGGATTGTGAAGAAGAGGGATTCTATTTGAGGAGGAACCTTTGGGCGATCGTACATTGTGTGACTGATTTTCAATTTGCATTGGCATATATGATTTGAAGTTTGGCGAGTTCAATAATTGGCAAAATGGATTGATGTATATTAAGTTCATATATCTTAATAAGGTAGATGCTAATTCACTTGATTTGGCGAATATTAATAAGACAAACTTTAAATTTAATTACGGTGATCATGATTAAAAGGCGATATGAATTCGCTTTATCTTATGCGAAATTTAAAACTCATCATGGAAAAATACTTAAGCGGTTCATAATGGCGATCGAGATGCCTTAATTTGGTAATGAATGGGCATTCTCGATAATGGCGGTATCCACAATGGCGATCAAGATGCCTTATCATATCATCATGAATGGGCATTATTGATAATGACGACATCCATAATAACAATCAAGACGTCTTATCATATCGTCATGAATGGGCATTCTTGGTATTGGCGACATACACAATGGCGATCAAGATGTCTTATTATATTGTAATGAATTGGCGTTCTTGATAATGGCGACATTCATAATGGCAATCAATACACCTTATCATATCGTAATAACTGAACATTCTTGATAATGGCAACATCCATAATGGCGATCAAGATGCCTTATCGTAATGAATGGGCGTTCTTGATAATGGTGGCATCCACAATGGCAATCAAGATGCCTTATCATATCTTAATGAATGGGCGTTTTTGATAATTACGACATCTATAATGGCGATCAAGGCGCCTTATCGTATCGTAATGACTGGACATTCTTGATATTGACGACATTCACAATGACGATCAAGACGCCTTATCATAATAAATGGGCGTTCTTGATAATGGTGACATCCATAATGGCGATCAAGATGCCTTGTCATATCGTAATAAATAAGTGTTCTTGATATTGGCGACAACGGAATAGGTGCTTTAAAGGAATGATGACATAAATTTCTGGCGATAAAATCAACAAAGAAATTTTATTAATTAATCATAAAGACATGTGATCATGACATAATTTTGATTATCCATACAAATGGAGCTTTTGGCGATCATAAGTCTGTCGATGCCATATTAGTTAAGCGATCTCGTTCTCATGGCGACTAGACGCATTATTGATAATATTTCTTCAAGTGTTCGGCGTTCTAGGGGTAAGGAAGGGCTTTTCCGTCCATGTCTTCTAGCCTAATTAGGCCACCATCTTTGTATCTTTGGCGAGGTAGTCCTTTGACGTTCTTCACTTCGCCTAAGTAGGCTCACCCAAAAGAGTTTGGAGGACTAACTCTTCGCCGCAACCATGCTGGTTTGATGACCCATCTACAAACAACTTCCATTTGGCGAGGTCTTCATCGGAGTTCTGTCCTGAGCTTTGTACTGTCTCCATTTTGGGTAGATTTTCTTCAAGTTTTGGGGTGACGTCATATGTGAACTCGGCCACAAAATCAGCCAAGGCTTGAGTTTTGATCACCATTCTTGGTATGTACTCAATGTGGAACTCGCTCCGCTCAATGGACCATTTGAGGAGCCTTCCCGAGGTGTCAGGTCGCTGGAGAATTTGCTTCAAGGGTTGGTCAGTTAACACAGCAATAGGATGCGCCTGAAAGTAGTGGTGAAGTTTTCTAGCAGCGATCAGGAGAACCTAAGAGAGCTTTTCAATTTTCAAGTACCTGGTCTCGGCTCCCATTAGGACTTTGCTGACATAATATACTAGTTTTTGTATTTTGTCCTCTTCTCGGATAAGCACTGCACTTATTATTGTTGATGAAACAAAAAGGTATACGATGAGCTCCTCGCTCGTAATGGGTACTATAAGCAAAAGAGGCAAGCCAAGATACTTCTTTAGTTGTTGGAATGTTGCCTTAGATTCATCATTCCATTGGAAAGCTTAATTTTTTTTCAAGATCTTGAATAATAGTAGGCATTTGTCAGCTGATTTAGAGATGAATCTGTTAAGGGCAGCTAAGTAGGGTTTGTATTTGGTCTGGGTTTGCCTTGATATCTCGTTTGATCACCAAAAACCTAAGGAACTTACCTGAGGAGACGCCAAAAATGTACTTGGAAAGATTTAACATCATTCGGTATTTCTATAGGACGCCGAATGCTTCCTCTAGGTGGGCGATGTGGTCTGTAGCCTTGAGGCTTTTAACGAGCATATCATCTATGTACACCTCTATTGTCTTCCCAATCAGCTCTCTGAATATTTTGTTTACCAATCTTTGGTATGTCGCCTCTGCATTTTTCAAACCAAATGGCATAACTTTATAGTAGTATAGCCTTCTCTCATTAATGAAAGAAATTTTCTCCACATCGGGCGGATGCATCTTGATTTGGTGATATCTGGAGAAGGTGTCCATAAAGTTGAGAAACTCATGTTTGGAAGTGGCATCAACTATCACGTCATTTTTTGACAAATGAAAACTATCTTTTGGACATGCCTTGTTGAGGTCGGTGAAGTCAACACATACTCTCCACTTCCCCCCTTTTTTGGTGCGACGACAACGTTGGTGAGCCAATTCGGGTAATGGGACTCTCTAATAACATTGGCCTTGATAAGTTTTGCTAACTTTTCTTCTATGACTTTTAGTCATTCAGGGGCAAATTTCTTTATTTTTTGATGAACTAAAGGATAGTTAGGATTGGTAAATAGTCTATGAGTGGCAACCTGAGGATCTATTCCTAGAACGTCGCCCTGTGACCATGCAAAGACATCATAATTTCTTTTCAAAAATTCCACCATAGCACTCCGTAATTCTTTAGTTAACTATATCCCAATCATAACATGGCGATCTGGATGGTCTGGATGAATAGAAACTGGAGTAACTTCTTCCAAAGGCTTGGTGTTCTCCGACTCTTTAGGGTCCACTAGGGTAATCTCTTCCATCTCGTCTCTCAACGCCTCTATCTCGGTATCAGCGATCTGTAATTGCTATTGACTTCTTGGTTTGGGAGTGGATTCAATCTTCATGGCCGAGATGAAGCATTATCTGGCCACTTTCTGATCGCCCTTAACCTTACTTACCCAGTTGAAGTGGGGAATTTCATTTTTAGGTGATAGGTTGAGGTGATCGCCCTTATTCTTCTTAGAGTTGGGTGACTTAGGATCGCATTGTAGGGCGAAGGGCAATCTATCACAATGAAATCCTGCCATATAATGGTCTGATGGGGCTCTATTCCCAAGGTCACTGACAACTTGATCTAGCCAAGGGGGTGCATTGTGTTTTCTCCAAATCTGACCAAAGAAGTGTGAAATGGATACAACTTATCTAACCCATTTTTCATCTTGTCAAATGTCGAGATGAACAAGATGTCTACCAAACTTCCATTGTCAACTAGTATCCTCTGCACGTTGAAATTGGCCATGACAGCTGAGATGACCAAGGCATCATCATGAGGGATGTGCAAGCCCCTCAGGTTGTCATTGGTAAACGTAATAGGTAAGTGAGCTCCAGCTACAAGCGAAGAAAGATTATAGACTTCTTCCTCTACACCCACTAGCATTCTTGGCGTACTTTTTTCCAAACGAGCTCGAATATCCCCCTGATCTAAACCCTCCGTGGATCACCTGTATGTCCCTCACGGTTGGTTTGTTGTCAACATATCTTCTTTCTAGTGAGCCGGGAGGGGGGCGATCTAAAATATACTTCCTCAGATATCCCTTCTTGATAAGGTTAGCTATTTGTTCTTTTAATTGAAAACAATCTTCAGTATTGTGTTCGTGATCTTGGTAGAACTCATAATATTTGTTCTTGTTCCTTTTCCAAGGACCGGTCTTGATTTTTTCAGGCCATTTGATGAATTCGTCATGCTTAATCTTCGTGAGCACCTAGGCGATGGTAGCGTTGAGAGGGGGCAATATTAATTGAGGGCGGCGAGGTAGAGTACGAGGACGCCTATCATTGGTTTGTTGCCTTAAATATCAGTCTGGCCTCTTGTTCCTCGCCTCATCCCTGTAGTCCGTTTGCATGGTGTCAAGTTCATTCCTCTTATTATCCCTTTCTTGCCTTCTTCGTTTAGCCTCTGCCAACTTTTCTACGGCAATATACTTGTTAGCCTTGCTTTGAAGAGTTGACAAGGTTTTAGGGACGTTCTTCGAGAGGGAATCAAACAATGTTCCTGGGCAAGGCCCATCCATCATGGCAATCACCACCACCTTATCATTGGGATCCTCCATTTCTAGAATAGCTTGGTTAAACTGCTTCACATAGTCCTTCGAGCTTTCGGTCTCTTTTTGATGAACTGTGAATAGGTGAAATGCATTTTTTTGCCTAATCCGACAACTCATGAAATTAGCAATGAATAGTTTGCTCAGGTCGTCGAACGAGTCAATGGTTCTTGGAGATAGTTTTCTAAACCATGACCTCGCCGACCCCTTTAAGGTAGCAGAAAAGGTTTTACACTTGGTCAAAATATCCCTGGAGTGCCATCAAGCTTTTGTATGAATCCAGATGGTCCATGGGATCCATCTTCCTTTCATAGACCCCGAGCTGAGTAAGCAATCTGGAGGAGACTCTGGTCTTCATTATCCTTTCTATGAATGGAGGTTCAGTCCATTTGATCAAAGCATCCACGGTCATTAGCGCATTCGCACCTGTATTGATGGCGTCAGTACGGGCGTCGAGGTCCTTGATCTTCTTAGTGGTGGATTTATCTCGGCATCTGGATGCTTGGTTATCTCGACAAGGTGATCTTCCTCTTCTTTTGATCTTCTTGCCTTCTACTCTAGGATTTTTGCTGAATGATTGGGTTTCTAACGAGGAGGAAGTGCTTTCTTGTTTGTGACAGGGACTTGGCGATTGATGTCGTCGGTTTCTATTCGAACGTGATCGGCCTGTACTTCGATGACTTTGTGAATCATCGTCACCAATACGTTAAGTGCAGCGAGATCATTGAACTTCCAGAACGGGTACTGCAGGAGGGGGTGGGGGGTTGTTAGTGGTGAGATGTTGTATTAGGTGGGCATTGTTTTCATTCATAAGACTTATCTACTCTGCTATACCGTGTATCTCACGATGGAGAGCCTCCAGATCTGGAGCCTAGCTGGTATTGGCCATTAGATGAGCTCTATAATCCAAAGGGCTACTGGCACTTGGTCTAGGTACCAAACGACTGCGCAGATGCATAGAATGTTGAGAACTATCATTCCCACAGACGAAGCCAAACTATTGTGATAGAAAATTAGGGCAAGCAACCAACAGTCAATATTGCTTTATTTACCTCGGTACTGAACCTTGGCAACAACTAGGTGACCTGCACATCAATGAACAAACATTACTGGCTGGGGTAAGGCTGCTCAAAATCCCTTCGGCGTGCGAATTAGATCAAGGCAAGAATAAACTGAGCAATGAAGAATTAAAGCTTTGTATGCTAGAATTAAATTGTACCTTCTCATAATGGGGGAGCGACCCTTTTATAGTTGGAGAATGGAGAGCCGTATAAGAAAAGTGCGACGTGATCTTCGGACGACCAACTATGGAAGTATATCCCAGAGATCTTGGAGTAAATATAGGAGATTACCATATGGAGAATATCCCCCAATTATAGGGGTTGTGAAGAAAAGAGATTCTATCTGAGGACGGAGCCTTTGGGCTACCATACATCGCCCTCGCCGTTGGGCGAGGTGGAAATGGCTTGCTTAATTTGGAGCAAATCCTGGAGATCTAAACACAATATGGCGAGGTAAATAATTTGTATAGGAAGTTGTAAATTTATCCCACATCAGAATATATAACTTCAAAAAATTGACACAAAAAATTCTCCCTTGATTTGAAATTTACATCGTAACCTTTAATTTCTAAAAACATTTTGAATTCTAGACACATAGCATTAGTGTATAAACAATTACTAAAACTATTTCACAAAATTAAATTAGTCAAGAGAAAACAATAGTGATGTGATATACAAAAAGACTAAATACAGATTTTGCAACTTTCGGTCCAATCGCTTTAAAATAAAACATCCATACAAGTCGATTATATTTTCAAAAATACCGACACTATCGTTTTAATACAAAATTAATCAGTTTTGAACCATGTTTTTTAGAAATTTATTTGGATGAGGCCGGAGAGGACGCCGACGTTGGCCCCCAGGTCCTTGAAGAAGCTGAGCAGGTTCAGCGTTGTCTGGTCGTACCCCAACGACTTCTTTATGTCCACCGAGTACAGCTCGAACATGTACGTCGCCCCCACCTCGGCCATTATCAGGAAGCACGTGAACACCGTGAACCACCGCCCCATTACCACCTCCACCGCCAGGCTTTGCCTCCCCCATCCTCCTCCTCTGCCCCCGGAGAACACCATTTTGTCTGTCTGTCTGTCTGTCTCTCTCTCTTTGGGTGAGAGGAGTGAAATTATTATTGGGAGGAGAGTGTTGAATTATTATGCTCTGTCCCTCCGTATATATAGAGGGAAATTTAGAGAGAGAGAGAGAGAGGGGTGGGTAGAGGGTGGGGGGGTGCGTATGTAAGGGGAAATTTAGAGACAGAGAGGGGGAACACTACTTTTACAATGACTTGGTAGTTGACTAGTGTTTCCTTTCTTGGAAAGAAAAAGGGAAGACTAATAAGGGCTTGGCGTACTGACATATATGGGAAATTATGTTAAAAGAGGAACAAGATGTGATAATGTGTAATTACAAATAAAAATGTGATGATGTAATGGGGGTAGTATTTTAAGTAAAATTCATCTTTTAAGGTGTATGGATAGATCTATGTTTAAACATTCATTAATAGCGGTACTAAAAAATTCTACACACGAGAATTTAATCTTAGGGTCCATTACAGCTGATAACGTAAAGAGGTAAAGCAAATTTGTCCAATATTTTGAAAATTTTGTTTCCATTGCCGCACAAGCATCTTTAAATATAGGTAAATCCCTATGTTCTTTAAAATTATTAGCAATGTGATATATGTGTATGATGACAAGTTGGGTAGTTGGATAATAAACACCAAAACAATCGTTAGATGCCGTATAATTTATTTTAAAAAATTTAAAAGTGGCATTACATACATCCCAATCATCTTGAAGTATCATGCCCATATTGTTTGCCTGTACGTAAAGGCTAATAACTTTTTCAAATTTTTGAGTTGACTGTATCATAAGATAAGTTGTGTTCCAACGGTTATTAGTGTCTAATAAATTTTTTTTATATTTTGAGCCATGGGTTTTACAAAATTTTATAAATTCTTGGTATTTATATGGAGAAGATTTAATATACGTGATAGTACATCTAATTTTTTGAATTTTTTCTTCAAATATTTTTAACCCATCTTGAACAATTAAATTGATAATATGACAAACACACCTGATGTGAAATAAATTGTTATGTATAGGAGATTTTAATTATCGATTAAATAGTTCAATTGCGGCGGTGTTATTGGTTGCATTATTGAAAATATTATTTTATATACTATATTCCTATAAAATAGTCATAATAAATTAAAAAATATTTGGCCAGTACATGGGAACTCAATGGTGTGAAAATTAAGAATTCTTTTTCCTAAATTTCAAGAGGAATCAATGTAACGTATAGTCCGAACATAATAATGAAGTTGGTTTCTACTTTCCACATATCAGAGGTGTATGAGACAGTAAATTTGTGTGCACTTAGTTTAGTAATTAATTAATTCTTTCGTTTTGTAAAAACTTTGAAGCAATTGCTTCTAATAGTAGTCTTGGAGATTGATCAGAATTGAGGATTAACATAATTTTGTTGATGATGCTCAAATCTCGAATCAGCTTCGAATGTAAAAGGATGTTCCGCAATGGCTGTGTAAACTGCCAAACTTTTTTTCATTCTAGCATTTGAATAAGAGAAATTACCCATCCTTCCACCTTCAGAAAAGTTTATTTGTGACTGTGATTAACTTATATTACTAGTATTTTTAGCAAGACACTTATCATCGTGTCTCCTTAGGGCTCGTGCCATTGACAGAATCAGTAAAAATAAGATTGCAGTAATTACAAAGAGTTTTACTCACTATTTTTCATTTTCTGTGACCTCATCTCGTCGAAAATATTGTCAAATTATCGATCTTATTCTCTTAGGTGTCCTATGAATGCTACTATATGTGCCCATGGCAGTGAAGGGACCAGTCATATTTTTTGAGGCCATTTTAGATACATTATCATCACCTTTGATCTAAAACTCATTATATTGAGTCTCTTCAAAATCTTCTGAATTGTAATCACAAGGATCCTTTTTTAAAAGTATAATTTCGTTAATAAAATACTAGCGATACAGTAAAATAAATTTTTATATTAAGATACTTCAAGTCCAAAACACTTGAAATGTCGGGATTCAATACTTTTGCAACACTAGTGAAATTCTGAGCAATCGAGTAATTGAGATTTTCTTCAACACTTTCAAAAAATTAAAATATTCTTTAGATTTTTAGAATAATGAGAGGCATATATAGAATTACTAGATTGAGTAAGAATTGACTGAGGAAGAAGTATGGGGGAATAGAGACATTTATAAAAATAATTATAAGCTCATTTGACCAAAATACTTCAAAAACTAGCCACCTATAATTGTTGTGGAGGGGTCTTTTGGTCATTTATTGCCTAATTATTATTTTACCTCAAGAACTAGTCGTTATATAGTTGTTTGGGGTAAAATTGTCAAAAAAGTGCAAAAACTAACATTTATGATTGAGGACCCACATAGTGCTGACACGTGGCAAGGGTAGGGGGACTGAATAGGTGGGCGTGGCCAAGTCGGGCGTGGCCCGTGAAACAGGTTGGACGGGATGGCCAAACAGTTTGGGCTGGCGTGATAGGTTGGGATTGAAAAATGGGTCGGACTTCTCCTGGGGTTGGTGTCCAGCTGGGTCTGGTTGGTGGCGGGCTTTGGGTCGGACTCATACCCGAACGGCCTTGGCTGACCCAACCCGTGCCAATTCCAGCCAGATATCTAGCCGGCTCACCGAGCTCGATCTAATTTGTAGCACTAGGTGTATGCATTGTTTTTTGAGTTCAAGGCTCATCTTTACTCGCATCAGTACACTTTTTTCATGTTCAAATTCTCCTCGTCAAGAGAAATAGAACAATATAAAATTTTGATAAAAAGTAAAAAAAGTTAATAAAGATGAAAAAACTTGAAAATTAAAGCAATTGAAACAAAGGCCTGAAAAACTTGTATAAAATGAACCAATTTCTTTTCCTACCTTCCTCAACACCACTCTTTGTTCATTCTCCAATTCCTTTAAATGTGTTTTAGTTTTTATTTCTTTTAATTTAATTTTATCTTTTAAAACGGTGAGTGATATTAACGTGAGAGATGAAGGAGAGGAGAGAGAAGAGAGTTGAGAGAAATCTAATTTATGTACTTAGGGGTGAATAGTATATTCGTATTTATATGGCATGGGGTGGGATCGGGAGGCTATTAAAGTGTGATTTTTGAGAGAAAAACAAACAAACTAAGCCATATGAAAATCGAGGCTGTTGAAGATGGATGCTTATTGATGATGTGGAAACCTTGGCTTATTAGGGGATAGAAAATAGATTAGTGTTCTCGTGTGTTCTTATCTATTTGAATATTCTAAGTAGTTTAACTAGTCTATATGGTTATGAATATTCATAAAATGTTCATAGGGGATTGTGGATTGGATATGATTCTTTCTGATTTGGCAAGGTTATAAATAACCCCTATAACAGTAGCCTTTCTTATTGTTATGTTGGTTAATTGATGCTAGGACAAAATACACCCACTGCCCCTGAAGTTAATCTTGATGACATTAGTAACCTAAATATTGTGGAAATTACAAACCTCTCCCTAAGGGTTATAGTCACATTACAAGTTGACCCTTCTATTAATTAAACGTAAGTTGACTTAACCTATTATTTTGATGCCACCATATATTTATTTTAACTTCCGGATCTAACCCTAAAAAGCCTTCTTATTATTTTCCTTCAACCCTCCCCTTCCCCTTATCTCTCTCAGTTGACAACCATCCTTGGCTTATAAACTCTTTAAAACATGCATTTTAATTGCTTTTAAAGTTAGGTAAAGTATGGTAGAATTTGGAATCTAGTCAAGGGATATGGGGTTGGGGCTTTAATTTAGCTTTGCTAGTGTTAGGGTGGGTGTGCTCAGGGGTGGAACCACATATATGCTGATGGGGTCAGCTCAGCCTTTGGAAAATGTTATTTTTTTTTAGTGTTATACATATATTTTAAAGAAAGTTAAACCCCTAAAAGAAATATATTTAACCCCATTAATAAAAATTTGTGTTTAAATTTTTGAATGACACTATTAATAAAAATTTCTGGAGCCGCCATTGCTTGCAAAAGGGTGGCTAGCTAGGTTGTAGAAGTTGTGCTAGTTGCGTTTTGAAGGAAGTGCAAAGATGTCTAAGGTTGTCAAGAGGTGGAGGAAAAGCAAACTCTAGTGGTGGCTATGTCAATAAAAGGTGGTACTAGTTGAATGTGGCGATGATGGAGGTCATGGATGATAGGTTTGGTCGATGTATTAGGCGGTGGTGAAGTTTTTTATTTTCACTATCGTAATCATCTCTCATAGAAGCATAAACCATCATTTGTGTGTGTGTATTCTAGAAGGTAAAATAAAGAAGAGTTTCGATATTATTGGTGCTATTTATAATGTGGTGGTAGATGATACCAAATATACATAATGTGGTGGATCATGAGATTGATATAGTAATTAAGGTGCTATCTTATTATCAGACTTGGCATTTGAGTTTGAGTACTTTTATTGGTAACAATATAAGAATGTATATAAGGGTAGTTTAGTATTTCTCTAATTAGGGTTTCTCTTATTAGGATTAGTATAAATACATTTTGTATTGTTCTTTTTTGCTTAATGAGAATACACAGTTAATCCAAAAGTATCATGGTATTAGAGCCTTACTCGACTCCGGTGACTTCCGCCAGACTCCCCCTTGCAGCACGACCTCTGATGACTTTCGAATCGGAGCCTAGGTCGTCGATTTGACATCGCCGAACTCCAAAGTTACTTCGCTTGACTTCGACTACCCCTATAGAGCTCCGATTTGTTCTGATTGAGCCTCGATTTGACTCCTACAAGGCTTGAGTTGGTTCGATTTTGCTTGGGTTGGTTTGATTTGTGTCGATTTGTGTTCGATCTGTTCTGATTTGTTCTGACTGCAATTATGTCTGATTTGTGTTTGATCTATTCCTATTTGTTCTGACTTGGCTCTGGTGCGACTGCGACTATGATTTGATATGGCTGCGAGCTCTCTCTCTCCCTATGACTCTCTTATTCCCTTGATTCTCTCTCTATGACTACGAGCAATTTGGTGTGGCTGCTGTCAGCCCTTCTATCTAGCTTCTCTATTGTGTTCTCTGCTGTGAGCCCTTCTATATATCTACCTCTAATATTGACTGCGTTCTTTGCTGTGTTCTCTGTGGAGTGCTGTCATTGGTTTTGGTTCTAATATTGATTGTGTTCTCTACTATGCTCTCTACTGAGTGCTGTCATTGGTATCTATTTAATTTGTCAAAGGCTCTCTCTATTTAATCTGCGATCTGTCTGCTCTCCATGTAATTTTTGCTAGTTTTTTGGATCTCAGTTTATCTCATTTATTTTTTTTTGAGAAAATATGATGATGGATGACAAAATTCAAGCTATTAGTGTCTAGTTGACTGGTGATAATTACCAATGTTGGGCACATGTGATGAGAGATTTTGTTGTGGGTAAAGGGCTTTGGGGATACGTATCTAGTGCAATTAAGCGACCTACTGATCCTAAAGATAGTGATCCCAAGAAAGATGAACTTCAACAGATTATTAACTAATGAGATATAGAGAATGCTCAACTTCTTACCTGGTTTCATAACTCTGTGCAACCTAGTATCGGTATGAATTTTTTGAAGTATGACACAACACAGAAGATATAAAAATAAATATAAAGGCAGGCTAACCATTTGATTGAAATGTGACAAGTTAGCTCTGATTTTATTGGATGGTTTCCGCATGTGTTTCATTCAAGAAATGTATGTTGAATGATGTTAGTAAATTTCTAAACTGAGTTAGTTAGAAAGGCCTTAATGAAATATGATTTCACTGGCTGGTCCCGTGTCATCTGTATTATTGGTAGGACTTAGTGTATAATGGGTCAGGTCGTGATACTATATCTCATTCCTTTGAGCTTCTAACTAGACATCACGCACTGGTTGCACCAATCATGTCTGTCCAGACTTCTGTACATATCTTAAAGCATCTCCCTACGCTCTTGTACCCCTACGGATAGTTCAGGTACCCCTGCGCTTGCTTTGCATTCCTTTGTGCAAGTGTTGCTTTCCTTTTCCATTCTGCTTGCTAGTACCACTGGACCCATGTCTAACAGTAGTTCCCTTTTTATGGACACTCTCCTCCAACCAATATAGCCCTTTAGTCTTCTTTCCCTACAGCATCTCCTTATTTTCCTTAGAAACTCTTAGAATTTCTCCACTAGCTGCAAAGTTGCAACCCTTCGAATCTAGCATCCCAATAGAAATTAAGTTTTTTCATTATTTAGGAACATGCCTTACCTTGATCAGCGTCAAAGACCTCCCGTCTGTCATACAGAATTGGACTATTTCTTTGCCAATAACTCCTTTAGCTATGTTGTTCGCCATCCGTACAAGTCCCTCGCATGTTGCATATGTAGAGAACATCTCTTTGTCTTTGCATAAGTGGTAAGAACTTCCTGAATCTAATATCCAATCTGACTTTCCATTTGTCAATACTGCTAGGAGAACATTACTCTCATCCATATCCATTACTACTATTGTTGCTGTCTCTAAAGACTGATCTTGTGCTTTATACTTTGGATAATTTCTTTTGATATGCCCTTCTTGATCATAGTAAAAACACGTAAAAGTGCAATCTCTCAATTGTGACCTCAGTCGTTCTCTCCCAGTACCCCTTTGATGACCTCTTCCTTAACCTCGACCTCATTCCTTTCTTCCCTGTGAGATTAAGGTTAGCGACTTATCACTATCTTTCGTACCCATCTCTCTCGTCCGTGCGTCTTCATTGAATAGGACATCCTTAACCATACTCATAGTCAACTTCTCATTTTGCACTGAATTGTTGAGAAAAACCACCAATGTCTCCTAAGTTTCTGGTAAGAAACTTAAAAGCAGTAGGCCCTGCATCTCATACTCAAATTGTAAGTCAATACTCGCCAACTGATTGATCAAATTCTGGAACTCACTCATATGTTCTACCACTGATGTCCCACTTCAAGCTTCAAATTCACAAGTCTTTTTATCAATAAGGCTTTGTTCTGAGATGTCTTCGCTTGGTATATCTCCTCAACTTGATCCACAACTCATAAGCACCACCTCATGTCCAATCTATTGTCTAATCTACAAAATCGCTTTTTGATTCATCTTCTTTCATTCCTCATCCTTTGTCGCTGCAGGTTTGTCTCCCTTATTCTCCAAGGGGTCGTACAAATCCTTGTAGAATAGAATATCCTCCATCCTTGGTTTTCATAATGCGTAATTTGTGATTGAAAACATGATCATAACCCTCAAATTATTCTCTTCCATCTCACTTCTCCTAAATAGAAGCAAAATATAAAAAACCCAACCTTGTAGATGAATTTGGAATGCTTAAAAACCTCAAAAAAGGCTAAACTATTAAAATCAAAAACTTTTAAGACCAATCTATCAAAATCAAAAACTTATAGAGCCAAATTATCAAAATAAAAAAATTTTGGAAACCAATTATAAATATCCAAAATTTTAAGGATTAAAATGTAATTTATAACAATTTTAGGGACCAATCTATAATTAATAAAAAGTCTGGGGACTAATTGTAATTATCTAAAATTCTAGGGACTAAAATTATAATTTATCGGACGGAATATTCTATTTTCTTACATATGGCTGACTTGGCGTTGACTCAGCATTGACTAGACAACCGCTTGGGCAAGGCGCACATGTGGCGAGTGGGGGTGTGACGGGTGGGCGTGGCAGTGTGTCTGGTCACCTCTTGGCACATGGCAGTGCGTGGGGACACCTCTTGGCACGTGGCAACGCATGACCGGGTCATCTAGGTATGTGTGTGCTCGTCTGAGCGTGTGGGGGCGTGTATGGAGCACTGGAATTCACGCGCCGAAAGGGTGGTGGTACGTGAGGGTGCGTCCGATTTTTGTTTTTGACGCAGTTGGATGCTGTAGCTTCATATCGAAGAGAGGAACACCGTGGTGCTATCAGAAATCGATTTTGAGCACTTTGAGGAAACTCGAAACTCGACTTGGACATTGATACCAATTGTTGTGCTAAAAAATCAAATCAACCATACACAAGGCAATAATGATTTACGTGGTTCGACCAATGACACCTACGTCCATGGAGAATAATTAATAATCCACTGATCAAGAGAAGAAGATTACAAAGGAGGAGACTCATTCTCACAATCTCTCTTTGTCTTACCTCTCACTCTCAGCACTTTTTTCACAGCTCACACCCACTAACATAAGTCTCAGCCCCCCACCCTTCTTTTTATAGACCAAGGAAAGGAGGTGGTCTAATTGTTATCCTATTCTACATAGGAAAACATATCATAACTCAAGATTAACTCTTCCAGAAATAATTTTTTCAAGAGTTCTAGGTAATTTGAGAGTTTCACTCTTACATGGACACTCCATGTGAGGTAACTGAACTTGAGCCCATACATATGGATTTAAATTCATCCAAATGGGCTGAACTCAACAAAGAATGCACTTTTATTTATATGTTTTTACAATGGAAGGGCATGCACTCTCTTTTGCACATACGTATTACAGTATTACAGTAGCTCCAATTTATATTTTCCTTCATTTCTTATATATTATTTTTTGGCATTATTGCATGTTGGGTGGGATCTAGACAAAAACCAATTAATAGATCACCGCCACTTAGTTACTCCCACAGGTTACAAATTGCACCAACCATTAATTGGCACGTCTGTCTCTTAATAGTTTATTATTATTAATAAAAGTTACTTTCTTTGCTAATCAAAAAAATTGGTTGCACGCTACAAGTCAATTAGATCTTGTTTGTGGTAACTTTTCTTCAGCTCCTTTAGTTAAATGAATTTTTTTTATCATTTAATAAAAAATTATATTTTTTAGTTCTTCTTGATGAGATAATTTTAAAAAAATAATTTTTTTTCTAACTAAAACAGTTATATAAACCCAGAAAAGCTACCCAAAACAAAAAAACAAGCCATCACCAATTTACACTCTTTTTTATTCATAAACGTATGAGCATGTTTAACAAAGTTTATAAGTTGTAAAGTTGTATTAGAGTATTTGACAAAACTTTATGCTTCTGGATAAAAAATAAATTATAAAAACTAAAAAATTAACTGATTCTTGAAAACTTCATTATGAACCTTTTCTGTTGTGGTAGAAAATTGGAGCGAACAACCAACAGTCAAATGACTCTCTTACCTCGGTACTAGACCTCGGCAACCACCACTCAGGAGACCTGCGCAGACGAACAGACGAAATTGGCCGAGGTGAGGCCGCTCAAAATCCCTCCGGCGTGCGAATCAGACCAAGGCGATAAGAAAGTAAAATGCAGAACTCTCAGAAGGAGAATACAAAATATTATGAGCACCAGTGTGGAGATAGTGAAGTCCCCTAGCAGCTCCAATGCAAATTTCCAACCTTTTTTTCCATGACAAGGGCAGTTTTTGGCTTTTATGAAGATGCTCTCTAAGAGTCCCATTAGTCATGTAGTCATAAACCAAAATCATCTCCTCTTTTTCTTCACAAGACCCGATTAATGAAACCAAATGCTGGTGTCTGAGCTTTGAAAGCAAATCAATTTCGGTTTGGAACTCGTGAACTCCTTACTCCGAACACGGTTTTAATCTTTTGATTGCAACTTCAACCCCTCCATCTACAATCCCTTTGTACACCTTCTCAAATACTCCAACTCTGATTCAACAGACTCAACAAAGTTATTCGTGGCATATTTTATCTCTGATAATGAAAAATGCAAACATAGTCCAGTCGAAATCTGGCCACTCCCACTGCTCTTGCTAGATATAGTCGACTTAGTTCCAGAAGACCGCGAACTACTATAACGTGGCAACCCACCAGATGGGCTCGACTTTTTTCCTCATCGATTTTGCGCTTCTTATGGTTGAGAAAAACTAGCACTCCAACCACTAGACCGATACCTACCAACCCACTAATTAAAGCACCAAGATTACTGGATTTTGATGGTGCAAAACTCCGCGGCTCTTGCTTCTTTCTTGAGGTGGTAATGGGACCGGATTCGGGTCCCACTTCTTTCATTAACTGTAAAACTCTCTAGCCCATTGAGAATCACATCATAGAACTCGGGCTTTATCGACACCAACGGATGCAATGCCACCCACAATTCTTCAACACCATTTCCATCACGGACATAAATAAAAAAATCCTTGTAAACTGGCACGCCCTTCTTCGAATCAGCTCATGCCAACACATCTGCAGTTGCTTGTGCTGTTTGGTGGTTTATAAAAATATCAAACATCCTCTGATTAGTCCTTGAAAGCTGAAACTCACAGAAATGTAGCCTCACAAGGTAAGTAAAATTTGAAACCATGTCAGATTATAGTCCAGATTGAGTTTCGTGGTAGGGCCCGTTATTCTTGCTGTTCTATACACGTCAACATGGGCAATATGTTCTGGTAAATTCAAAGGATATCGTATTGTGACATTTTTTTCTGCCTCAAAAGTGATTCCTAAGGCTTCCCCATACAAGTATGGTGAATCATCATACCAAATTTCAACTAAGACTGGCGTAGTTAGTTGCCGGAATATATTGACCACGAACATTTTGCCTAAACATGGTTTGCAAAGTATAGTTCTTTGCGTCGATGGATTGATCCAAAAACCCTACCATAATTGCCGGTTAGAAGATCTCGGGCATTGAAATGACCTCAATGCCATTGACAAAGGTCATAAATCGGTTTTTGGTGTGAAGATAAGGTTGAGAGAGCTAGATTAAATTGGGTTGAGAGCAAATTCTTTGATTATATAGGCTTGTGTGCGGGCTTGGCATGTGATTAAAGCACTAAAGGTTATTGAAAGTGTGAATGCTTGTCACTGATTGTAATGTATTTTATCTATCTATTGCAGTTCCCAAGTGCAAGAACCGATCAGTGTAGCATAATATTCAAAAATACCGATGTCATATCCACAGGGAGCTTGAATTACAAGATTGAATTTTGTTGCAAGTGTAGAAATTGTAAGATGGTTTTGTTTGGAATTTTTGGAGAATTATGTAAATGAGATGTAAGCAAGGAATGTAAAATGGCATGATTTTGTTCCATGACTCATCCTCCGCTTATTCATTAAATGTGTTGACAAGTTGATCTATTTGTTTAGCAATTGATTTATACTCGGACGTTAGTACTTGAACACTAGCCTCATACTTTTGTACAGTTCGCATCATACTATCCTCAAAATCAATGTTTTCTTGAAGTGGTAGAAGAGAGTAATGTTGGTAAGGTTGTTCTAGAGGGGCAATATACTGGGAAGGCAGATAAAAAGTGTTAGAGTCATCTACCCAAGGTTCTTGGGTCCAAGAGGAGTTAGAATAGTTTTCCCACTCATGCTTATGAGTGTACAAGTATAAATTGTCACTACTCGATTTCATGCACCCTTTAGTAGCATTGATATAGTTTTGTACAAACTCGGGAAATTCATGAGCTTGCAGACATTTAGTCACAAGGTGGTTACGACTAAAACATATAGAACAAGACTCTTTGTAAAAACTTTCTCACGGTTATGTGGGGCCCACAATATTTGTTAGTTTTGAATGAGCATTTGCAATGTGTCCTCTAGACTCTATTTTTGAGGAGGTCGGTACACATTTTGATTTAGTGATCGATGACCTTGTGGACTATAGATTTTTGTAGAATTTTGTTGTCCATAGGGCCCTTACCCTATTGGGGTCATGTATTGGTGTCTCTGAGTGTACAAAAAATTCTCAAACCTAGGGAATAGAGGTGAGTTATAGTAATCCCATGAGTAATCAGGTGGGGCACTTCAAAGTTATACTCAAAAGACGTCAATTGTTTTACAAAAATAAAAATAAAATAAGGAAAATAAAATACTAACAACCCTTGTGAAGAAATCACAAGAACTCAATTTTGGCGATTATCTCACCGACAACGACGCTAAAAGTGCATGTCACTGATTCTAATATTTTTTATCTATCTATTGTATTTTCCAAGCGTAGGAACCTATCAGTGTAGCATAATACTCAAAAGTACTAAGGTTATATCCACAGGGAGCTTGAATTCCAAAATTGAATTTTGTTGTAAGTGTGGAAATTGTTAGATGGTTTTATTTGGGATTTTTGGAGAATTATGTAAATGAGATGTAAGCAAGGAATGTAAAAGTGG
Source organism: Actinidia arguta var. hypoleuca (assembly GCA_030159115.1). NCBI lineage: Eukaryota > Viridiplantae > Streptophyta > Magnoliopsida > Ericales > Actinidiaceae > Actinidia > Actinidia arguta. The sequence goes on from BRYE01000022.1 coordinate 4,618,233, forward strand.
CACGGTTCAAGTACTTAGTCTCCTCCTCCTAATTTAGATGTTCTAATTTATTCTCTTTTTGTAAACTCAAACAAGTCTAAAGGCATGATGATATTGGTCGAAAGATTTTGTAGTGAAATATATTTTATGTCTAAAGATGTGTTTATGAAATTAGTAATGAGTTCGTATATTGTTTTAAATGCTTAGAATGCAAGAGATCTAAGCATTACTTGTACTAAGTATTCTTATTGACAAATAATTAAAGATGTGTATAGTTCAAAGTTTTAATCTTGAAAATGCCATTAATTAATCACAAACAAACATTGAAACAATTTTGAAAGAAAGAAGAAACTAGTTCAATCTAAGGGTTGGAAGAGGACGCAGTCCTTGGACCAAGCCAATAGATTTATCCCTCGATTGATATAAAGGGTTCAATCATTTGTGCAAGATATCCTAAGAAAGCCAAAGAAATTAACATAACTTTAAGAAAGAACTAGAAATATAAGTGCATCAATGAAAATTGTAAAATTAAACAAAGAAAACTTATAACCATTAATCAAATGCGTAGTAATTCAGAAATTATAAATCTCGAACTTGGAATTGAAATGTTCTACAAATTCTTCCACTCTCTCTGCTCTAAACTAAAACTAATATAATCTAAAATAAGAAATTAGAAAATAAAAATATACAAATTAGTGAAAAAGAGGGGGGGATCCTTCAGGATGAAGAATCCCCCAAAACTAAGTATTTTGGGCTCTAAATCTCTACTCAATAGCTCTATAAACTTTCTTGAAATTCTCTTATTTATAGATCTTAGAAGAGGAGGATTAAAAGGACCTTTTTTTCCTTAACCAACTGCCTTCAAATCTGCATTAAATACGCTGCCTCCTTACTCACCGGTTGAGCCACTTTCTTTGCCTATAAGTCTTTACTCTGCTTCAGGGTTCAATTGGTTGAACTTTTTGTTCAAGCGATTGAACATGGCAATTCAAGTCTTTTGATGAAGTTCAACCAGTTGAGATCTAGAGTTGGACCAGTTGAACTATGGCAATTTGACTTTTTGATCAAGTTGGACTGATTAGACCTAAGGCTTAACTGGTTGAGGCATAGCAGTTTGGTCTTTGATCATCTTTAACTAGTTGGGCCTTGAGGCTGAACTAGTTAAGCTTTGCCTCTGAGTCTTCTGTTGGACTTCAACCGGTTAAGGGTTTTCCTTAACTGGTTGGGAGTTCCCTAAATTGGCTTCTGCTCCTTCTCAATCAATAGAACCTATAGGTTCAATCGGTTGAGGCATGAAAATCCTTAACTTTTTCACTCCAAATTATTTTCATCTCGCGTCCTCATCTCTTCCAATCTTTTTAATGCTCCTTTTCAATTATAAAATAATTTAAACTATTTGCACCAAACAATTGTTAAATTGAACAATTAATATGTGCAATAACGCTGAGGGAATTGAATTGGTAATTAGCAATATAACGTGTAAATCAGTGAACCCATAAGTTACCGATAAGTACGCAGCATAAGTGTTGAAGTTGTTGAAAGAAGAGGGGTAAAAATGGAATTTGACCCAGTGGCGATTTTGGGGAGATATTAGGAAAGAGTATGTTGATGGAAAGGTGAAAGTTCTTGCAATCATGTAGGGATTGTGGAGGGTAGTGAAAGGTCTTGGGATTGGGTTGCGGCTATGATTGAATTCTCTGAATTGGTGAGGAACTTGGAGATCGGGACCCACTTTCGGCTGACTACAGCCGTGGTGGTGGTAGAGCCGTCGTAGGCCAACACGAAGGAGTTGGTTCTTGGTGCAAATGTTGCATTTGATGATTTGACTGTGGAGAAAGATGATAAAGAAAGATGTGGGTTTTGGAGATTATAACTAATTGTGTTAAATATTGGCTTAACTTCAAGCCTGAAGTTCCAAAGATTGACTTAATACTTTCCTATGTCTACTCTCTTCCAATGCAGCTTTTGACCTCCCAAGGAAGCCTTAATTCTCTGAGTTAATACTCTCAGAATTATTTAATATTAGCCTATATAGACGCTCATATGGCTATATAATGAGTGTAGAAAATATTTTAGCACATAGTGAGTAAAAAGAGAGAATATCAAAGAGCTTGAGAGAAACTTATAAGCTTGTAATTTTTTCCCCTTTATATTGAAATTGCTACCACCCGAGGACGTAGGCAAATTGTTGAACCTTGTAAATATTTGTCTTTGTGTGTGTGTGAGTGTTTGTATGGTTTCCGTGTGATTCTGGGCAAAACAAATGGTATTATAGCTCAGGTGGAGTCTCATTTTTTTAGTGTTCTAAAATATTTTGATAACATCATCGCCTTCGTTTTTAGGAGACGAATCTCCTGGTTCAAACCGTGACTAAAATTGATGCCACACGCACCCTCATGGGCCATTTATACATCGACGCGTGAGATCCACTCTTACCCACGTGCCTCACTCACCAACAGAGGTTGAAGATGAGTGGATCTCACTCGCCTACGTGCCGCACATGCCAAATAGAGGTAGTCAATGAGTGGGTCTCACTGGCCCACGCACTACCTGGTTCACGCACCCCGTGCACTCCACATGCTGCACACGTTCAGCCAACTCCATGTTAGCGCACAATCAGCACCTTGTCAACATCCAGTCAACGCCACATCAACAAACAAAATATTTCTTTTCGGTAATAGAATATTCCCTCTATTTGGAACATTATAGATTAGTCATTGAAGTTTGAGAATCTTATATTTCAGTTGATTATTACAGTTTGGACCCTAGATTTTTTGAATTTTTTAGTTTAGTCCTCCCCAAGGTTTTTTTGCATTCTGAATCTATTCTTGAGGCCCAAATTTTTGGATTTTAAACACATATCAATTTAAGTGGAGCCAAAATTGTTAAATGACAGAAGTTTCTAAGACAATTGGTACTTTTACCATCTATGGGCACAGGACTATAATGTCCAACGCCAAATTTGAGATAGAGAAATTTGATAAAACGAATAACTTTGACATGTGACAATGCAAAATTTTGGACATTCTAACTCAGTAGGAGTTGGATATTACCTTGGAGAATAAACTTGATGATATGTTAGAAAAAAATTGGGTGAAGCTTAATCGTCAAGCTTATGGGAATAGCAAATTGTGTCTTGCCAAAGATCAAAAATATTTTGTTATAAAGGAAACATCAACTAAGGAGTTGTGATACAAACTTGAAAACAAGTACATGACCAAGAGCATTGAGAACCGGCTCTATCTGAAAAGAAACTATTCAGTTTTCAATACAAGAAAGGTATGTCCATGCATGAGCATTTGAATAGTTTCAGTAAAATTTTGGATTATTACAAAATTTGAAAGTTGAAAATGATGATGAAGATAAGGCTTTATTATTGTTAAATTTCTTGCCTGATACTTATGAGCATTTGACTACTACTTTGCTGTATGGTAAAGATGAAATAAAGTTTAATGATGTTTCTAATGCCTTAATGAATAACGAGGTATGAAAGAAGGACCAACACGCTAATAGGGATTTGACTTCAGAAAAGCATTTACAATAAGGGATAGAAGTAGTACTCAAAAATTTGGAGAGAGAGAAAGTCTTGCTCAAAGTCTAGAAAAAGATCAGCCAGCGGGAGAAGTCTTACAAAAGACGAATGTGCCTATTTCCATAAGAAATGTCATTGGAAAAAGGATTGTTTGGAGATATCCATATCTATAGACAAAAAGGGCCTAAAAACAAACGTACTTCAAGAACAAAATAAATACGATTTAGCCTTGACAATCTCATTATTTGTTACTCATGCTGATGAGTGAATTCTAGATTTTGGTTGCTCCTACCACATGTGTCCCAATAGGGACTGGTTTTTAAGTTTTGGGGAGATTGACGGAGGTATTGTCCTAAAGGGAAATGATAACTCTTGCAAAACACAGTGAATTGGTACAATCCGACTGAAAAATGCATAATGGCACTACTAGAGCTCTCACTGATGTTCGGTATTTATTGGACCTAAAGAAAAATCTAATCTCATTGGGAACTTTAAATGCGAAAGGTTATCTCGGAAGAAAAAATCCTAAAAGTTGTCAAGGGAGCATTGGTTGTCGTGAAAGGTACTCAAAAAGGACATTTACATTATCTGGATGGGAGTACTATCCCTGGGAGAGTGGCAATTTGTAACAGTTCAAAAGACATTGAAGTAGATGAATCTATACTGTGGCACATGGGCTTAGGATATGTTAGAGAGAAAGCTTTGCAATCCATGGTTAGACAAGGTCTTTTAAAGGGTGGCAAGACAAGAAAAGTTGGTTTCTATGAGCACTGCATTTTTGGTAAACAAACAAGAGTGAAGTTCGACACAACACTACAATTCATACCAATTAGGGGATCCTTGATTATGTTCACACACGTGTCTGATTTTCTACTACAACTGTATCTTGGGGGATAAAAGATATTTTATTACCTTTTTTGATGACTATTTCAGAAGAGTTTGGGTCTATCATATGCTCCACAAAAGTGATGATCTTGAAGTGTTCCTTAATTGGAAGAAATAGGAAGATTAAGAAGCTCCGATCTGACAATGTTGGAGAATACATGTCAAATCCTTTCCTCAAAGTATGCTAAGAGGAAGGGATATTTATACGTTTCTCTATTCTAAGCACGCCGCAACAAAATAGAGTTCTAGAAAGGATGGATTGGATACTGGTGGAGAAAGTTCGGTGTATGTTATCAAATACTGGATTGAAAGGCCATTCTGGGTAGAAACTGCAAATTTCACTTGTCATCTTATCAATGGGCTGCCTTCTACAACTATTGGTACAAAAACACTAATGGAGGCATGGTTGGGAAAAACCTCAACAGATTATGATAAGCTTTGAGTGTTTGGTTGCCCAACCTATTATCATGTCAATGAATCTAAACTGGATCCTAAAGCCAAGAAAGTTATTTTCTTGGGCTTTAATTCAGGAGTTAAGGATTATAGATTATGAAATCCTGACTCAAAGAAGGTCATTTTGAGTAGGATGTGACTTTCGATGACTTTAAATGCTGAAACAGGCAGACCAGGGAAAAGAGAACTTGATTCTCAATAAAACTTAGTAAGAGGAGTTTGAAATTCCTCTAATACTAGCAGGAGAGGTTCAAACAATTCCAAATACAAAACATGAATTTAAAAAGTCAGACTTGGATCCAGTAGAGACAAATACCCAAAATGTTCCTCAGTAATAAGAGTCTATTGTTGCTAGCAGACCATGAAAGGTTATAAAGAAGCCAACATGATATATAAATATGGTGGCATATGCACACTTCTAATCAGTGAAGATGTACCCTGCACTTACATAGAAAATCAAAAATGGAAGAAGATAATGAAAGTGGGAATGGAGTCACTACACAAAAACCAAACTTGGGAGTTGGTACAACTTCCAAAGGGAAAAAAAGCAATCAGTTGTAAATGAGTACAAGCTAAGAAGGAAGATACTGCAGGAGTCAGATTCAAAGCTATACTGATGGCTAAAGGCTACACACAGAAGGAATGAATAGATGACAATGAGGTATTTTATCTAGTGGTCAAAAACTCATATATTCAGATTTTATTAGCTTTGGTTGCTTAGTTTGATCTTGAGTTGGTTTAACTTAATGTCCAAATTATTTTCTTACATGGTGATTTGGACAAAGAGATATTTATGGCTCAATCGAATGGGTTCAAAGTACCTGGCAAAGCATATTTGGCATATCAGTTAAAGAAGTCTTTATATGGCTTAAAGTAGTCTCTACAACAATGATACAAGCGATTTGATTAGTTTATGGTAAAACACAAATACATAATAAGTTAGTTTGATCATTGTGTGTATTTTTGAAAACTCTCAAGTAGTACCTTTATTTATTTGCTCTTATATGTGGATGGCATGATGATTGCATCCAAGAGCAAGGTGGAGATCGACAAATTGAAGTTCCAATTGAGTTGAGAGTTTGACACAAAGGATCTCGGCGAAGTCAAGAAAATTTTGGGTATGGAAACCAAGCAGGACAGAATAAAGGTACAGTTTGGTTAACTCAGTCCCAGTATCTGCGAAAAGTTCTACATAAATTTGGCATGGATGGATATGTTAAA
>BRYE01000022.1:4639302-4644302 GCA_030159115.1 Actinidia arguta var. hypoleuca
TTATTGATAAAGAAGAGAATTTGAAGCCCTAAAAGTAATCATCCTACTTCGGAAATGGAATGAAAGATGCGTTGTTAGAAAAATTCCACAGAATTATACAAAGTCATGTCTTACGAGCGTCACGAGAATTGCACTTCGACTACTTCAAAATGGGGTACGAAACAAGAAGGTCAAAAAAATACACTTGGCGTTCGAACCCCACTGGAAAGAGTAATTGGGCATTCGAACTCTACGAAGAAAAATCCAGCAGATACACTTGGCATTCGAACCCCACTGGAAAGAGGAATTTGGCGTTCGAACTCAAAGAAGAAAATGGGAAGTTAGAGTTCGAACCCTCTGTGCAGCGTTCGAAGATACCGAGAGTTGGAAAATGGGATTTTGCCTAAGCGTTCGAACCCTCTGTAGAGCGTTCGAACTCTATGTGAAATTGTACTGAGCGTTCGAACTATGGTTTACACGGCAATTCAGGCGTTCGAACTACAGAAGAACTCTATGTGAAATTGTACTGAGCGTTCGATCTCAGTTTGAAGAAGGAATTTGGGCGTTCGAACTCTAAGAAGAAAACTAGGTAGGAATCCTAATCTCGCTAGGACTCAAATTGTATAGGCTATATATACTTCCTTACGGTTTTATGAACGATATACATTCTTTTTTAAGGTTTTTTACGGCCTCCTAGATTAGTTTTTATAGATTTTATTATTCTTGTAATCGTTTACATTTAATTTACGATTTATTAATTAGATTTCCAATTTTCATTCAATTACGCGCATCGTTTTATAGTTCTTCTTAGCATCTAATTACGTTTTTTAATTTTTAATCATCCATATTAGTGTTCATATTTCGTAATGTTTTTCATATTTAGTTATTTATTTTCCATAGCCATGCTTGGCTAATTTTCCAAACTCGGAATCGATTGTGAAGATCGATTGAGAATCGAGGATGAACAATGGAGGTAAAATATTATTCACCGTTAGATCTTTCTTATTTTTATTCTTATTCTTCTTGGTTCTAAATACTTCCGAAAACTTGGGCGTCCTATTATGTTCGGTAACACATATGCATGGATTGTTGATTCAGTATATACGCTGCCTTGTAACGTTTATGCTTGTATTGGGTTCAGTATATGTGTTGTGCGAATCGATGATGCACGTCCATGATTAAATCAACCAGATTTATTTTAGAAATTGAAGTTTATAAGAACAAGTGTTTTTTAAATTCTAAATCTTCTGAATCCGAGACTCACGACGTAGTCGAAGGATTTGAGTTATACTAAGCCTCCATTGGAATTCCGAGAAACTCGATTGGTTGGATCAATTGATTCTGAGCCGTTTTTAATATAAATTTTAAATCAATTATTATTGCTTTCATAATTTAGATTTAGTTTAATCAATCCATCCACATACATAATTTTTATTTTTCTCTTTTTGAAGCAGTAGCTAGAATTAGTTAGTATTGCATCATAGTGTTTAAAGTACTTTGTGTTTATAGTACTTTGTGAGCAACATTAGATAAGTTTCGCCAAGGTGGAGATTATTGAATGTTGCCTTAACTCAATGCTTAGAGTTCCAAAGATTGACCCAATCCTTTCCCATGTTTGCTCTCTTCCAATGTTACTCTCTCCCAAGAACAACTCTCTCCCAATGAAGTTTTTGATCTCCCAAGGAAGCCTTTATTTTTTTGAGAATCTATGTATTCTCAACCTATAAAAATAGCTCAAATGGTTATATAAAGAGTGTGGGTAAGTGAGAGAAAAACCAGAGAGCTTGAGAGAAAGAGAAACTTGTAATTTGTATATTTATTTCTCTATACTGAAATCGCTGTCACCCGAGAACATCGTAAGTATCTCTCTTCGTGTGTGTGAGTGTTTGTGTGTTTTATTCATTTCTGGGCACAACAGAACTAAACGTACCAAAAAATCTACCTAAGAAATAGGCCTAAACAAATTGCTGGGCTCAGGAGGGCCAAACCCAAACTCATTGTGCTCTTGTCAAGATTCGAGCCGGGCCAAATCAAAAAAATTCAAGGCCCAACCGTAAGGCCAAGGTTGGACAAGCTTTGGGCTCTGACTAGGGCTTTGTGAGTGGGCTTCGGCCAATATTTTATTTTTTTTAACAATGGTGCAGGTGTGTTAGGGCTACAATTGCTGGGGGTTTGGGTGGCCTAGAGGCCAATGAGAATTTCCTAATAGTATGGGGGTGTAATTGCAATTTTGTGGCAGACTGGTAGTGTACTAGGAATATGGGAGTGTGAGCTGTGTGACTGTGTGTTGGTGACTGGAAAGTGCACTCACGGGCTTTTTTATTTATTGGGCCGATCACTTTTAGGCTACTTGGATGGGCTTTCAGACGGAAATTATTGCCTACAAAAAAAAAGGACTTTTGTATTCAAGACTTATGGGTTAGACTTACAGTCAAATGAAACCTAATACATTTAAAATCCATAATTAGGTTATGAACTAATATTTAATTCCTAAATTAACCTCACTTCACAAAATCTTTCCCAATTCTCTCTCTACCATAGCTATATAAAATCAGATATGGCCGTCCTTCGTTGTCGATGCCGTGACTCCCCCTCGCCATTAATGCTGCATCACCCCTCACCGCATCTCTCTCTCTCTCTCTCTCAATGAAAAACCCATTCTGTCTCTATCTGCATTTGAACTGATCTCCTCTCCAATCGCAATGTCACCGTCGTTGTCGTCGCCCCTCACCCCCTCGTTTTTGTGGCTGTCGCTTCTTCTTTTTCCTTCCTCAGATGTTGCCATCGTTTTCATCACGTCGATATTGTTGCTGCCACCATCTTCACCGTCGAGGAGGCGATGTTAGTGTCATTGTCGTCTGCAACCTTGTCGGTCTCAGTCAATCCAATCTTTATTTAAATAAAGCTAAAAAGGTCGAAACACATAAAATTATGACCGTGTTTAGGGGTTGATGTGGGATAATTTGAACAAGTCCTGAATCATAAAATGTTCTGAGCAGGGTACGTCGCCTTATATCTACAAACTCACCTTCCAGGTCACCTTATAGTGTAAATAAATTGAGCTCCATTCCATTTGCATATTCCCTCCACATCGCCATAGGGTGAGATGATCTACCTCGCCCAAGGCAGTGACATCTTCTCAGACTTTACTCTCCATAAGGACTTCATCTCCATTAGAGGTCTGCTATCACCACTCTTGTACCTGATCGAAGTCCATCTCCATACAGAGCTCCACCTCTACAAGAGAACTGTCTCCAATAGACTCCAACTCCACAATGACGCCTATAATCACGGACAGATTACCAGTTGGCAACCTCCTAGTTAATCTCCAGATTGAATTGGGATATTCTCCCATGCTTATCCTTCTGAGGAATTCGTTATACAACACTAACACGACTCAGTTCTCCCGTCTATATAAAGGCCGCTCCCCCACAACCAAAAAGGTACGCTCAACACAGGCATTATACACACTTTCATTGTGCTCTCCAAACTGTCTTAATTTCTGGTCGCCTTGATCTGATTCTTACGCCGGAGGGGTTTTGAGCGGCCTCACCCCGGCCGATTACTTTTACTCGTTGCTGTGCAGGTCGCCTAGCTTTAGCCGAGGTCCAGTGCCGAGGCCGAGGAGCAATTCTGACTGTTGGTTGCTCTCCCAGTTTTTTACCACAACAGTTTCGCGCTGTCTGTGGGAACGATAGTTCTCTTTATCCTATGCACCTGCGCAGCAGACTATTATCCAGACCGAGCACTAGCAGCCCTTTGGATAACAGAGTACGACCAATGGCCAACACTAGCCAAGCTCCAGATCTAGAGAGCCTTCATCATGAGATACGTGGGATGGCCGAACAAATGAGAATCATGAATGAAAATAATGCCCTCCTTATACAGCATCTCACCATGAATAATCAACCACCACCTCCTCCGGCTCCTCGTCGTTCTCACCTATCAGAGAATGTATCCCAAAGTCACCATAGCACCGGAAGAGACAGACGCCGTCTCTCTCCTAGCCCTCGCCCTCGACGGGAGAGAAGCCCAAAAAGCCCATCATTAGGGTCATCATCCAGCAAAACGCCAAAGCAGGAAAACGGAATTAGACGGGGCAGATCCCCTCGTCGGGTCCATCAGGAACAAGACATGTCCACTTCCCAGAAAATTAGGGATCTGGACGCTCGCCTGGACGCCATCAACACGGGGACCGGTGCCCCAATAATTGTAGACGCTTTGGTCAGGCAAACTGAACCACCTTTTATCCAAAGGATAATGAGAGCCAAGGTGTCATCCAGGTTCAAATTGCCTGCTCAGCTCGGGATCTATGAAGGAAAAACGGATCCTATGGATCACCTGGATTCTTACAAAAATCTGATGCATCTCCAGGGTTACTCGGATGAGGTCATGTGTAAAGCTTTTTCTGCTACACTAAAGGGGACGGCGAGATCGTGGTTCTGAAAGTTGACTCCCGGAACCATAGATTCATTTGGTGAATTGAGCAGACTTTTCGTCGCTAATTTCATAAGTTGCAGGATCAGGCAGAAGAACGCGTCCCATCTTTTCACCATCCACTAGAAGGAAACGGAGAACTTGAAGGATTATGTGAAGCGATTTAACCAGGCTATATTAGAAGTTGATGACCCCAGTGATAAGGTGGTCGTCATGGCAATGATGGAGGGACTTCGCCCAAGTCCCTTGTTCGATTCTCTATCCAAGAACGTTCCGGAGACATTGTCTGTCCTTCAAAGTAAAGCCGATAAGTACATCGCCGCAGAGGAATTGGCCGAAGCCAAACGGAGGCGAAGAGGGAAGGAGGACCACAAGAAGAAAGAACCTGATACAGGGCGATCTGATTATAAAGACGATGAACGAAGGAGCAAGAAGCCTAATCGGGACTCAAGGCGGACCAATGATAGGCGACCTCGTACTCCACCTCGCCGCACTGAGCTGGTGTTGCCTCCGCTTAATGCTCCCATTGCCCAAGTCCTCACAAAAATCAAGCATGAAGAGTTCGTCAAGTGGCCCTAAAAAAT
>BRYE01000022.1:4701802-4704302 GCA_030159115.1 Actinidia arguta var. hypoleuca
AATAGATAGAGAGTGGCTGAGGCACTCAGGTAGAGGTATAGATGTTGATAGAAAGGGGACTCAAGGGAGACTCGGGAGAGATATTGAGAGATCCAGGCACAGTTAAGCTTTAATACCAATCGGTGGTTCAACAACTATTATAACCCATGTATTTTCAAATCAGATTCTAAAGTTTCCAAACACAACATAAATTATAATGTTGTGAAGACCATTCATTTTTGTATGGCCATTTTTCCTCTTTTCTAGTATGTGGGTTTGTCCATTTACATAGAACAAAGAAACAAAACAATATATGAAACTAAGACAAGAAAAATTCCTTATTCTTCATGTAGTTGTACCCATGTTGCAAAAGAAACAACCCTCCTATTGAAACTCTAGGCCATCCAATGAAGCGCAAAAGCCACTCTTAAGAATTATAGGTTTTTTAAAAGCATGATTTAAAAACACAAAGCCATAAGCGGAATTTCAAATTGAACAAAGCATGTTATTGATAACTTTTATAGAATCCGTGGCACAAGTAAAACCGAACTCCCATAAGCAAAAGAAATAAGTAGTCAAAGTACCTGATAGGAGAAGGATGGGCCTTGGCTAATCTTTTACTAGAGAGAGGAGATGGAGAGAGAGAAATGAAACATGTTATCTTTGAAAATGAAAATAGGTAACTGTATCTATCTTTGTTTCTATAACTATTAGGTTAAGAGCCGTAGCGAATGCTTCGGTTCTTGGAGGCTTTAAAGTTGAGAGGGGGGACTCAAAGTCAAGGGAGAGGTATAGGTATAGATAGATAGATGACTCAGGCAGAGGCAGAGGTAGATGTATAGATAGAAAGGGAACTCAAGGGAGACTTGGCTACATGCTATTGTACTCGAGTAGTACTCTGTCAGTCTGTTGCACACTGAGTTACTAAGGCTCAATGAGAGAGAGAGGGAAAGCCTAAACTTCGTAGACGATGGTGACGTTGTGTTGAGTTTCATCTGTTCATCTATTGATTTAAGTGTTGATTGATGGCACTATGGCAGATGCAACTTGCAAGAGAGAGAGGGAGAGAGAAAAAGAGAGGGAGAGGGAGAGGGAGAAAAGGGGGAGGCGTGATGAAAACTGAAGAGTGATATTGTTAAGAATACAACTAGTAGTTGTGATATGCAGATACGGTATCAGACTCACAGTCATAGACTGTGACTATGATTAAGTAAGAATATGTAAAGACTAGAGTGAATAACCCTAATTAAGTTAGAGTGAGAGAGAGAAAGAAAAAGGGGGAGGCATGTGTCGGACTCATGGGTCGGGCAGGTCAGATTCTTCCATAATCCACCAATTGCCCAAATACATTCAGATTTCTTGATTTGAAACCCGTATCCGACTGTTTAATAGCTCAAAACTGTTTGTTGGCCTAGAAATCAGATCGGTTGGATCGGGTTTGGCGAGTGGGTCGGAGTTTTGAACAACCATAATTTGTATACTCCAATTTTCATAACTATCTTTGGACTGAAAGAAATTGTTTATTGCAGCCATCAAAACTCAAAGCACAACAAACACAAATAAAAACCCTAAATTCATACAATATTCAAACAACATTCAAACAACAAGTCTTAAGCTCTGATACCAGATTTGTTAGGAAGTTTGGGCTCAAATTCACACACAAGAATTACCCAAACAATAGTAACAAAATGAGCATAAACACAACACACACAAAATGTTGGAAAAAATTACTTGGCAAATATAGAATTCCAAAGAATAATTTTTATTGATCCCAATAATATACAGTAAACTGAATTTATAAAAAATAAATACATAAACTAAATTGAAAAAATTACAAACAGACTTAGGCCGAGTCCTACTAACGCAGTCTCCTTAAGAAAGATTCGCTGCTTACCGAGGTTGTTGTAGGTTGTTGTCGATGTCTTCCTACCAATATAAAATGGCTAGAACCACTAACTTCAGAACACTTTCGAAGCAATCTTGGCAAACTTCAACCTAGATCTGCCTCTCGCTCAAAATAAGAAAACCAGAACTTTTTCAAACTGTGCAAACTCTACTTGTACGTTTAATCAAAAGACTTAATTCTTTTTTATAGAGAAAAAAAAAAGATAGAGTCCTTTTCAAAAGAAGACTCATTTTTCTAGTTGGACTTTGATGGGATAAGTGTATCTTCAAAACTATTTTTCTATTTTATCTCTATACGTGATAGACCTCAAAAGCACAATTTCATTCATATCAAAATTCCAACAATCCCCCCCATGAATGAAATTGGCAGACAAACTGACACCGAGACAGAGACAATGGATAATTCCGGTATAGGATAGGTAGCTTTTGGCCCTGAATCTTCCCTTATGAGAGCCTATCAAATTTATGGGTAGACTAGTGGGCAGGCCCGCGTTGAATTATTCTGCCACTAGTGTAAATTGAGACAATATACGTCATACAAGAACTTTTCTAACGCAATTTAGTTCTCATTGTTGTGTCCATTTAAGCCATGGAACACTTTTCTTAGTTTTACAAG
>BRYE01000022.1:4711802-4716802 GCA_030159115.1 Actinidia arguta var. hypoleuca
ATTCAAATTTAGAAACTATTCCAATAAAGACAAAAAAAAATATTTGTCAAGTAAACTGATTTTTTTGATTTTAGTAAATTTTTTTTAAAATAAATAAAAAAATTACATTTCCAGATTCCACTCGTCGAGGGAAACCTGAAAATTATAAAATTTTTAAGTTCACTAAAAAAAAACTTGAGAACCATATCAGTTAATCTAAATAAAAAAAAATTTTAAAATTGGTTTAGATGATTTTTTTTATATTTTCGGACTCCTCTCATCAAGAAACCGAAAAAATATAAATTTTGTATCCATCGCTAAAAATAAAAGTTTACTAAAGACACAAAAAAACTTAAAAACTAAGGAACTAAAAAATAATAATAAAAAACTAATATCATAAACTGGGCCGAAATACATATTAGCTTAGCCCTAACTCAAGTCAAAATATGCAGCCTTTAGACCCATTTGGGAGTATGTTTTTGTACCTCAAACGGGTTCTTATTGGACAACCCCTTTTTTGTTATTGTAAAAATTTGGCAAGAAAAGCCGAAAATAATTTTTCCAATGGTTGGCCAAAAAAATTGGTGATGCTGTTTGGAGTTCCAAAATTGGTATCATCTTTGGAGTTGCCAAACTTGAGGTGTCTATGGAGCAAATTGGGAAATAATCGCAAAAAAATTTAACTAGTCAAAATTTCACAAATGACATTGCTAATAGCACAAAATAGTGGAGATGCATTGATATCTCTATTTGGCAAGGCGTAAACCTTACTAAAGTAATTTTATGGTGGACTTCACAAAATAATTATCTCTAATGGTTTTTCAAGTCAGTGTATTATCATAATTATCAAAGACTTATTTAGAAGTGAATCAAACGGTCAAAAAATAGTATAGAATTTAGTTTTTACAATATATTGTCGTAACTATCCAAAAAATAACTTTAACTTTAAGAAAGTGGCCAGAACTAATAGATCTGAAACCCTAACATCTCAAATACCCCATAGATTAAATTTTAATTCAACATAAAATCAGGGCTATTTAATGTTCTTAAGGTGTGGACTATTCAATTTTGGCTTGTAAAAATTTGTTTCCAAATTGAACTAAAATGATGCAGAAGTTTGAGATTTTAATCTTCTACGTAAGAGCACCGTCTTTAATTTTTAGATAAAGGAGAGAGTTATTCACGGCTAATCAAGTTCTAACAACTTTTCAATTCAACTTACTATTTTAGTAGTTGCTATGGAGACTCCCCACATATTCACTTGCCAAAAATAAAAAAACTAATACCATTACACACGCTCTCTCCCCTCTCTTATGTTAGAAATCCCCTGGGGTTCGATTATGTAAACAAATTGGTGAGATTCAACACTTTCAAGGAGGCCAATACCGCAATCAAATCGGGAAAGAGGTCAAAAGAAGTTGTCTACACGATCAATTTTTATTTTTATTTTTGATGTGCTATTTCTGTAGTGGAGGAACCAAATCGGAAAAAAGGTCCAAGGAAGTTGTCTGAAAATAAGGGACACCCCTCATTTTTACCCCAAAAAATAACAAATAACATATAAAAAGAAAATATGGACGCTTATATATATATTCTTAACAAATTCCGAAGAATTTCCATTTTAAACAATATTTTGGAAAAAATAAATTTAAAATATAGAAAACCTGATTGCCGATTTCGAACCAGCAACCTAAGGATATCTACCAAGTTAGCCCCCCGCTCTACCAACTGACCTAAGGTCGACAAATCTTATAAAGTTGGAATTTAATTATAATAATAATATAGGTCAATTATTATCCACTAACAAAACAAAATTACACAAGTAACAAAACCCCACCAGAACAGCTTGTAGCCATTCAATATGGAAAGTACCAATGAGCTAAACATTAATTCCATAACCCTGTAAATGCTAAAAAAAAAATTATTAAAAATTTATTAAATATACACATGGAACAATCACATATATTAAGAATTTATTATGTATTTTTTTTATTTTCATCTACCCCATATATGTGGATACCATATACAGTGGCAGAGCCACATAAGAGCAAATGGGGTCAATTGACCTCAATGAAAAAAAATTACACTATTTTTCTTAATATAATTTATAAGAAATACAATTTTAACCCTATAAAAATTAATAATTTGTCCTAAATTTTATAAATTCTTTAATTTTGACCATACTGAACATAAATTCTGATTGCTTTGACCCTAATAAATATTAATTCTAGCTCCATCTTTGACCATATCTATATTTAGTAAAAAATTTAGGACATTGACATAGGGATTCATTTTTTAATAATTTAATTCCATAAAAAGACATACATAAACTTAATACTATCAAAAGGATAAAGACAAAACGTATTTCCAATATATCCCACCTCACGATATTCGGAAGAGATTGTTGATTATGCTAAAACCCTCTCTCTCTCTCTCTCAAAGCAATTTCATAGATGTTCCCTCTACAGTCTAGATTATCATGGCCCATGATTTCTTCATAACAAATCAACAGCCCCCCCCCCCCCCCCCCCCCCCCCCCCCCCCCTCTCTCTCTCTCTCTCTCTCTCTCTCTCTCTCAATCTCTTTGTATGGTGATGGTGATGGTGATGGTGATGGTGATGGTGGATCTCTGCAAACCGTGTGTTCTAGCTGTTGATAAACAAATGAATAATATGTTAGAAATTGGATTTTTGATAATATATTGTGACTGCGCTTTTGGCAAGATCAAAATTTCGTTTCGAGAGGTCGTTTCGGTTGGCTCGAAAATAAAAACGTTTTGAAATATTTTAAAAATATTTTAAAATATTTCGAAAACATTTTAAAAGTGACAAATAATAAAATACAGTCTCTCGTATGAAAATGTATATCATTTATAAAAAATTTAAATTCTGATTAATATAATTTATTGTTAAGGTATATAGCGTTGTATTTTGATGCATTTTTTTTATATTTCAATGTGTTTTGATCGTACTAATAGTATTTCGTTATTCCACTAATGTTTCGCTTCGGTCTCTTAGGAAATGAAAACGTTTCGACTGTTTTGATGAAAACAAATAAAAATTTTATTCCTTGACTTTGGGACTAAATTTTATTAATTTTCATACACTAAATTAGATAAATAATGATTGATTCATGTTCTCCTAAATGAGTAGATGAATTTAGTGTCTTAATTTGTCCCAAATCAAGTTGATTTGATTGAGAAATTATTTCTCAAAGAAGCTTCAATGCAAAGAAAAAAATGGAATAGATAAGTTTGTCCCACATTTAAAAAAAAAAAGTTAGTGACCATATATAAAGCTCAAGTATGTACTTTAAAAATTAGACCATTGGACACCTCAAGTTTTGAGATATAGAGTTATGTACAAAGTGGGCTTGATCCATTAGCATATGGTTCCGACCTACCCGATGCTGCTTGGGCTTAATTGAATAATTTTTTTTGAAAAAAAAATATTTATTTATTTTAATTTCTAAACGGCTAGAAATTACATTTCATTTCCCATAGTTAACTTTCATTTGTAAACTGTACACATTTCGGATTTAAGTGGAGCGACAATTAAGATTTATTTCTAGAATTGTTTCCTTTAATACACGAACAGTTGTAACTTTTCAATTTATGTAGAAAGGTCCTTGTACGTATCTGTTTGTCCAAATAGGTGCAATTTTGGTTGAATAGGTGTCTTTCTAAATAAGAGTGACCCTCCAAAAAGACACTTTACATCTTCTAAGAGGTGTGACGACTTCTATAAATTCCACCACCATTCAACATTCCAAAATCATTCTAAGCAGAGTTAGAAAGTGCTAGGATCATCCATCATTTCTCTAGTATGCATTTGAGAGAGAGAAGAAACTTGAAAGTTCACTGTGATCTTCTGATTTGGAGTACTAATTGAAGTTTTTATCTCCTGGGAGTCATATGACACATTCCATGAATATCAAGTGCGGATTGTAATTGACTTAAGGACACTAAATTAAATTCAGGCCCCAGTCAACTCCAATTCTGTTCTTTGTACAAATATGTAAGTTGTGTTTTTTATATTTTAATTATTTATTATCTTTTCTTTCTACACTTCAAAGAATTAAAATTTCAATTTCAATTTTCTATTTTAAAGAAAAAGAACACACTTTTTCAACAATCTTAAGTCGTTTAATTTATTTGATTGTTGTTTTTAAAAAGTTTATCTTTTTACGCAATTTTTTTTAAATTCAGAAAGTTTCTATTTTTATAAGCAGAAAAATTTAAATTTATTTCTTATACTGTTTTTAATTTTTTTGTGTTAAATTCAGAAAACATGTCTGGTGAAAACAAAAACAATGTTGTTCCAACTATGGCACCACCAAATGTGGCGCCTAGGCCTACTCTTGTCATTGCTAGACATGAGAGAAGGCCAAAAAGTTCAATGGATCTGATTTCAAATGTTATCAACAAAAGATATTTTATTTCTACTATGGCAATGGTGGAGACATGAAAACATGCAGATTTTCTCAGCAAGAACTACATACTGAATGGTTTGAAAAATACTCTATACAACATATATTATTTCATTTCTACTTCTAAGGAACTATGGGATTCTTTGGACAAAAAGTACAAAGCAAAGGATGTCAGAACCAAGAAGTTCATCATGGGGAGGTTTCTTGATTTCAGTATGATGGATGCAAAGACCATCATGAGTCAAGTGCAAGAATTTCAACTTATCTTGCATGAGATTCATGCTGAATGGATGGTTTTGAGTGAATCATTCCATGTGGCTGCCTTAATTGAAAAATTACCACCACTTTGGAGAGACTTCAAGAACTACCTCAAACACAAGCACATGGAAATGGGGCTTAAAGACATCATTATCAGACTACAGATTAAAGAAGATAATTATCAATTAGAAAGGCGAGTTGGCAACAAGATTGAATCAAGAGCTAATGTGATAGACCATGTGGCCAAGAGACATAATCAGAGTAAGAAGTGGAAGCTAATTGGTCAAATTTCTAAAGGGAATGATCAAAAAAAGTTTTTGAAAAATTGCTATGTG
>BRYE01000022.1:4721802-4724302 GCA_030159115.1 Actinidia arguta var. hypoleuca
AAATTTCAATAAAGCATAAAGATAGGGGGAACTTGAGTAAATAGGAGCTTATAAATTTTAAAACAAAACAATAGTCTTCAAAAACAAGTCGTGACATCATCAAAAAGGGGGAGATTGTTGAAATAAAGACTTATTTGATTTTGATGATTAAGCTAAGTCAAGATTAAACCTTCATTGAAAATTGCATTAAAGAATGAAAAATAGATTCACACATGTCAAACTCAAAATAGTTGTAAACAAGGATTGCTTTAAAATGAAAAGAACTTGTATAGATTGGTTAACTAGTTCTCATTCATAAAAACAAATAATAGTGGTCTAAAAAATAAGCTTACACACGTTTAAAGTGAGAGTTGAAACTCTTCACAAGCCATATTCAATATAATTGTGCACATAAAAGTGATAAAAAAGATAAATCAACTCTCAAACTCAAAATGGATAGCTAACGGCTTAAACTGATAAAGACACAAAACATAAACTCCTACAGTCACAAGATTGGTCGACTGAACTTGTTCGAACTTGTCAATCGAAAGTTGATGAAGCACAGCTGAATTGCAAACAAGATAATTCCAAATAGATTTGATTACTGGAAACTTAATGAAGCCATGACCGAAGTGTACTTTCGATTGATCGAAGTTAAAAGAGGCACGACTGAAAGTAAAATAGAGAACAGGATGGCTTACTAGAAAAATAGTTCAAATACGACCGAACATTACATTTGGTCAACCGATATGTCAACCGAAGTAAGTTAAAGCCAAAATAGAGCAATAGAGTGCTCTCTGGAAATGAAGAACAATGACAATCGAAGTTCAAGTTCGGTCGACTGAAAGTGGAAAAGTCCTCGACCAAAGTTCTAAATTCCTCAACAGACAGAGTATGTTAGACTGAAGGATGTTAGAACAAAATAAAGCAATAAATCACTCTCTAGAATTGAAGAACAATGACGATTGAAGTTCAAGTTTGGTTGACCGAAAATGGAAAAGCCATTGACCGAAGTTCTAAATTCCTCAATAGACAGAGTATGCAAGCCTCGGGAATTCTAGTTTAAACTCGACCGAAGTTCAAGTTTGATCGATCAAAGTTGTCAACCGAAATTTGAAAAAATTGATCATGCATGTCCAAATTAAGATCCAGCGGCTGAGATTTAATTAGAACGGCTAGATCAGAATCATTTAATGCTGCAACGACTCTAATCAACTTTTGGCTTATAAATTCAACTATTGGGGTTGTTGGAGAGGTATTGAAGTGCCTTAAAGCTTTATAATTCTTTGTATTCAATACTTCAATCTCTTATTCATTTATTGTGAATTTGATTGTCAAATATAAAAGAGAGCAAGATCACTCTAGATAGAAAAATTTCATTGTATTTATCTTTGATCTAGAGTTGGTGAGCTAGAGTTACTTCAACTCTTGTATATTGTTGAAAGAATCACTATAAGTGATTGTAAAGTTCCCAAGAGAGGTAGTCTCTTGAAGACTAGAAGAGTTCTAGTATTTGTAAATGTTGTCAAGTATCCACAAGCTTGAAGATAGTAAATTTTCAAAATGAAACTTGGAGAGTGGACGTAAGTTGAGATTTACCGAACTACTGTAAATTGTTTGCACTATTTTCTCTACTCTCCTTTACAATTGCTCATATATTTGCTTGAACTAGGAGTGCATTACTATTACAGTTATTAAGAAGAATTTTAATTGGTCATTAATCCTAGAAAATCTATTTCACAATCCTCATAGTTTGCATTCTAACTAACAACACATGTAGTAGAAAAGAGTAAAACCTTTTTGACCTACTTATTCATATAAAGTAATAATGTGTTGTCTGTATGAGCAATTAGGCTAAGCATAGCTTTTAATGCCACTTGTATCTTAAAATATTCAAGTGGGGTATTGTAGAGTACTCTTAATAAGATGTTACCTATGTAAATGTGGATTGGGGCCGCTCCTATGAGAATTTTGGGCTGAATTTTTTAGAAAACTCATGAAAATCTGGTGTTGTTCAGAGCCAAAATGAACACAACTATGATAAGAAAAAAAATTCGGAGGGTTATCGTGTGAATATTGTTGTATTGGGTTACATTCAAAGCTAGACAATTCAAGTGCGTCATATTCCACTGTCTGACGAGTAAATTCGATAATATTTCACTAAGGAACGTTCAAAGCCGAAAACTATCTTTCGTGATGCAGTAATTCTCCATTTCTCTCTCTCTTAGGATGCACATTTTATTACATCAACTATTGGTCAATTGAAGTTGGGTTTTTGACAATGTATTATTTATTGGTATTAATTTCTCCATTTCTCGCTCTCTTAGGCTTGGTATTAATTTTTTAGATAAAATTTATTTAATTATTTTATTTTTCAAATGGTTAGAAATTACACTTCCTTCTCCGAACTTAACTTTCATTTGCAAACGGCCGCATTGTTTTGGATTTAAGTGGGGCAGGAATTACGATTTGTTTTTGAAATATTTTCATTTAATATACGAACAATTGCGACTTTTCAATT
>BRYE01000022.1:4739302-4741802 GCA_030159115.1 Actinidia arguta var. hypoleuca
CATCTTAAGTCAACAAGTTCGGTCAACCGAACTTGTGACAGTTGTAGTGCAGAATCTGTATTCTTAAAAAATTGAAACCATTAACTACCCAAAATGAGTTTCGGAGATAATTTAACAACTCTACAAGTTCCATTATCATTATATCATCAATTATGACTTGCAAGAACTTACGAATCGTATTTTGAATATGTATTGACTCTTTTAGGCTTTATTATGTTTTTCTTAAGTATGAGCGAGTCAAATATTTCAAATCAACTTCAAACTATGTTTTCAAAGTATGCACATGTGTATATTATCAAAACAAATTTGTGTAACGTTGTTTTGAGTCAAACAAATGAGTATTGCATATTTGTAACATGTGAGGGTTTCTGTCTTTCAATTTAAAACGATTTTCAAATACATGTATTTAAACGTTGTTTAAAATACATAATTCTAATCATCAAAATCAATTTCAACTTTATGCAAATAATCTCTCTCTTTTTTATGATGACACAATCTAGTTTTTAAAAATTGAAATATGTCTTTAAATTCAATGCTCTTCATTACTCTATACTTCCCCTACCCCTTCATGTTTGCTATATTTTCTTAATGTCATGAAGTAGGTTTCAAGTATTATGAACTAAACATCCGTACTTTGAAAAACACATGGAATAGAGTATACCATATTTGGCTTGTTGAGCATTTTTCAAATGTTCTCAATTGTCTTTTGATTTCCTTCAAGTTAGTTCAAGGCAATTTAATAACGAACAATAAATGCATATAATCAACCAATCACATCCATAAATCAAAAAAGTCCATAGCATTTAAATTTAAAAATTAAAATCATTCAACATACTAAAAGAAGTTTAGCACATTAAACAATTATAACTTGCACTAAACTATAAAAAAAAACTACTTTTTCTCCCCCTTTGGGGCAATCATCAAAATGATGGAGAGTGAGAGGATGACGGAGGCTGATTAGGTGGAGGTGGAGAATGTGGAGACTATTGACCAATATGGAAAGAGAGGTAGGCTAACTCGCTCTCAATGTGGTTCGGTTGATTTTGATGTTGCTAATTGTATTCCATTTGTTGTTGGTGATGCTCTAGTTGGCATTGTTCGATTCACTCTATTGTGGAATTCAATTGTCCCAAGTACTCCATGAACCAATCAGAAGGAAAGTCTTGCAGTAGAGAAGGTTGAGAACTCGGACTAGGAGGAATCTCCTCAGTCTTAGAAGAGTTATCTACCTCCATATTGGCAAGTTGTTAACTATTTGCCTCATCTACTTCTTCACTTTCCTCATTATTCGTGGAGTCAACACTTATACCAAGACCAATTAGATATTCAATGAAGCCTCCAGTGATGTGCTGATCATGCTGGTTTCTAAAATTGACCTCAAAGTGCTAAAAAACCTTAGTCAAAAGGGCACTAAAGGGTAAAGCCCAGTTCTTATGGTTCCTTACATCCGCCATCTCCCTTAAAATCAAATAATTCAAATTTAATGAACTACTAGTCACGCTCCTATAGATGATGAAACTGTTCATGTTTGTTACTTGATTGTAATGCCTCTTTGTAAGGAATACATTATAGGCGATAAAACGATGGAATAGCCTATACTTGTTCAATTATTTGGTTTGCAAGGCCCCTAACATTCCTCTTATTAAAACTTCCTCATTCAAAAACCTTTTATGAGCAATTTGGTCCAATAGACTTGGTTTGTCTATGAAGATATTTTCCCCAACACTAGGAACACCAATGATATTAGACAAAATACTCGGAGTGAGCATTATGTATTTTTCCCTAACACTAGTGTCTATAGTGAATTCTTCATTATTGGGTTTTTGTACTTCAAAATTGCAGTAAAAGAGTCTTACCAAATTCGAGTACACACTAATTGGAAGTGGCATTAACCATTCCCATCCTTGACCTTCTATTGGCTCCATCATCTTGTGCTGGTATTTCTCCGGAAACCCATCACTAATATTTCTCTTAGTGATGATAGTTTGTTCTACCGAAAGCCATGTTGCTTGAATCTCTAAATTTTTGAAGAGACGTGGTTTGAACACGAGTGGGGTGGATTTCTTGGTACGACCCCATTGCCTTTTTGGTCGTTGATGGCGAGCTTCGTTCTTGGTTGTATCATGATTGATTTGGAGGATTTGATTTCAAAATTTTAGATTTTAGGTCTAAGGTTTAAAAAAATAGAAGAGAGAGGAAGAGATAAATTATGAGATTGAGATTAATATGATTAGAGAAGGATAGAGATTATAGGGTTAGGGATTTGAGAGAGAATTACAGTGTCAGTTTGAGGCAGTCGAAAGACGAAAATGGGTTCGCCAAAAGATGAGAATGGACCAGTTAGCAACAAAAATGACATCAAAAATAGCAGTCAGACGACAACGATTCATAGTTCTCAAACGCTCATAGATTCTCTCTCTATAGCTCTCAAAATGCAAGGTTAACAATGGTTTGGGTGAAGGTTGCCTATTTATAAGAAAGCCCAAAGGGCAGTTCTCTT
>BRYE01000022.1:4756802-4764302 GCA_030159115.1 Actinidia arguta var. hypoleuca
ATAAAAGTTGAGGATGACGTCTATATGATAGAACTATAAAGTTTCATAACTAAAGGCCAAGAGCATATGGTATGCAAGTTGCATAGGTCCATTTTTGGACTTAGGCAAGTCTCCTAAAGTTGGAACAATCGTTTTGATCAGGCAATTAAATCTTTTGTCATTGACCAAAATATGGATGAACCATATGTGTATCAAAAGTGCTAGCGAAGCGTGGTGATATTTTTAATTTTATATGTAGATGATATTCTACTCATTGGAAATAAAGTAGGGGCGTTAACTATTATTAAAATATGGTTGGCGAATTATTTTGATATGAAGGACTTGGAAGAAATCAACCTTTTGTAACATCGCCAGAATAAAATGTTAAGTTTATCCCAAACTGTATACATAGATCAGATTCTTGTCAAGTTTACAATGAATAACTCTAAGAAAGAGTTATGACATTTCAAGCATGAAGTTTCACTATTTAAGGAATGGTGTTTTGAGACTGTTGAGGAAGAGCAACGCAAGAAGGCAGTTCCTTATACCTTGGCATTAGGAAGCCTAATGTATATTATGCTTTGTAGTAGACTAGATATCTGTTATGTAGTTGGCATGGTCAACAAATATCAATCTAATTCAGGACTAGAGCATTGGATCGATGTGAAACATATTTTAAGTGCTTGAGAAGGACTACAGATTATAAGTTGGCCTATGGAGGTTCAGATTTAATTCAGTCGGTTACACAGATTCTATTTCATGTCAGACATGGATTCTAAAAAGTCAATTTCCGAGTATGTGTTCATAGGGGTTGGAGCACATAGAATGGAAATATCACCCATATGAGAGATAATACAATGTGGAGACGTTGTAGTTACTAAGGATGCATCTATAGAAAACCTAGCAAATCTTTTCACTAAGACTATTCAGCTTCATGTGGATAAGATCGGTGATAGATGTGATATTCTTTGGACATGAGTGCAAATAAGAGTTTATTGAGAATTATATGCCCACATGTCTAAATATTTGATTATTATTTAGAATTATATATCATGAGATGATATGTCCCCTTAAGTTATCTAGAGATATGATAAATTTATGAAAATGAGATTTACACACAAAAGATATTAATCGTTGATCTTAGTAACTTTATTTAGTTCGTAGTAGGTGATGAGTTTGGACATCGACGTCTTAGCTGCGAAGACTATAATACTATTAACCTTTATATGATAGGATGATTTATCTCAACCATTAGAGTAAGTGACTACTAATCGTTGATCGTCGTAAAAAAAGTAATTCATATAAAACTGTCGTTTAATAATAAAATCTTACATACACTATTCGTAATTGATTCTTAATCCTGAGAGAATAGTAAACTCAAGTTCTTGACATAGGTCACTTTGATTTACCAATGAGTGAGGCTAATTGAGATCAACACTTTAATATCTTGGGTAGTCATTGTTAGGTCTGTGGGAATACTTAATTCTCAATATAGAATCCCGCTCTCTTTTAGGAGAGAGCGAGTATCACTTGTGAGTTAATTTGTTAATTTAGTCATTGAAATCTAAATTTGAGTTTTTCGATAATTTATTTATCGAAATGAAGATTTATTATTTTGGTGACTAAATGGGAAATGAATTATGAATCATAAGGGTTAAAAATAATTAGAATTTGGTGATAATTAATTAATCCAAATTTAATTAGTGGTAACTAGGGAGAAGGATTTTCATTACGGTGATAAAATAGTTATAAATGACATTTTAGTTTTTTTTGCTTTAGAGTGCAATCAAAATTATTTAATAAAATTAATTTGGCTTAATTAAATTACTAAATTAAGTTATGAGATAACTAGGATATTTAGTAGTTTAGTTGGAGCTAAACTAGGACTTCCTAAGATCCTTGTCCTTTCCTTAGTAGGAAACCTAACCTATCTTTATCCTTACCCTTGTAGGAATTTTAGATCCTTATCAAGGCTACTGAAATTTATAGAAAAAATCCAACAAGCAATCACAACCAACGTAGGCTGCACCATGCAGCCGTGGAAAGCCAACCCAGGCTGCAACCCATAGCCACAGCAAGCCATTACAGGCAGCAGCCCACGGGCACGGCAGTAGAGAAGCCCGTGGTAGCCCATGGGCGCGGCAGCTATAGCTCGCGAGCATGGTAGCAACAAGGCATTAGCAGTCTGCATCTGTGGCTATAGTATCTCGCAGAAGTAGCAGCACCGTTGTAGGGGTAACAACACCACTACAAGGCAGTAGCAACCAGCGTAGGGGCGACAATTGCTGCATGGGGCAACAACCAGCACAAGGGCAACAACCGCTGCAAGGGGCAGCGTAGGGGCAACAACCTGTGGCTAAGGTAATACAGCAAGGGTGGCGGCTGGTGCTGCAACAAAACAACAAGCGTGACTGCGGTACTTAGGGCTTTAACTTTGATTTTCTCATGATATTCAATGTATCTCGAATATTTTATAGATCAACGTTATATGATTGCATGGTATTATGATCTGAAATAAAAAAATTTTAAAAACCGAGCTTCCTTTGTAGGGATGCGATCTCTTCAATTCTAGCTGATAAACGCTATAAACTCTCTCTCTCTTCATACACTTTTGGTCACTAACTTGACCGTTAGAGAGCAATTGCGGGATAGTTCCTGAAGCCTTTCTCATTGTTCCTGTCTTGTAGATCCGGCAAGCAACCTTCTGCTACCGTCTTCCGTTGACCAGCCACCGTAAATGTATAATTTGGATTTCCTTTCTTCTTCATCCACCACCCCACAATAGTCATTAAATACTAAAAAACAAAAAGCCAAGTTCACAAATGACTTTGGTTCGAAAAAGCACCTTGATTTGAATATTTCAAACACGATTATTATTTTTTTATGCCTCAATTTATCAAGTCTTTTGTTTTCCCCGATCGCATGAGATAGAAAAGGATAAGGAATAAGGCCATTGAAAAAGTCATCTCTCCAATCCTTACCCTTTATTTATTTTTATTAAATTAGAGCAAACGTTTTGATAGGTTATGGTGCATTTCAATCATGACTCCCTCTTTTTTCACCAATTTATTTTCAAAAATTCATTCCTTGTCCCAAAAACCTCTTTTAACTATTTTTATAAAATAAAATTTGGTCCAAATTCTTTTTCAAATTTGAGTAAAAACAACAAGCATTTTAAGTTTGATGAAGGATTTGTTTTATCTTTGCCCTTGACTTGATACAACGTTAATGAAAAGATGGGAGCTCTCATGAATTTATTTTTAAAATTAATTAAACTTAGATCAATGATTTAATGAATATAGAGAAACCCTAATGTGAATGAAATAATTCGAAATTAATTCAGGACCGAATGACCCACCCTTAGGCTGTATTGAGGTAGGAATTTGTGAAGAAAAAGAAAAAAATTATGAAATAGATTCCCTCCTCTTCCCACCGTTGAAGAAATAGGTCTCACATCATGTATACCTCACTGTGGGACTGATGTGATCGGAGTCGAGTTATATCTAAAACTTATTTTTCTTTTCCCTTTTCTATTTTTTTTTTGCCAAATCGTGAATCCATACACATTCTTAAAGAGATACATAGAGAGACACAGGAGTTTCGAGAATTTGCTTCATTTCACTTGAACAATCTTCTTGAGGCGGCTCCTTTTGGATGAGTAAATTACCATTTGCAATGGACCACAATCTCCCAATGTCACGAGTAAAAATCTCTCTCTCTGCTTTGAAATAGAGAAATTTGTTGGGATGAAATTGTTGCGAAGCTGCAGTTTAAATTAGCTAATTGTTGGCCTAAATATATTGATTTTTCTTTAGTAATTGATTAATTGAGGATTTCATCGACTTGAATGTGACACCGTGGAATGTTATTGAATTTCCTTTTGTGTCTTTGGTTGCTTCTTTTGTGTAGATGTCCGTTCAATGCTTAGTTATTCAATAGGTGTATTTGAATTTTGAAGTTTTTAAGGGTTTCCAGATTGGCTTGTAATTGTTGAATAACAAAATTATTAATTATCCCCCATATATCCAAATTGATTCTTTAGTAATGTTAAATAGAAGGTAGAAGAATTGTTTTCCTTTTCCCTCCTCTTCCCACCGTGTTTTGTTTCAGAGCCGTGTTTGGATTAATGATTTATCAAAAGAAAAGAAAAATTTAATAGATCCAACGGTTCCGATTAATTTTTTAAAATTCTTTTTTTTCCTTCACAAATCCCTCGTGAGGTCCTTGATCAAAAAACAGCCTAAGGGACTTTCTTCCCAACAATATAGAAAACTCGGATAATGTGACAAAGAAAATAGAAGAATGCATTAGTTTATGTTCTAAGATTAGGGAATCATTTGTTTAAAGATTTTGGTTGAGAAATTTTGTAATTTAAAAAGTGATTAGGAAGGGTTTCAAATAATCTTTCTTTGAATGATATGAAGAGCAATGAAAACGTTTATTTCCATACAGGAAAACCACATTAGAGATTAAGAAAAACAAAAAAAGAGGTTAGGTGTCAACTCTTTCTTTGAGATTAAAATCGATAGAGAAATCAAATCTCATTTAGGAATTAATTGTTCAATGCTCTTCACTAAGCTATCAAACCATCTAGTAGTAAAAAGAAAATAATCTTATTAATATCTATTCATTCTCGAACGTCTCGTGGTCTAGACTAGTATGTTTATCTTAAGCACGGGCACTTCAAGGAAGGTGGAATACCTTGTTGGACATGGTTCCCAACGATGGCCCTCATTGAATACTCCCCTAACGCTTGGGACACTCGCCAAATTGTGTTTTGTTATTTCTTTTCTTTTCTTTTCTTTTTAAAACTGAATATTCTTAGATACTTGGAGGACACACGTATCCATATCTTATTACAAGGTTGGAAACAATAACTTTGGGATTCATTGATAAAACGAGAAAGTGTTGATTTGTAGATATTGATCTCTCGTTGTTTCAAGACTTGTTCATTTTAGAAACATTGTGTTAGATGATTTAAGTCATCTATGATGTATGTATTAAAAACGTTTTTATATAATATAAAATCAAGGTTACAAAAAAGAAGAAAGTTCAAAATATAAGAAAAATCCTAGTCTTTATACTTTATAAATAGTGCAATCCAGTTTATATCAAGAAAATTACTAAGTATGCTTGAAAAATATATTCCTCGCCTTTTGAGCTGCAAACTAACTGATTATGCTTTCAAAATCAAATTCATCTACCATATCTTTTTCAATAGATAATATTGTCAATCCATTAAATCTTTTTTGGAATATTGTTCATCGAAGGTAGGATTTGATCAACTTTAACTTTGAAAAACCTCTCTCAGTACAAGTAACTGTAACTAGTATAGTCAACACTGTTATGTAAACAATCTGAACATTTGGAAAGTTTAATTCCTTAGAATTAGAATTTATAAAAGTAAGCAATTTAATCGCTTTTGTTATTTCTCCCAGTAGAATCAATTTGACTTTTAGTTATGAAAATAACTATTTTCCATCAATATTTAATTGCATGTCCTGTTTCAAATAGCCTTCAAGTTTAGCATAATAATTCTTGAATACATCATCATTTACAATTGTGAATTTCTTCAAATAAAACAAAATTTTAATTTTTTCTCCCTTTTCTTAAAATTGTTCGAATCGAGTCTTAAGTGAAACACGAGCCTGATCCATTATATATAAAAAGCAACATTTTATTTTTCTGAACTAACTAAAAAACAAAAGATTTTATCCAACACATTTGAATAGACAAGCCACCTTCTATCTTGTCTGTCTCCACTAGGTAAAATTCGAACATAGTATGTAGATGAAAAATGCCTATTGATAGCATCCTCTAGAAAATCAGAGTCTCTCTCTTATAACTCATATTGGCCCTTCTCAACTAGTAAGTCCATTAATGGTTGATCAATTTGATTTCAAATTCCCGGATCATAATTGATTTCATTAAAATCTTCACTAACGTTCTCATTATGATCAAGTTTTTCACTAACATTTTCATTATGAACTTTTTCACCAACATTCTCATTCCCAATTTCTTCATTAACATTTTGATTTCTTTCATTGACATTTTGATTCCCATATTCTTCATTGATGTTCTAACTGGTTGACATTTCCTGTATAGTTTTCAAAATAAACTTATGTAATCTTTTTTATTTTTGTCTTTTAGCATGTCCAGAATCTTACTTAGTCTTTATTTCAATTAATATGATCAATACATGTATATAATATCTTTTCACAATCAAATCTCTACATATAATTTAATAAATTTTAAATTTGTATAAATAATAAGGTCCTTTTAGGTGCCCCAAAAAATGAAAACAAAATAATATAAATAAAAAAAGAAAGAAAATTCCAATCGAGATTTGCGTGGTGACTCAAAAAATTAGAATTATATTCTTAACACATATACTAGGGAAAAGAATATTTTATGAGTAGAAAGAAATACATACCAGATTAGTAGATTAGAAGAATAAGGATGGAACAAATTCAGCATTCAATCTTTTAAAAATAAAAAAAGGGAACAAAAATTAACAAAGGGTAGTAAAAAAATTAATCAAAGAAAATACTCATGTCAAAAAAAGATCTTTATCTTGCTAACTTGACTGACGCGATGCCGTCTATTGTTCGGTAGAGATTTGGATTCTGGATAAGGAGAAAGAGGCCAAGAGGAAAGAGCCAAGGTAGGGCTCTCAAAAGTCAAAAGTGAATTATATGTAAGAGTGAGAGAGATAAAGGGATAAAAAGGGGGTCAAGACTAAAAAGTGAAAAGGTTAGACTAAAAAGTCAAAGACCAGGAGACAAAATAAAAGAAGATGGAGCCATATTCTAAATTTGTGTGTGTGTGTGGTGTTATTTTTATGTCTTGGGCCCAAAGCTTAGGGTTTGGTTGCTTTAGATTTCGGCCGACCATGACATGACATATAGAAATGTATTGAATATCTATTATGCTAGCTCTTGCCATACCTCTAATTTTTTAAAATCATTGTGTTAGCTCATCCGTGTCCGTGCTACTGAGATTATTGGTTGAACAATATTTCTTAGGAGATATATACTTTTTGAGAACATATTGGTGAAAAGGGTATGCTGGGTTGTTTGTAATTGTTGTACAAATTAATATTTTATTTTTTCTAGAAAAATTGTAGATTTTGACTTGTAAGCAGAAGTTACTAAAATATTTGTAATTGCTGTAGCATTATGAATTTAAGCACACGTGTTATGTTTGCTAAAAAAATTTTAAATTAGTTTTTTCTTGTGAATTTGTCTATAATGACCTTACCCTTAATTTAATAAAAATAAGTAAATACATGTTACTTATTTAATTAAAAATACATTATGAAGCAAAAAAAATACTCCGTGTTTATGAAAATTTAATAATAAAAAAATAATAATAAAACAGTCGACAGTGATTTATCGTTGGTAAGAAACAATGGCTCTATGGGAACTCTTCAATATATATATATATATGAGAGAGAGAGAGAGAGAGAGAGAGAGAAATGAAAGAATAATCTAAAGAATAAAGAGAGTCAGAATAGTTGAT
>BRYE01000022.1:4774302-4779302 GCA_030159115.1 Actinidia arguta var. hypoleuca
ATTGAAGCTCCCAAATTTTCATGGAACCCTCGATCCCATGGCCATAAAGTCTTGACTCTTGAGAATTGAGAAGGTGTTCAAAGTCTTACCATGCACCGAAGAGCAAAAGGTAACCTTTACCACATTTACTTTTAAGGGAGCCGCTTTAGTATGATGGCAATTGAAGAAGCCGTTGGGCGTATGGTTGAGAGATGACCGTAGTGGAGTATAATACCAAATTTATGGAGTTATGTCATTATACCCTACACATAGTGTCAACAAAATCTCGTAAGGCGAGGAAGTTCAAAGCTAGACTACGATGGAATATACAAAACAAAGTGGACATATTAAGACTCCTAAGCCATCAAGAAGTTCTTCAAATAGCGATAATTGCTGAAAGATCGTTAAATAAGATGTCCCAATTATGGGAGAACAACAAGAAGAGGTCAATAGGGAATCCTAGCAGAGGACAAAATTCAAAAAGGCAAAGTTCTAGATCTTTGAGTAGAAATTCATCAACCCCACAAGGAAATACCGTAAGTCAAGAAAGTAGCAGACCCAACGAAGTACCAACATGCCCGACTTGTCAGAAGAAGCATTAGGACGAGTGTCGCATGGGAAGTAGAGCTTGCTATGGGTGTGTCCAAAAGGGACACCAAATTAAAGACTATCTACGGAAGAATAGAACACAAGGAATTAGAACATCGGCATCAGCCTTAGTCCAATAACCTCCAGCTGGAAGAAGGGAAAATCAATCACGGCAAGGCCGAGCTTTTGCCTTTGTACCAGAAAACACCCCTGCTACCATATCAGTAGTGTCAGGTATACTCCTTGTCTATGGTCAACCTGCACACGTCCTTATTGATTCCGATTTTATCCATTCATTTGTTTCATATCTTTTTGGGCATTATCTACACACCTCCCTAGTACCCCTTGAGTATGTTTTATCAGTATCATTGCCCTTTGGGGATACCATATTATGTGATAGAGTTTATAATTCTTGTGAAATCCGTGTCAACGATGTGCCAATTTTCGTAAATCTTGTATCCTTAGAGATGAATGGCTTTGGTGTCATCTTAAGAATGGACTGTTTGTCTTTCTACTGTGCACTCATTGATTGTGAACTTAAATGAGTAGTGTTCCACTCTTTTGCTCATTCGGGACTAATTTTTGAAGGAGTTGATGTTGTACCTCCTCCCTATCTCATCTCCTCTATGCAAGTACGTCACTTAATTCAAAAAGGGAACCATGCCTTCTTGTGCAGCATTGTTGACATACGCATTTTTCTGCCACCCTTAGAAGATATCCATGTTGTCTGGGAATTTCTTTATGTCTTCCCTGATGAGTTGCTTGGTTCCTTAGTGGATCGGGAAATTGAGTTTTACATTGATTTAAATCCGAATACCAGACCCATTTTTAAAGCTCCCTATCGTATGTCCCATTTAGAAGTGAGAGAATTGAAAGTTCAACTCCAAGATTTGTTGGAGAAAGGGTTCATTTGTCCTAGTATTTCACCTTGGGGTGCTCTTGTATTATTTATGCGGAATAAGGATGGACCTATGAGATTATGCATAGACTATTGAGAATTGAATAAAGTAACCATTAAGAATAAGTATCCATTGCCGAGGGTGGATGATTTGGTTGATCAACTTCAGGGTGCCCAAGTATTTTATAAGATCGATCTTAGATCAGGTTACCATCAACTGAAAGTTAGGGCGAGTGGTGTAGAGAAAATAACTTTTTGAACCAGATATGGTCATTATGAATTTCTTGTTGTGCCGTTTGGAGTTACCAATGCGTCTACCGCATGCATGGATCTGATGAACTGGGTATTTAAACCCTTTCTTGATGAATTTGTTATCGTGTTTATTGATGATATCTTGGTGTATTCTATGAGTTTTATAGAACAGGAACAACACTTGAGGATTGTTCTACAAACACTATAAGATAGAAGACTTTATGCCAAGCTAAAGAAATGTGAGTTTTGGCTATCAAGTGTAACATTTCTTGGGCACATCATCAGTGTAGATGAAGTGTCCATTGATCCTCATAAGGTCGAAGCCATTGTGATTTGGCTGAGACCGATGAATGTAACTGAAGTCAGAAGTTTCATGGGCTTAACTGGGTACTACAAAAAATTTGTGAAAGACTTCTCCAAAATTACAGCTCCATTAACACAGCTTACACACAATAACATTCTATTTGAATGGAATGAGAAGAGAGAGAAAAGTTTCCAAATGTTGCAGAATCGATTAGTATCTATTGGACTGATGATTTTACCATTTATAGTGATGTTTTACATTAGGGACTAGGATGCATTTTGATGCAACGTAGGAAGATAATGCCTATGCCTCAAGATAGTTGAGACAAAATGAGAAGAGCTATCCGACTCATGATCTAGAATTAGCCTTAGTGGTATTTTTTTTGAAAATTTGGCGCCATTACTTGTATGAAGTTACATGTGAAATCTTCACCGACCACAAGAGTTTGAAGTACCTTTTCACCCAGAAGGAGCTGAACATGAGACAGCGGAGATGGCTCGAATTGATTAAAGATTATGACATTTTCATTTAGTATCATTCGAGCAAAGTTAACGTTGTAGTCGACGCCTTGAGCCGAAAATCAATTGTCAATCTAGCATGCCTTGTTACATCATAACTACCCTTATTTATCAAATTGGAGAGAACGAAAATTAAAGTTGTGGCACCAGACACCAACATGATGCTTGCTACCATGATCGCCCAATTGGCATTGATAGAAGTTGTAAAATAGAGACAATCGGAAGACCCGTACTTATGAAAAATTTATGAGGAGATACAGATTAATCCGAGTCTGACTTCACCTTGCGAAATGGAGCACTTAAATTTCAAGACCGCTTGTGTGTTTTGAATATACCTGAGATCAAGATACAAGTTTTGGAGAAAGCTCATAATACCAAGTTCACGATGCATCCGGGAGGAACAAAGATGTACCGGGACTTGAGAGAAATATCCTAGTGGCCGGGAATGAAGAAAAAAGATAGCCGAATTCGTGGCACAATGCCTACAATACAACAAGTCAAAGTAGAGCACCAAAACTAGCCGAACAACTACAATTGCTACCGATATCGAAATGGAAATAGGAGCACATTACTATGAATTTTGTCGTCAGATTACAGAACTCGCCACAGGGATGTAATGCCATTTGGGTCATTGCGCACTTATTACCCATGAAGACTACGTATTCTTTGTCGAAATACATGAACTTTTACATTGCAGAGATTATACAACTTCATGGTACGCCAGTGTCGATAGTGTCGAATCGGGATCTGAGATTCGTGTCAAAATTTTGGAAGAGTTTGCAACGGGCATTAGACACTGAATTGAATTTTAACATCGCTTTCCATTCATAGATGGACGGATAATCAGAAAGGACCATCCAAACTCTAGAAGACAAGTTACGACTATGCGTACTCAATTTTTAAGGAAATTGAGAAGCACACTTGCCACTAGTAGAGTTCGCTTAAAACAATAGCTTTCATGCAAGATTTGGGATGGCACCGTACAAAGCGCTCTATGGAAGGAAATATAGATCGCCCATATATTGGACCAAAGTCGGAGAACAAAACTTTTAGGGCCCGAGATTGTTCAACTGACCACCGATATGATCAAAGTGATTCAACAAAGACTTTCAATCGCTCAGAGTAGTCAAAAGAGCTATGCAGATGTTCGGAGACGAGACTTAGAGTTTGAGGAGGGGGACCATGTGTTCTTGAAGTTATCTCCTTCCAAGGGGATAAATCATTTTGGCAAGAAGGAAAAATTGAAACCGAGATACATCAGACCATTTGAAGTCGTTTAATAAATTGGAGCTGTTGCCTACCGCATTGTTCTCCCACTAGAGCTACCACATGTTCACCATGTATTCCACGTTTCAATGCTATGGAAATATGTCCGCGACTCTGTGCACGTAATTAATCACCATCCTTTTGATGTGAGTGAAGATTTGAGCTACATCGAGAAATCGATTGAGATTTTGGATCGTCAAGACCAAATTCTTAGGAACAAAGTCATTCCGTTAGTGCGAGTATTATGGCAGAACCATACGTGGGAGATGTCTACCTGGGAATGAGAAGATGAAATGTGAGAGCGTTTCCTCTTTTTATTTGAATGATGATTATGCCAAGTTTGAGGACAAATTTTATTTTAGGAGGGAAGAATATAAAATCCCGAACCCATTTCATTTCGTCAATTATGTAAATTATAATTGTATGTTAGCTAACGTAAGTAATTGTGATGTTAGATATCAAGGTGATCAAATTAGAGTAATAACTTTTCAATACCATAGACTTAAGTTTCTGCCCAGTTTTCTTCTTAGCGTTCAAACGCTAAAGTCAAAATCCTTCTTAACGTTTGAACGCTATAAAGGGCGTTCGAACATTTACTCTTGTTATTATGACGTTTTTGCAAAATTTTATATTATTATAAATAAGAATGCACAGGTGATCAACCGGGTTAAGGTAAGCTGCCGGCCGGTCACATGCCTTCAATCCGCATAGGCCGGGTTACGGGTCATGACAACTTATCTTTGCCACCACCAAATGGATTCTCATATTTTCAATGTGGAAGACATTGATTGCAACGAGGTAGAAGAATTTAATCCATTTGAGAGAAACTACTATATACCACAAATGAATGCAAATGATCCGAATACCGTCACTGACGACGCATCGACTCGAGGTGTCCAAAGTACCTCTATTGCTAGCACTACTACCAGTACAAAAAAAAGATCAAAACTTTGGTCAATTTCATTGGAGTTGGTGGAAAGAGGTGTGTCCTTACATTGGATTGAGAAAGCTTTTAATTTACAAAAAAGGACGATTGATTTCGTTCTATAGAATATTCACACAATGGTCAAGCTATTTATGTATCTATTATGTCTATTTTAAAAGAATATGGCATTAAAAAGAATATATTTAAAATTACTTTTGACAATGCCTTTAACAATATTTCTGCAATTGAGTTTTTAAAAATCCAAATAAA
>BRYE01000022.1:4796802-4799302 GCA_030159115.1 Actinidia arguta var. hypoleuca
ACACGTGTAAATGATAACATACTAGTTATGCTATGCATAAAACTGTCCTTTTGTTTTGTAGTTTCAAAATTTAGATTAATGGTTTTCATAAAAAGTTAAGATTTTTTTCTTTATAAAGAGTCATTTATGCTAAAAGTCTTCAATTTTAGGAGAGTCGCCATGTTAATTATTCATAAGCCCATGGGTTGAACATTTAATTATATATTTTTTTCGAAAACAAAATAGGCTTAATTTAAAAAAAAATATCTAAACTATTGCATTTTATCACTTTTTACCACCTCATCTAAAAAGTGAATCATATTGACCCCCTTAACAATTTAATTATATCACTAACATCCCTTCCATTACTAATCTGTTTGAAATAGTGTTGTACATATGCTTAAATTAAATATTTTTATGTCTAAAATATTTTTATTTTTTGCGAAAAATAAGTCAACGCTCTATTTAAAGGCTTATTGATAAGGGTTAAGTTTATTCTCACAATAACTGAATAAGTCTGTATATAGAGTATTGATTTATTTTTTATAAAATAACAATGGTATTTTAGATATAAGAGCATTTAATTTAAGCACATGGACAACACGTGATCGATTTTCATCACTATTTCAAACAGATTAGTAACGAAAAGAGTGTAAGTGATACAATTAAATAGTTAAGGGAGTCAATATAATTTATTTTTTAGATGAAGGGATAAAAGTGATAAAATATGATAATTTAATGGATATTTGTGAAATTAAATCCAAAAAAATAAACATTTCTCTTAAAGTCCTTTCACTATCAATATGTTTGACTTTGTAAGATTTTTAATTTATCACGTTTTAAAGTCAAATATTTTTGTTACAGAAAGCTCCAAATCTAGAAATATTTTAGTGTAGATTCAACCCCTATAAGTTATCTTTCCAATGACACTGATCTAATAACCAAACACCAAGTATCAAATAAGTTATGAGCAAATGAGTGATGTATGTCAGATTGCATTTTTGCAGAATTTGCAGTCAGGATAAATCAACTTTAAATAGAATTATCTCATGCTTCAAAACTCCAAATGCAAAATTTCGTGAGTCTAGATTTTATTTCGAGAAGTCTAGTTTCCAAGACTATAAACTATGTGCAAAAAAATTAAGTAACGAATAAGTTACGACCATTTTACTGAAGCATGTTCTGTCATTCAAAAAAGTTCAATCGACTGAAGTTGACGATTGAAAAAGTTATGTCAATCGAAGTTTTATTTAACCATTGGTTTGACTAAAGCCTCGACTAAAATATTTTTGGTCGACCGAAGTTTGGATTTTTCAATCTTGATGCTCAAAATCTTGATCCAACGATCCAAATTGAATTGCAACGGCTATACTACTGTTCCAATGGGCAGATTGGCCAATGGGGCTATAAATACAACCCCTATGATTGTTGAAAGTGTGATAAGAGCATTTAAGTCTTTCAACTTGTTAAATTCGATTCTCCAACCTCTTGATCCTTCTCTTGAACTATATTTGTAATATCCATAAGAGAGAAAGAGTGCCATAGAGTTAGATTATAATATTCACTCTTAAAAGAGAGTTTTACTTGAAATAAATCATATTTAATTTTGTAAAGGGCTTGCATGCGCTAGAGGGATTTGTGAGTGTTGGGTTGCACACACATTCTTCGAAGAGTTTGTGGGAGTAAACTCTTGAGGAAATCTAGCTCCTCGTAATAGCTAGAATAGGGTATTAGCAAGCACATGCACAAGATTGTTGTGGTTGACTAGCTCCTCGAAAAAATTAGGCATTATAAAGGTTTGCAAAGTACCCGTAAGTTTTATCATATAGTGGAACACTCAAAGGAGCCTTGACAAGTGGACATAGCTATAAACCGTTATTTGTACTCTCTATCCATTAACTCCTTTAAGCTCTCCCATTGCGTTATATAAGTGTTAATATTATCTGATATTGTTATAGTTATTATTGCAAGTATTCAATTAAGCAGTAATTAATTTGGGAAATTTAATTGTGTTAATTTTAAATAATTTAACTCTCCTCTTAGTTTTCCAACCAGAGTAACATAATTCTCTTTTTGAATAAAAAAATTTGTTAAACAATACTTAGAAGGATATTTTATGAAACATAAAAGGAATTTTTAAAAGTGTTATTTTGTTCCCTGTCACGATCCATTCCAAGACGAAACTGAATTTTTTAATTTTTTTAAAACCAAATAAAATATAAATTTTGATAGAAAAATCTAAAAAACTCAAATCTCTTAATGGAGTATGGTTGTTATTTCTATCTGGCAAACCTATTAATTCGTAAAGATTACAATTCAAAGGATTCTCTCCTCAAATAAGGAAGAAAACACTTTTCTCCTTATTTATCACAAATGCATTCCAAGCGTCCTCGTTTTTTTAATTTTTTTTTGTTTCTCTAATTAAATCTTTTCAATAGTATCGTACCTTGTTGAAATAAGGGTTTTTATTTTGATGATTACAAATTGGCTAAATCTAGTTCAAAGTCAGTCAAACAAAAAT
>BRYE01000022.1:4806802-4816802 GCA_030159115.1 Actinidia arguta var. hypoleuca
AATTGATTTAACAATTGTTCCTTATGAGGAAGTTCAAGGAGACCTGAATATTCAAGAGCAATAACAAAATGAAGGGGCCAATGAGAAGCTGGAGAATGAAGATATCCATGAAGGCATAAATGTGGATACGGATCATCCTTCATATGGCAAGTATCCCACATAAGAAGGGACTTCAACTCGAGGGGGATCACTGGCATGGTTCTTAGAATATTTTGGAAGATTGGACGAGTCCTTGGGAGAAATCAAGCAACAACAAGTTGAGATTATCCAAACCCAACGACGTCACAAAGATTACATGGATCGACTTGGGGACACCTATCATGAGCTTAGGCAACAAGTTGATAGGCTTTGGGATTTCTATGAAGCCCACGGCCAACGGGTTGAGCGGCTTGGGGATTTATATGAGACTATGCATGAGCAACACTCTAATCAATTGGAGATCATCGACGCTCAATTTGAAGGCCTATGGGCCCATCTTGTTCCTCCTCCACCTCCACTACCATATGCACTAGGAGAAGCCCCTCCTCGTCCTCCTTATCGACATCCGCCCTGTAGATGATGCCCCAAAGGGGGAGAAGACGTTTTGAATGAACCTCTCTTTTTAAGTTTTGTTTGGATTCTCTTAACTTACTTTTTTTTTTTGTGTGTGTGTGATTCAGTTTTTTTTATTCTTAATCGTTTCAATGCCATGGTATTCTTCTTATATAAAAATGTTTGTCTATCAATGCCATGATCATGCTCAACATGTTTTAGTAAAACAATTTGTATGTAAGCATAAAGTAAGGGGGAGTTTTCAAGTTTTAAAACAAAAACAAAGATTTTTTCAAAACATATTGTGTCATCATCAAAAAAGGGGAGATTGTTGAAATAAAGTTTTTTATTTTGATGATTACAATTTCGCTAAATCTAATTCAAAGTTAGTCAAACAAAAATATGAAACTGTTAATCTATGAAAATCAAAACAAATTCTCTGTTTAATAATAAACGCTTTGGAAAGCTCATTCAAATTCAACCGAAGTTCAAGATCAGTCCGACCAAAAGTCAAGATCGGTCCGACCGAAGTTCAAGATCGATTCACCTGAAGACTTAGACCAAAGTTTACAGAAACAGAGTACAAAGCAAAGCTACTACAAAAATAGGCAAAGCTTGACAGAAGTCAAAGTTCAATTCGATCGAAGTCTCTAAAAACTCAGACTGAAATTTAGAAAGACGAAAATAGAGTAGCTTACTTAGCCACTGGAATTGAAGTTCTAATTCGACTGAAGTTAAAATTCGGTCCCAGCGAATTTCAGAAAAAGTGAAATCCAAGTTTCTAGTTTTAAATTTGCATAGATTCAACGGTTGAGATAAAAGCAGAACGACTCTTTTCAGTGCATTTAATGCTGTAATGTCTTTTTTGAATTTGGGGCTTCAAAAAATCAATACTTGGAGTTGTTGGGGATGGATTGAAGTGATCTAAACTAATCTTCTTATTGGCATTCAATGCTTCAATCATCTTTGAGCATTCATTGTGAGTTTTTAACTTTGATGAAAAATATTTTGAGTTGTATCACTCTAAATAAAGAGAGCTTTTATTGTTTTGTCATTTGATCTAAAGTGAGTGAGTTTTAAACACTTTATCAATTGTAACCTTTTGAAAGAATCACATTGTGTTATTGATAGACATCCAAGAGTGGAAGACTCTTAAAGACTAGAGGTGTTCTAGTATGTAAAAGGTTTTGCAAGAACCTGTAAGCTTGTTGAAGATAGTGATATTCCAAGGAGGTCTTGGAGAAGTGAACGTAGGCACGGTTTGACCGAACACTATAAATAGTTTGTAATCTCTTCTCTCTTCTCTTTATTGATTACATATTTATATGCTTGAGTAGAAATTGTATACTAGGATACTTGATTAATTTTAATTGGCAATTAAGTGTAGCAAATCTATTTCACCTCCCTCATAGTTTGCTTTTTAGCTAACATACCTTATTTACTGAAAGTTTCTTATTGCACGAGCATATAGAGTTTTGGCCTTACAACAAAAATCGAGAAATTATCCTATAATATAAAAAAGAAAAAATAATCAAAAAACCAAACAAAGCAAAATGGTTAATAAATCATCTGATTAAGATTCGTAATATTTCTATGAGTTTTTTCATTAGAGTATATGTATGAGCTACAAAATTGCACAATATGATGGTTGATAACATGGGGTTTTGCTAAAGGAGGTTGTCGCCTTCTTGGAGATGCCTTTCCTTTTTACGATTTTTTGATATTGTTCTACCCATCTGTAAGCTCATGGTGTGAGAGGATTTGATCACGTGAGCTTCTCATCTTTGGAGGCTGTCGATACCACCATGTCACTGTTAGAATATGATTATTTTCGTTTATGATATTTTGTTCCTATTTATGATATTTTGGTATACAACTTAAGTAATATATTAATTCATATTCATTTACACATTGATTTTCTCCTGATTTTCAACTTGTTGATCCTCCAATCTCCACAAAAATATCAGCTCCGATATCAACAAATCAATTAATTCACCCCTAATCGATCCTCCAATCTCCACATACAAAGCAATACCACCAATAAGCAATTAATACAAAATCTAACCGTCTGTAAATCCGTCTCCTATCTAAATTAATGCCTAGACCCTTAATAAAAAAAAAAAAAGCCTAAAAGCTAACACAAAAATAGTGGAACAAGGTTACGGATATAGCCTTAACCGAAGCTTTCCTTGCTGTAGTAGATGGATGGAGAAGCAATCCGCTAAATTTTGCGAGGACTGAGGTTCGTGTTCGAGCACGCCTCTTGCGGTCCCTTGTGCGAAAGTATGTTCTCCGACAACGGCGCCAAAATAACTTGTCTTCGCTCCTAGAAGTGAATTCTTTATCGCAAGTGTACGGATCGCAAAGTAGTAATAAACTCAAAATATGAGTATCGATCCCATGAGGAGCAGTGTTAAGGTGAATACAAGATACAAAAAACACTACGATGCAATCCTAAAGTAATCCTAACTTATGCTTCAAAAAGAGAAAAATAAAAATTGTATTTTTGGTTTTTGATCGATTTAAATTAAATCTAAATTATGGAAGCAATTAAACTGATTTAAACTTGATATTAAAAATAACTAAGAATCAATTGATCCAACCAATCTAGTTTCTCAAAATTCTAATGGAGGTTTCGTATAAGTCAAATCCTTCGACTACGTAATGAGTTTTAGATTTAGGAGATTTAGATTTTAAAAACACTTGTTCTTATAATTTTCAACTTCTAAAATAAATATAATTGTTTTAAACATGGTCGTGCATCATCGATTTACGCAGCACATATACTGAATCCAACTCACGCATAAACGTTACAAGGTAGTATATATACCTAGTCAACAATTCATGCATATGCATTACCAAATGTAATAGGATGCCCAAGTTTTCGAAGGTATTTAGAACGAAGAAAAAGAAGAATAAATATCAGACAATTTAACGGTGAAACCAAAATTTACCTCCATTGTTCATACTCGATTCCCAATCGATCTTAACAATTAATTTTGAGTTGAGAAAATTAGTCACACATGGCTATGGAAAATAAATAATTAAATATGGAAGACATTCTGAAATATGAACATTGTTATGAATAATTAAAAATTAAAGAACGTAAATTAATGGTGAAAATAATTATAGAACAACGTGCGTAATTGATTAAAATCGTAAATTGAATTGATTAAACATGAATTGAATGTAATCAATTACAAGAATTATTGAAAACTATGAAAGACTAAGCTAGGATACTGTAAAAACCCTAAAAAATAACATGTGTCATTCATAAAATCATAAGGAAGTATATATAGGTTACACAATTCGAGTCCTAGCGGGATTAGGATTCCTGCCCATTTTTCTTCTTAGTGTTCGAACGATGATTCCTTTGTATTTCTGGTGTTCGAACACTAAGAACATTTTCTCATGTTTTCCTTCACAACGTTCGAACGCTATATGTTGCCTATTCTTGGTGTTCGAACGCTAAAGCCTATGGCAGATTCTCAGTCTTCTGTGCGTTGGAACGGTGCACAGAGGGTTCAAATGCTAAAATAAAATTTAAATTTTAAATCATCTGTTCGTTGGAACAGTGCATAGAGAGTTCGAAAGCCAACCTTATATTTTCCTTCTCAACGTTAGAACGATTATTTCCTTCCTCGTATTGTGTTTGAACGCTAAGAGCAATCCCTGAATTTTTATTCCTAGCGTTCGAACGCTGGTTTTGCCTTGGAATGGGGGGTTCAAACGCTAAGTGTAATTTTCCTCTTTCCTCTTAAATTATTTTAAAGCCCTTAGAGTCCAATTCGCGCGACACTCGTTAGACATGACTTTGCATAATTATGTGAGATATTTTCAACAACACATCTTCCATTCCATTTTGACCTACGGTTGCAAGCTTCCACAATATCTAGGATATGGTCCTCGATATGCTTGTCGGCGCTCTACATTACTTTTATGGCTCCAAATCCTCCTATTTATCATCATTTATCTGTAACAAAATCAGACACGGCTTTAAGTAGGAAACACAATAAAATATACAATTAAACTAATTTAGGACCAACTTAGATTGATTTAATGGCACTTGGACTGCAATTATGCAGTCCAATCAATCATGCAGAAGCACTGAATGATGCTTAATCATTCCCAATGCATTTTTGGTGTTTCCTCGGGAAAGTTCCTCGGGTTTTTGGCGACCAAGCTAAGGATCAAGGCCAATCTGGACCATATTCATTCCCTGCTTTCCATGAGCTCTCCAAGGAACCTCCATGAAGTGCAATAATTAATAGGGCGAGCAGTTGTCCTTAACAGGTTCGTCTCCAAGTCAGCTGACAAATGCCTCCCGTTCTTCAAGATTTTGATAAAAAATCAGACTTTCTAGTGGAATGAGGAATCCGAAATAGCATTTCAACAACTGATGGATTATCTCGACTCGCCTCCCCTGCTTACGGTCCCAGTTATGGGCGAGGAACTTGTCGCATACCTGTCCGTCTCGCCAACAGCATTAAGTGCAGTGCTAATTTGAGAATAAGACAAAATTTAAAAATTGGTATATTATGTTAGCAAAGTTCTCATGAGAGTCGAGACCAGATACTTGAAAATCGAGAAGCTCGCCTATGCTCTCTTTATTGCCGCATTACCAAAAAAATTAAAAAAGAAATGAACGAATTATGAAAAACAAATTACTAAAAAATACTATAAAAATGAAAACAAAGAAAATAAATAAAATGCTAAAAAAATAGTCAAAAGAAAAAAAAAGGTTGTTAAACCAAAAAAACCACTAAGAAAATATTAAAGAAATCATTTAAATAACTTGAAAAGAAAATATTTACAAGGGGCTTGCCACCCTAAGGTCGCAGGTCATATGCACCTAAAAGGATTTAAAATAAATAAGAAAAAAAGAGATAATTAACATAGATAGCTAAAACAAAATCTACCAATAAAAAAGTTATCGATTTATGGCACTAATTCACCAAACACAGTATTCTTTTTTTGTGTGTGGATATTACGTATGTACCTCTATTTTATGAAAACTCATCTACTCAAGTTTAGACTGTTATGACCAAAAAAAAAAATAGAATTATGAAAAATTCAAATGCTAAAAAAATAATTAAAGAATGATTCATACTTAGTTGAAGTGGTAGAGTAGCGAAGAGGCTATATTGAGCATGTAGTAGAAGGCGTGAAGGAGGATAGAAAAGAGAGAAGCGTGCATGTATATTTGTAGAAGAAGAGAAAATAAATGTAAATATTAGATAACCGTATATATTGTGATAAACTTCAAGTAGATTTTGGTAAATTATTAAAGATTAGATTTTGAAATTCAAATGTAATATAGGAAATTCGATTGTTTTTGGTAATATGATTTAAGGATTTTTCTTGTCATTCATTTACCTTTCCATTTTAATATCGAAAATTCTATAAAAAATAGAGAAAATTAGATAATTATGACGAGAGAGAAGAGTTGAGGAGAGAATGACACATAGGAGAGAGAAACGATAATTTTATATCACGTGGTGTTACACTACATTGACTTAGTATATAGTATATATAGCATTGATTTAAAAGCGTACAACTATCACACCCATTTATAATTTAATATTGCTCAAAATTTTCAAAATTGGGAAAAG
Organism: Actinidia arguta var. hypoleuca; assembly: GCA_030159115.1. Taxonomy (NCBI): domain Eukaryota; kingdom Viridiplantae; phylum Streptophyta; class Magnoliopsida; order Ericales; family Actinidiaceae; genus Actinidia; species Actinidia arguta. The sequence goes on from BRYE01000022.1 coordinate 4,812,946, forward strand.
AAGATAAATTTTATTTTATTAATATATACATAACAATTACAATTCTATTCCTTTAATTAACTTTAAATGTTCTTCAACAATTGTTAAAGCTAAAACTGTGTAATTTACTTTCTCATCCTGATTTACTATACTTTTCAACATTGCTTTCCTATAAATTAAGAGATCTTAGCAAACCATATCACTACCATTATGCGCCATACTTCCAATTCTATGAAGAAATGACCTTAAACCAAGAAAATCATCAAAAAATCGTACTGTACTTTGCAGAAGCTCTCACAGAAGAAAACGTTAGTGATTCTTAACATGGAGAGCTCCCGAAAACTCCTGATCTCAATCTTCCACCAGTTGATCTGAATGCGTTTTTTGGTCATTCTTTAGACGTGACAACTATTTCGATGAGGAGGTAAAAGTACTTTCTTTTTACAAAAAAAAAATGCGTACCGGATTTAATGTCATTTATAAATTGTCTCTCTTGTGTGGATCCTTTTGAAAGTCATACCACTCTTTAGTAAGGCAATCGATTTATTTAGGTACGCTTATAAGGAGATAAACGTAATGATTTTATAATAAAGAATGAAATCATTAATTTTTCCATTTATTTGGTTACATTTACCAAATAGTATACTAATATTTAGTGGAAAATTTACGACACTTTTCTATTTGTAAAATGTATTATTATGATGTTGTGTGTCTTTTTTAGGTAAAACCAAGATGCATTGTGAATGATACCGGAAACAGATTCGTTTTGGGATTTGACATGAGCTCCCATGGTGAACACTAAAATGAAGGCTTCATGCTCAAACTATCAACAAACATCAAAGAAGAATATTTCAATGAATCGGTAGTTGCATCATCCCCACTTCTGCTTCCTCAAATGGTCTCGAAGCAAAATATTGATGTTGCTTTGTCTGGAGTTGACACCTTGGGGGATGGACAAACACTGATATGCATGGGTTGTGTGCATTGCCAGATGTACATTATGGCGCCTGAAGTTACTCCGAAATACCCAAAATGCAATAGCCTTGCTTTGCTTGATTTCTCAACTGGATTCAACCTCCCAATGAAGAAAGCAAATAAGAACTAGCATTCTTTTTCAAATGTTTCATGGAGTGTGCTTTTGAGTTTGTCTAATAAAAGTCCCATCTATCCATGTGTGGGATGTGCTTTTGAGTTGTTGTTAAGAACTTTTATGTAGCGTGTCTTTTCTGTTTAATGTTTATGGTTTGAGCTTGAGCTTGGGCAATAAGCCATCTTTTATGTTGTGTCTTTTCTATTTAATGTTTATGGTTTGAGCTCTTGAGTTTGGGCAATAAGCCATCATGTAATGTTTAATTTCCTATCTATGTGTGCAAGTGTTTGTGGATTGTGTTATTGAATTTGTGTCATTAAATTATTTAAGTGTTTAATTTGTCATTTCATGCCATCTTCATTGCAATTTGGCTTTTAAGATGACATGGCACATTTTTCTTTGGAGTAAATTTCACCAATAGTTCCATAGTTTGACCAAAGTCTCACTTTGGTCATTATAGTTTTAATTTGAACAATTAGAACCTTAAAGTTTCAAATTGATTTCATCAACACAATTCCTCCGTCAATTGAATGAAAAAATTTGTCACTGTCATTATTTTAATCGGTAAGTTAGTGTAACACAATTTGTAGGAATATAATTCTCACATTGTAACCATATATATACTAGCTTAGTTTACTATTGAATACTTTAAGTTATATATAGAAGTCATAACAACAATAGTGCCTAAATATATTAATGAAGTACTAAATCAAAATTAATTAACAATGCATGTTTGCCTTTCTTATTATCAAAACTAGATCCATTGGACACTATTTAGCACAATTCCAAAATGTAGTCTAAAACCTCATTATAAAATGACAAAAATGCTGGTTGGGGATGCTAGTCATGCCCATTTTTTTTATCAGTTAAAAGAAAGTATTATTAAAACTTGATAAATAATTGATTGTAGTGTTGTTGTCAACCTAGTGAGGATTAACATTTGTAGTAATGATACTATGTATTGCCAACTCTCTATTTTGTTATGCCCATTGGCATAACATGGTACTACCGCCTGCTAATATTGAAACAATGTCACATATTACTTTTTAATTTTTAATTTTTATCAAATTATTGTATGAAATATTTTATACAGTTTAATTCCTATAAAAGTATCCATGTATAGGATGGGTATAATGTTAGCTTTCCTATCTTTGTTCAAAATGTTTTTCTCATATTACTACTTCAAGTTTTAATTTTGAGAGTAACTATATATTACAAATTTTTATCACTCTTTTATTTTAATATATGCATAGTATGATATGATTCACATTAATTTTATATTCCGATAATATTTTCTAAATATACCAATCACTAGCAACCACCTGTGCAGTGATATTATAAAGTGACTAACAACATTCTCTTAATTTTAACTGCTACATATCATGTGTAGGCAATTATAATCAATATTTATAATTTTGTTTACTTAAAAAAATTATTTAATTTTTTATGATGATTATAAAGGAATGGAAATTATTAATCTTTTTTGAGAAAATTGAGGGTGGCCGACGATCATTTTATTTTAGTACAACATTACTCCCTCCTTTTGTTAGGTAAGTTCATCTGTACAATTTGAGATTTCACAAAATAATTATCGATCTTGAAAAGTCAAATCATAAAGTTTATAAGTTTTTAAAATTATCCCTTAATAAGTAGATATAAATATATTAACCAAAAAAAGTAGGAATAAATATATTTAAAAGCTTACAAAAAGAGGCAATTTTGAAATAGAAACCTATGGTCCAGAATTTCGACCAGCAAAAGTTCTTATAATTTAAAATAAATATTTTAAATTCACGTAAGCGTTCAAATTCTACGTAAACAAGTGAATCTGAACTATTTGAATTTTGAGAATGTTCTGAATTTAAATTCTGGGATGTTAGTAGTGCTAGAAAGAAATAATGCCTTTAAATTTAAGTTTTAATGCATTTAATGCAAGTTTTTTTTAGCAATAATGCATTAAGTTTTATTCACTTATTTAAAAGTAATAATTGTTATTACCTACAGGATAATTAACTCATAGTGTACTAAATGAAAATATAAACACATATTATCCACACCATTTTTTCATTTATAATTTGGCAACCTCAGTGGGGATGCATTTAATGATTGTTTGTCTTGGCTGGATTCATTTATTGTGATTATGAAATAACACCTCTTGAATTTTATTTCCAAATTCTCTAAATAAACATGTAATAAATAAGGTTTTAGCAAGTGATTTATAGAACTCTATCATTATTGATGTACCGCATTTAATGCATTTAATTATAGCATTTAAGCATCATTTGATACTCCCTCAACCTCAATTTATTTGTACATATTTCATATCTCAAATTTGGGATGCCCTACAATAGTTATTCATGTTTAAAACTATCCCTCACAAAAGTTAGGTTTTCTAAACAAAATGGTGTGGAAATTGGTGAATCTTTCATTTCATCCCAAAAATATTCTTGTGCAGAGGCAGATGGAAAGAGGGACAAGTGGGGTCAAATGACCCTACTCAAAAAAATTACACTGTTAGCTCCTTAAATATTTATAATAAATACAATTTTGACCCTATAATTTTGACCCCCCAAAATTAGTAATTTATCCTTCAAATATATCATAAATATAATTGCGACCTTACAAAAATTATTTTCATGAATTTGACTCCACTGAATTTATTTTCTAGCTCCACTCTTGCTCTTGTGCTTATATTTTCAAAATTTTCACTGCAATATCATTCTACTGTTAATTTATTTATTAAAAATCTGATAAAATAGAAATTTTCTACTATCTATAATATAAATTA
>BRYE01000022.1:4821802-4826802 GCA_030159115.1 Actinidia arguta var. hypoleuca
ACAGACATTACAACTAAAACTGATTCTCTTGCTCTCCACGAAACAAGCCTGATGATTCTTTCACGTTCTTCCCAAATTTCTTAATTTTGGAAATAAAAAAATTATTTTTGTCTTATCTTCACACGACAAAACAAGCGTCATTATAATAAAAAAAACTATTGCAACGGAAAATTTCCGTTGCAAATGTACTAAAACAGTTGCAAAATCCGCTTTGCGACGGCAAGGGGTGGTGGCAATGAGCAAACGGCCTTTCGTGTCGATGTTTGCCCGTCGCAAATTATTTGCAATGAAATACTGAAGTAATTGCGACAGGAATATCTGAACGCAAGTAAGCTTAATAATATATTTTTTTCTGGCGACGGACTGTATTTAACGTGGCAATTACTAATTTTTCAGTAATAGGGTTATTGCTCTCTTGCAAATAACCAATTTCTTATAAAAAAAATTATTTTCTTGGACACATTATATTAAAATAGAATTGTGTTTCATATATGAAACATTCACACACATTCATTCATGAAACTTCAATAAGAACAAAACGCACTCTCATAGCAAACTAAACAAAAACAATATTGCTCAGGTTTACACTGAAGTTTTAAGTATAAAATCAAGAATATTAAAACCTATGAAGAAGTCGAGAAAAAATTATAAATAAATAAGCCCGCTACGAGAACAACCACTCTCCATCACGATGAATGACGCACCAAGTCACCAATCTCTTTCTTCAGTACCTGAAAAATGAATAGAAAATTCTTAAAGCATATGAAACTTTATTTAATGAAAAATAAACTAAACAGCAATATACATCACAAAAGTGCAAAAAGTAATATGTGAATGATTTTTTTGAATAAATGCTTCTACGTGCCAAATCGCATGCAATCCGAGCTATGTGCTCCTTTTAGTATCTAAATTACTAGAACGGGCGTGTGAAGATTGTTAACAAATTAAGCATCACATTTTGTTTGTAAAACCGTGACCTATTATCAGAAAACCTGCAACAAACAACTTCCAGCCATTCGCTACAGACTCCCAAATCTCGTGCACATCAAAGCCATGTGCTCATTTAAAACTCCATTATAGTTAATTAAATAGAAACAAACAACTGTGCAAAATATTTCAGGAACTAACATCTCCAAATGCAAAGTGCAATTACCTAAATGGAAGACAATTTCCAAGGACGAGTCTCTTTTACACGAAGCAAGGGGAATGGCTACTTGGAAATTTAGAATAAGGCTTTAGCTCCATTAAATACAGTTATGATGGAAGTAATAACCATTACTAAGCAAAAGCTTTATGTGGAACACAACTCTTTTGAATATATTCAAGCGAAAGCTTTATGCTCAAACAAATCAATTATATTTAAACGTTACTATGCGACAGTCTTCAATTTCTTTTTTCCTTAAACTTGTCATTATACTAAATGTTGTGGTAAAAATTAGGGGGCGAGCAATCAACAGTTAGAATTAGTCGTGACTTCGGTACTAGACCTCTGCAATGGATTGGATAACCTGTACAAGGGAACAAACGTGACCAGCCGGGCCAAGGCCGTTCAAAACCCCTCTAGCGTGGAGATTAGACCAAGGCAAGTAAACTATAGACAAAACAAAGCGCCATAATTCTCAGAGTTAGTATGCAAGGGTTTTGTGACACATGTTTATGATGGGGGAGTAGTCTTTTTATAGTTGGAGAATGGAGACTCATGTGAGAAGATCATGGCGAGATCTTCGGGTGGCTAATATGAAAGGAGATCCTGCGTATATCGGAGATAAAATTAGGAGATACCATTTGGAGAACAAATCACGACTATAGGTAACGTGGTGGAGAAGGAGTCTCATGGAGGTGGACTTCTAAAGTCATATTATCTTTAAGGTCGATGGCGAGGTGGAACAATAATCAACGAGCTCACGAATATAGGCGAGGTGATCATCGGCGGAGGTAAGATCTCTTATTCTACTCGTCCACTCAGTAGATGGCGAGGTGAGGCTCCAAAGCACTCTTAGCAGCCATGGAGCTTGGGTGAGTCTGATATCGGTCATGCGGGGAGTTGACGACATGATCTTCATAGAGGCAAGGTTGTTCATGTCGGGTAAACAAGTGTAGAATTTATCCCTTATAAGTTGGCCCCCGTTTCGATATGCCGAGGTAAAATACTTGTGATTGTCAAGTCGTAAATCACGGAATGCGAGTAGATGTCGTGGGTGCTTAACGATGATATGCCTACACGTGTGGACATGTGGATGAAAGCATTAATGGCGGAATGACATTTTGGTGAGAGTGGCGATTTTGACCTCGGTATTCGGAACGCTATGTGATCCTAGCTATTGGAACAGATAGATCTTAAACCTCAGTCCTTTCTATAAATATGGGGCTTCCCACTGATTTGCACTCTTCTTGCTTTAATTGTCAAACTGCTGCCCTTGTTCCGACCTTTACCTCACCCTTGTCACCTCGCAATTGTTATCTCACCCTCGATTCAGTAAGTATCAATTGTTAGACTTGTCTCTAATTTTATAGTCTTTAGTGTATGTCCTGTAAAGCCGACGTAGGAGACTTAGAAAATTCTTTACCTTCTTGAATATTCAACCACCTAGATGAGAAATCGTATATGGCTGAAGAAATTACCCAACTTCCTTCCTCCCCCAGGAAAGATACCCCTCGTCCCGAGGTTAGACCCTCGGCTGATGATCTCCCTCTAATTGAAGGGAGACTAACACCAGGTCCCAAGGCAAGTTGGATTGCCTCAAAGAGTTATTCTCTTTTCCTTCCAGCATTTAAATAAGGCTTCCTGAGGCGAATTGCCCAAGCGAGGTGGCCTTTTATAAGGCAGCCTTCCATGCCGATTTTTATTTTCCTCTCTATCCTATCATTAGAAAAATTTTATACTTCTATAATATCTGCCCTGCTCAGCTCGTCCTCAATGCATGACGAAGTCTCGTCTATGAGAAAATTCTTTACCCTTAATGAGTTTAAGAGCCTATTTATCCTATACAAAAACCCAAAGTCAAACTCTGGATGGCTCTATTTCAAGGCTAGGTCGGTGAAGACCCTTATTGGGGGGTATCCTAGCAACGTCAAGGAATGGAAGAAGAAATTCTTTTTTATCTCGAGAGATGACTAGAAGTTGGACCCGGGGATGTCCAAGGAAAAACGGGTTCCAAGGTCATGGAGCACCCCATGTCAGTTCCTACCTACTGAGTTGTTTCTTTAATTAACAAGTGTGACTCCTTGCCTGTGACTAATAGGCATTCTTCCATTTTCAAGTAAGCGTTGCAATAAACCACCCCTCTTGCCAAAGGCTGAGTAAGAAAGACTCGGAGATATTTTGGACTTGCTAGAGGAAGGTGACTTCTTTACAATTAAAGAAGTTCTTGAATTTAAGTATTTCCGTAGGTGCTTTGGACCTTCTTCTGAGTCAAGGTGTCCAGTAGAAGGGAAAATGGCCAGGATACATCGACGGGTAGTACATCTTTAGTCACGGGCGACGAGGGTAAGTCTCATAACTCCCGAGATGAACTTCGCTAAGGCAATCATTCCCGAGATGGATCAGTAGAATACATAGGAATCATCAGGAAGAAAATAAGGAGTCTTACTTAGCCTTCCTGATCTAACACTATTATGGCTATTAGGGGAAAAAATTTGAGACCCTGTCTTAGGTTTGGGACCATATAATTTGACCTTAGTTTTCTTTTTTGCAGCTATGTCAAGGAAAATCAGTTTGAAGAAGCTCGCCTAGATGCTGGAAGGATCCCAGGGAGCAAGTCTGGCGATGAAGGGGATCACTATTTACAAGAAGTGTCCCTAGGGCGAGATGCCTGACACCACGCCCGACAAGAAGGACAACATGGTTTCTGATGCCAATAAGAAGGGGCCCATCTAGCTGCCCAAGGACAAAAAGAGGGCAACGCCGACTCTGGTTGCGAACAAGGGGGAGACATCTACTGTTACTCCCTAGGAAGGTACCTTAGCCAATCCTGGTATTGTCTTGGGGCCCAGAGCTTCCATGATGGGGAGTCAAAGGTGGACAAACTAACCTTGGATCAGGTAGTTACGAAGTTCTTTCACATAGTCGGCCAGGTATCTATTTAGTTTCAATCTCAGTTCTTATTCTTGTACTTTTATTGATTCAAGACGATCATAAAAACTTATTTGTAGCAGGCAGTTGTGCTCGGGTCTTCTCTTATTGTATGAAGCAATGAAATGAGGGATGAGGTGAATCTCCACCAAGGTTAAGCTACCTCACTCTAGGGCGAGATGACTCGAGCTCATAAGCTGGCCAGCGAGTTGAAAGGATAGTTGGTCGAGGCCCAAGCTAAAGAGCAGCAAGCTGTCGATGAGCTAAAAAAGGTCATAGAAGATCGAGATGCCACGGTGGCGAGGCTGGAGAAGTAGGTGGCTCATGCCAAAAAGTTAGCCATTGAAGAGTTCAAGTCCTCTAATGATTTTCAAGAGGCAGTTGAACTTATAGCCTCCAAGTATTTAGCAAGGCTTTTGATTTTTGCAAAAGGCAAATTGCTCACCACTATCCCGACCTTGACATCGACATCTAAGGCATGAGCATCGATGCTGATCTACTCAAGGAAAAAGAAGAGAAGGAGGAGGAGGACAGGGAGAAGGGTGATATCAACCCTCTCTTTCCTTAAGTACTTGTAATTTTTCCACAACAATGAAATCTTGCCATACCGTGGTCTGGTGGGGCTCTGTCTCTAAGGTCACAGGTAACTTGATCCATCCAAGTGGATGTGTTGTGCTCCCTCCAAATCCAACCAGAGGGGTGTGAAATAGATAAAGCTTATCTCGCCCAATCTTCACCTTATCGAATGCCGAGATGAACAAGATATCGACAGAATTGCCATTGTCACCCAAGATCCTTTGAGTGTTGAAATTGGCAACTATGGCAGAGACGACCAATGCATCATCGTTGGGTAGATGCAAGCCTCTTAGGTCATCATCGATGTAGGTGATAGGCTGGTGAGCTTTGGTCAAAGGCGTGGAGAGGTTAT
>BRYE01000022.1:4841802-4846802 GCA_030159115.1 Actinidia arguta var. hypoleuca
CTAATCATGACTCGATTTATGATAAAGCAGGCGGCGTTCACCACTTCGGACCAAAAGTACTTTGGAAGAGAATTTTTGTAAAGCATGGTTCTTGCCATTTTCTAAGGTTTTATTTTTTCTCTCAACTACTCTATTTTGTTGAGGGGTTCTAAGAGCCGAGAAATTATGCCCAATTCCTAGTTCATAACAATATTTAGTAAATGATTCATTTTTAAACTCTCTACCATGGTCAGTTCTAATATTTGAAATAGTTAGTCATTTATCATTTTGAAGTTGTCAGCACAATTTTGTAAATGATAAAAATGCTTCATTTTTATGGGCTAAAAACATTACCCAAGTAAATGGTAAAAAATTTGTAATACCCTGAACTCAAAATTTTTCGTAATTAGATAAAATAAGATTTGTACATTAAATTAATGTGAGTAATTATGATTATAAGAATCAAAGCGATCAATTAGAGCCAGAATGCCGTCAAAATCCTTGCTTTAAGTTTATGGCAAAGAATCCTTCTTGGCGTTCGAATGTTAAAAAAGGCGTTCGAACGCTAAAGCCTGAAACAGTTTTCCTATCTTTTGGGCGTTCGAGAGCTTGGGAAATACGTGAAAACTCTAAACCCATTGTTGGAGCTTGGGAAGAAGAAGAAGAGAGATAGAGAGAGAACCTTGAGAGCCAAAATCCAAGCTAGGAGAAGCCATTGTTGGAGCTTGAGGAAGCTTGGGAAATACGTGAAAACTCTAAACCCTTGAATGTTATATGTCTTATGCATATATATGTAATGAATGTTTGTTTAGAGACTCCTTTGAGTCTAATTTGGGTTGAATATCAAATATTAAGACTTGATTTGGATAATTTGGGGTGGGTTTGCAAAATCTCCAATTTATGTCATATTAGGGTTTTCAAAATTTTATATTTTAGATCTAGCATGTTAGGATTGATTTTAAGAGTTGAGTTTGAGTTATTGTAGCCAAATTGAATTAGTCTTTGAGCTTTAAGAGCCTTGAAAGAAGTGGGATGGGTTTGGAAAAGGTTTGATGAATTTAAGTGACCATTTATACTACTGCGTACAGCCAGCATTCGAACGCCAGACCAGTTTTTAGGAAATTTTGACATTTTCCTTTAAGACGTGTGATTTTTATTGTTATCCGTAGGGTGTTTAACCCTTTAACCAACCTATATAGAGCCTTAAGTCCATTTCTATGAGGTCTAGGCCTAGAGAATCATTTTATTCTCATATTAGTTGATCATAGTGTTAATATTCCGTATTTTATGTCCTTAAATGTAGGAACACGTTTCATAACAATCACTCAAAGGAATCTAGGAGAGTAACATGATGCCATGAACAAAACCCATGTACTTTCAAAGTGTTTTCAATACGAACCATCTTATATGCAACGTTTTTCATATTTTCGATGCATAAATGAATATGTTCCGTTATGAATGTCATGTCTTCTAAATGCATGCCAATTTTAGTGTATTATGAAACAAAAACCATGGATGGATGTTTTCACATGACAAGTAAAGAATTTGCAATGCATAGCGAGTAAAAGATTTTCAATGTATAGCACCAACTCGGGATCTTCTCGTGGCAAGACCTTAATCTAACCTGATAGTCCAACGATAGGGGACGTGAAATAAACTATTTAGTCCTATGATAGGGGACCGAAAATAAACTATCTAGTCCTACGATAAGGGACCGAAAATAAACTATCTAGTCCTATGATAAGGGACCGAAAATAAATTATCTATGTGGGAGATGTCCCTGTCCTAAAGAGCCCATGCGTGATATATATTGTTACTATGTTGTGTGACCGAAAGGTTACTATGATTATGCCGAGTGGTTGCACCTTTTATGATTACAGATTTACAATTATGAAAGATTTTCAACTTCAAGAAGCTATACCATGTTTACAGTTATGAAAATTTCAAGTTTAAGAAAGAGGCTATGCTATGTTTTATGATTCAAAGCTATGATGTGATATTTTAAAATATATGTTTCAAATGCTTAAAGGTTGTGTTCAAAGGCTATATTTATACGATTAAAGGCTATGTTTCAAAGGCGATATCATGCGATATCTATGTTATGATTATGATGCACTTATGCTAATCCATGGTATTTTCACGTTCATGCATTATTGTTATTCACTAAGCATTTAGATTATGTTTTCAAAAATAAATTTTCGGGAAGCCAATCCGAGGAGCTCTGAAAGGAAAATGATAAAAGTGAAGACCTTGTTTTGTGACTCAAGGGCCTTATGTAGTTTTATTAATGAGATGGACTCTATATTTTGTAGTCTCAAGTTGGCCTTATTATGTAAGTTAAAGTTGGCCGCGTTATTCATATGTATATGTATAAAAGAAAGCAAAACTTAGGTACTACTCTTTATGCAACATACATTTCCTATTTTATAGTTATTACGACATTCTACTGTTATATATCATTACAAATGATTATGCACAGGTGATCAACCTATTTAATGTAAGTCGGTCTCAGGTAACTAGGTTGCCGGCCGGTCACGTGCCTTCGATCCTCATAGGAAGGGTTTTAGGGCATGACAAAGTGGTATCAAAGTAATAGATTGACACTGTAAGATCAAGTCATGTCTATCAGACCTATAGGTTGACACCGTAAGATCAAGTCATGTCTATCAGACCAATAGGTTGATACCGTAAGATCAAGTCATGTCTATCAGAGTTATAGGTTGATACCATACGATAGAGTCATGTTTAGATAAAATTTTAGGATTTTACTAGGGTATTTTCCATGTGATATATGCCCTATATGATATGACTTGCCATTATTATAATGATAAATGTCTAAATGCTTAACATGGTTGTAGTGAGCTATGCCGCCCAAAAGAGGATGCAGTAGAGCCTGAAGGCTGAATTGACCATATAGAGAGGATCCTAGAAGGACTTGTTCAAGTAGTTCAAGATAATCATAACAACGCCGAAGCACCATAAGAACTGATGATACAAGTGCCAAGAGCAGAAGTAGTGGCTCGTACCACCATTAAACTGTTGAAACAGTTGAAACCCCTGACTTTTCAAGGAACCCGATCCCATGGCCACGGAATCTTGGCTCTTGAGAATTGAGAGGGTGTTCTAAGTCTTACCTTGCACCGATGACCAGAAGGTGACGTTTGCCACCTTTACCTTTGAGGGAGCCACACTAGTTTGGTGGCAGTTGAAAAAGCCGTTAGAGCCATTATGGTTGTGGCCTAGGTTTTTTTAAAGTTTTCGATGAAGAGTATTTTTTCAAGACTATCAGGAATTAGAAAATCATGAATTTTTTTAATTTTGCACAAGAAAATATGATTGTAGTAGAGTACAATGCCAAGTTCATAGGGTTATCATGTTATGCCCACCATATTGTATCATCGGTTTCACGCAAGGCGAGGAAGTTTGAAGCAGAGCTGCGGTAGAATATTCACAACAAGTAGATATATTACAACTACCAACCCATCAAGAGGTCGTTCAACGAGCGATAATTGTCGAGAGAGCATTGGATGAAATATCCTAACACCGAGAAAGCAATAAGAAGAGGTCAGGAGGAAACCTAAGCATAGAACAAAATTCAAAATGACAGAGTTCTGGATCTTCAAGTGAAATTAATCAACCCCACAAGAAAACACTGGGCACCAAGGAAGCATCACGTACAATGAAGTACCAACTTGCTCAAATTGTCAAAAGAAGCATTGGGGCGAATGTTGTAAGGGAAGCACGATTTGTTATGGGTGTGTCCAAGAAGGGCACCAAGTTAAATATTGTTTGAGAAAGAATAAAGCACAAGGAGCGGGAACATCAGCATCAACCTTTGTTTAGCAACCTCTAGTCGAAAAAAGGGGTAATCAACCATGGCAAGGTCGAGCCTTTGCACTTGTACTAGGAAATACCCCAGCTATCCCTCCAGTAGTGGAAGATATACTCCTTAATTGGAGTCAATCTGCACACATCCTTATTGACACACACGTTTTCCTACCGTCCTTAGAAATTTTCCCAATGTCTTTCCAGATGAACTACCTGGTTTCTTAGTGGATCAGGAATTGAATTAAGTCACCGCTAAAAACATGTATTCATTGCCGAGAGTGGATGATTTGTTTTATAGACTCTAGGGCACCCAAGTATTTTCTAAGAACTTGGACCAAAAGTACATACTAATTTTGAAGGAAAATTAGAGATGAGCTTACAAATCAAATTTAGAGTTGATGATAAAAGTGTCAAAGATATTCTTCATATTTATTCTGGAGATACAAATCATTCATCCCACAAAGGGTTTCAAGGTTATATAAATATATATATATATATATATATATATATATATATATATATATATATATATATATATATATATATATATATATATATATCCTATTGGTAGTAAGTTTCCCGATATATTTAAAAGATAGTTGGATATATGATTTTGCTAAAGACAATGAACATATAGGGACTAGAAATCGGGATGAATTATGGTGTCAAAAATGCTTGTTGCATTTGGAAGTAACACAAAAGTATTATATGCCTCACAATATAGTTTTTGTTTTAGTTTTTATGAAAGGTTTTATTAGTGAAAGATTATGTTTAGTTAGAATTATATTTTCTGGAGTTGATTTGGATCCTATAAAGGATTGTTGATCTGAATGGGATGAATCATGACTTATGGTTTAGCAATATTGAACTTGGAACTACTAACTTGGTGACAAATTTAAGAGGAATGTTATGAGTATGCTGATACAAGATATCGTATTAAAACGCTAATTAGAGAATTAAACTGAATAAATGAGTTTGGTACTTGATGTCATTCATAATAGGGTGAGTATTTCGAAAAGTTACAAGTTCGATTGGATAAAACTCAAACCTCGTGGGTGTGGAATTATTCATCTAAGACTTGTAAAGAAAGAGTATTATCAGAGTGGCGCAGCGAAAACATGATGGGACTGCTAAATCGTTAATTTATTTTATTTTGATTGGATAGAAATAATCCAATAGGTGGGTTGTTGCCT
>BRYE01000022.1:4856802-4886802 GCA_030159115.1 Actinidia arguta var. hypoleuca
TCACTACCAAACTTTGAGATTGCAATTTTATATATATATATATATATATATATATATATATAATTATTAAAATGCACCATCCCACTTTTGTATATTTAATTTTGAAGTCTACTCACACTTTTTTATAAATACTCCATAAATTTAGACTTTAAGAAAGAATGCAAATATAACTGCATGTAATTGCTTCACGGATACAATAACCGTGTGTATTCCCGCTATTATATATATAATTTTTAATTTCTTTTTGTCAAATAAGGGATGGGAATTCCAGTTAATTGAAAGAAAAAAAAACAAATTATCCATACTAAAAAAACAAATTATCCATACAACTTAAAAAAACCAAGTAACACCAAATTGGTCTTTACATACACTAAGCAATTTAGTATGGTGTCATGTGGCATAAAATTATCAACTCTCTCTACTACATGACGTTCTATCAAGAAATTATCCCCTTCATTTTATTCCCACATTGGTAAAAATGAAGAATTGAACCCAAGGCCTCTTATTTAATGCCTCATAATTCACCTTTTTATTTAAACCGTGAGCAAAGTACAACTGTTAATGTATAACCGCTACTAATTTTTCCAATTTAACGGTTAAAATGTATTTTTTTATTTTTCTTAAATATTTTCGGAATAAAGACCTGTTGACAATTCAACCGGCCGATCTGATTTGTTTTTAAGATACTGGGTAATAATATTTTAAAAATCGAATTGGTGAGCAAAATGTAAAAAGGACCATGTGGATAGGTCAAATTGGATGAGTCACCAAGTTGAACAAGAATCGAACTGTGATGCAAATTGCCTGTAGTATTGCAATTACAAAAGAAAATCCTAGAAAATTATTTTTCTTATATATTTCATGAAAAAAGTTTTCTTACTTTGTGAAATAAAAAAACATCATAAAACTCAAATTTATAGTTAGTTAATACAAAATTTATTTGGGCTATTATGTTTTATAAACGAAGCTAAATCTATTTGTCTAACTACTTCTCAATAGTGTTCATGATTCTAAACAATTATAAAAAAATTGAGAAGAAAAATAATGAGTAAATGATATTTATAGCAACAAAATTTTTGCTTCATATCTTATTTATAGAATGGGTAAAAGCATGTATTTGTGTAGCCATGATTCAACCATAGAGAAAGAGAATGGTTTTTATTTTAAAAACTCATTATGAAAATTGTTATGGTAGAAAATTAAGGTGTGCAACCAACAGTTAGAATTGCTCTTTCACCTCGGTTCTGGATCTCGACAACAACTCGAGCGACCTGTGCAAACAAACAAATGTGACAGGCCGGGGCAAGGCCGCTCAAAACCCCTCCGGCATGCGAATCAGACTAAGGCGAGAATATGATAAGTAATGAAAAATTAAAGTTGTATGTGCGTACCAGGATTAATTCGTATATTTTCATAATGGGAGAGCGGCCCTTTCATAGTTGGAGAACGGGGAGCCATGTAAGAAAAGTGCGGCGTGATCTTCAGACGGTCAACTATGGAAGTATATCTCAAAAATATTAGAGTAAACATAGGAGACTGCCATATGGAATATATCCCCCAATTATAGGGATTATGAAGGAGAAGGATTCCACTCGAAGATGAAGTCTTTGAACAGGCGAAAAGATTAACCTCACCTACTAGCAAAAAAGAGAGCAACCGGTGTCCACATATACTAGTGAAGTGAGCAACAGATGGCAACACGCCTGGCGGTTTGAACAAAATATGGCGAGTTAAATAGCTTGCAGGAGAAGTTATAAATTTATTCCACATTAGTAGCCCCCTACTAGAGATGCTGAGGTCAAAAACTTGGGATCTACAAGTAACAAATGAAGCGACTGCCTTCTGATGACATGGACAAATAATGATTACGCACCACCATTAACCGATACGTCGCAAAGTTCATTAAAAGCAAGTGTTTTAGCAAGTCTTGGCGGGAATGGAGGAAGCTTTTGGTAGGAGTGGCAGTTTTTATCCTCGGAACTCAAAACATCGTGCAATCTGAGCCATTGAGCTTGAAAAATCTCAGCCCTTGATAGTTCTTATAAATAAAAGGTCTCCCTCTACATTAATACTTTTTTATTTGTGCTGTCAAACTGTTGCCCTCGCTCAGACGTTAGCCGCGCCCTTGCTAGCTCGCCAACAATCCTCCACCTGTCCAGTAAGTATTTTCTATCAGCTCCTCCAATTCTGATTCCAATTGCATGTCAAGTAGGTTCAGGGTAGGAGATTTAGAAAATCTTTAGGAGTCCTTACCATCTTGGATATCCGAACATTTGAGGAAAGGATCATCATATATGGCTGACGAGGTTAATCAGCTTCCCTCTTTGCCAAGGGAAAATCCTCCTAGGGTAGATCCTCCTGAGGTATCGCCTAGGGATGATTCCCAAGACCACGGGGACCATGGGATGGTTACTCTCATCCCCCTTGAAAATTTAACAAGCGTCATAACTCAGGGCGACCTAGATCACCTGAGGATGACATACTCATTCTTGGTTGGGCTCCAGGCCAGGGTTCTTGATGATGGTGAGACCATCTTATCTGCTCGCCCGGATGAGGTATCTTTCTAAGAGCCTGCTTTTCCTGCCAGCCTCAAGCTCCCAATTCATCTCACTATCAGGAGAATATTAACTTTTACAGCATTTACCCTGCCCAACTTTCTCCCAATGCGTGGCGATATGTTATCTGCGTATTGGTGATATGGAGATTCTATAGGCTCCATATTTCCTTAAACGAGTTCAGTGCCTTTACACCTTGTTTAAGAGTCCAAAGCCAAACTCTGGGTGTCTCCACTTCAAGGCGAGACCAAGCAAAAACTTGATTAAGGGATCTCCCAACAATGTTAAAGGATAGAAAATGAGCTTCTTTTTAGACTCGAGAGATGACTAGGAATTCCATCTAAGCATGGCCCCGAATAGAGCTCAAGTTTCGCGATCATGGGGCATCCCAGGTTAGCCTCATTTCTTTAGCACATTTTTATATCATCTCGCCTCAAGCTAACCAATATTTTTATTTTGTTTTTAGGCAAACACTGTAATAGATTGCCCATGGTAAGCTCATGGTAAGCACGGCATGAATCTGGTCCGTATTTGCCTCGATCCCTTGCTTGGTTATCAAAAATCCGAGGAACTTACCCGAGGAGACATCCAAGATGCACTTGGAAGGATTAAGCATCATTCGGTGCTTCCGAAGGATGCCCAATGCTTCTTCCAGATGGGCAATGTGATCTGCAGTCTTGAGGCTTTTAACAAGCATATTATCTATGTATACTTCCATAATCTTCCCAATCAGCTCTCAGAATATTTTGTTCATCAGTCTTGGGTATAGCCACTGCATTTTTCAAATCAAAAGGCACGGCATTGTAGCAGTATAGCCCCCTCTCAGTAATAAATGAAGTTTTCTCTACGTGGGACAGATGCTTTTTGATTTGGTGATATCTGAAGAAGGCGTCCATAAAACTGAGAAGTTCATATTTGGAGGTGGCATCAACTATCAGGTCAATTTTTGGTAAATAAAAATTATCTTTTGGACACACTTTGTTGAGGTCAGTGAAGTCAACACATACTCTCCACTTCCCCCCTTCTTTGGGGCGACAACAATGTTAGTGAGCCAATCTAGGTAGTGAGATTCTCTGATGACATTGGCCTTGATCAGCTTAGCCACTTCTTCTTCTATGACTTCCAGTCGTTCAGGGGCTAACTTCCTTCTTTTTTGGTGAACTAGAGGATAGTCAGGGTTGGTAAATAGTATGTGGGTTGGCAACCTGATGATCTATTCCTGGAACGTCGCCTTGCGACCATGCAAAGAATCATAATTTCTTTTCGAAAATTCCACCAAAGCAATCCATAGTTCTATGGTTAACTCTGTCCCAATCATAACGTGGCGATTTGGATGGTCTGGGTGGATAGAAACTGGAGTAACTTCTTCCAATGGCTTGGTGTTCTCTGACTTTTTAGGGTCCACTAGGGTAATCTCTTCCATCTCGTCTCTCAACGCCTCCATCTCAGCATCGACGATCTGTAACTACTATTGGTTGCTCGATTTGGAATGAGATTCATCATTCATTGCTGAGATAAAACATTGTCTGGCTACCTTTTGGTCACCCTTTACCTCGCCTATTCCTGTCAGGGTTGGAAATTTAATCTTCAAGTGATAGGTTGAGGTGATGACCCTGGTTCTTCATAAAGTCGGGCGACCCAAGATTGCGTTATAGGGCGAAGGGCAGTCTACACAATAAAGTCCTGCCAAATGGTAATCTGTGAGGTTCCATTCCCAAAGTTACTGATAATTTGATCCATCTAAGTGGATGGGGGTATTTCCTCCGAATTCGACTAGAGGAGTGTTGAAAGGGTGGACTTATCCAATCCAATCTTCATTTTGTCAAATGCCGAGATGAACAAAACATCTGCCAAGATCCCATTGTCAACCAATATCCTCTATACATCGAAATTGGTGATGACAAATTCTTCGTGCTTGATTTTTGTGAGTACCTGGGTGATGGGAGCGTTAAGAGGGGAAAATGTCAATTATGGGCAGTCGTTGGTTCGTCCCATTGTCAACCAATATCCTCTTACGGGGATGCCTATCATTGGTTTGTCGCCTCAAATCCCAATCTGGCCTCTTGTTTCTCACCTCATCTCGGTAGTCCGCTCACTTGGTGTTGGCTTCCTTCCTCTTATCATCTCTTCCTCGCCTCCTCCATTTAGCCTCAGCTAAGTCCTCCACGGTAATATATTTGTCAGTTTTGCCTTGGAGAGTTGAAAAGGTTTCTGAGACGCTCTTTAAGAGGGAATCAAATAATGGGCCCAGATATAGTCCTTCCATCATTGCCATGATCACCACTATCACTGGGGTCCTCTACCTCCAAGACGGCCTGATTGAACTGCTTTACATAATTCTTTTAACTTTCAGCTTCTTTCTGGTGGATGGTAAAGAGGTGGGAGGCATTTTTCTGTCTGGTTCGACAGCTCATAAAGCTGGCGAGAAAAAGCCTTCTCAAGTCGTCAAATGAGTCAATGGTTCCTAGAGATAGTTTGCTGAACCATCATCTCGCTAAACCCTTTAATGTTATAGAGAAGGCCTTACACATTACCTCATCAAAATATCCCTGTAGTGATATCAAGTTTTTATATGAATCTAGATGGTCCATAGGATCTGTCTTCCTTTCATAGACCCCGAGCTAAGTAGGTAGCTCAAACCTAGAGGAAACCCTAGCTCTCATCACCCTCCCTATGAACGGTGGCTCGGTCTGCTTGATCAAAGTGTTCACAGTTACTGGAGCGCCCGCCCTAGTGTTGATGGCGTCAAGACGAGCATTCTGATCTCTGATTTTTTGGGAGGTGGAATTGTTCCAGTGCCTGGGCACCCGGTCATCGCGGTGAGGCGACCTCCCTCTTTGCCTGATCTCCTTATTGTCCACTCCAGCAGTTCGGCTAGATGATTGGAATTCTAATGAAGAGAAACTTCTTTCACGTCGGGATCGAGGACTTAGAGATCGACGTCGCCTACTTCATGCTCGGCTAGTACTACGGTTGGTCTGGGAATTATCATCGCCCGATTGGTGAGATCGTTGGATATCTAGAACAGGATGTGCGGTAGTAGGTGGTGGATTGGCTACGTCGAGATGCTATATCAGGCATGCGTTATTCTCGTTCATGATTCTCATCTACTTGACTATACCATGTATCTCACAATGGAGACCCTCAAGACCTAAAGCTTGGCTATTACTCACCATAGGATGAGCTCGATTTTCTAAAGTTCTGTTGGCATTTGGTCTAGGTACCAAACGACTGCGTAGGTGCATACAATGCTGAGAATTATCGCTCCCATAAATAGTGCCAAACTATTGTGATAGAAAATTATGGCAAGCAACCAATAGTTAGAATTGCTCTTTCACCTCGGTTCTGGACCTCGGCAACAACTCGGGAGACCTGCGCAGACGAACAAACGTGACCGGCCAGGGCGAGGCCACTCAAAATCCCTCTGGTGTGTGAATCAAACCAAGGCGAGAATAAGCTAAGCAATGAGAAATCAAAGCAATATGTGTGTACCAGGATTAATTCATACATTTTCATAATGGTGGGAGCGACCCTTTTATAGTTGGAGAAAGGAGAGTCGTATAAGGAAAGTGCAGCGTGATCTTTGGATGGCCAACTATCGAAGTATATCCCAGAAATATTGGAGTAAACATAAGAGACTGCCATATGGAGAATTTTCCCCAGTTATATGAATTATGAAGGAGAAGGATTTCACCTGAAGATGAAGTCTTTGAATAGGAGAAGTGATTAACCTCGCCTACTAGCGAGAAGGAGAGCAATCAGTGTCCACATATACTAATGAAGTGAGCAACATATGGCAACGCAGCAAGCGGTCTGAACAAAATATGGCGAGGTAAACAACTTGCAGAACTTGTAGGAGAAGTTATAAATTTATCCCACATCAAAAATGTTACATCAAAAATTGAAAAAGAAGATGTGTGTTTCATTTGTTTTATAAAAGATGCTAGGATTTGCACCCTTAACATCTAACACCGTACTTGTGGGCCACATGTTTGTTTGTTAGTTTTAAATAGTCAATTTATGATGAAGTTAATTTTTTTTTACAATCTGGCTCAACTAACCCTTGATCGGTTTTCATATGGGTCACCATTTTTTCATTGGTCATCGATTTAACTGTGGTGGTTATCACTGGCCGATCACATATTTAACCGCAGTTTAAAGCGATTGTAGCAAATTAAGCTATTTTTTACATTCAAAATTTGAAACAAATTAAATACTTTAACCGGAAAAGAAATAGGATTGGTTGAACTAGCCGGTCCGAGTTGGATAAACACGTTGTTTAATTTTATTTTATTTTTTAATGTGATGACTATACGATTTTGAATCCAAAAAATACTAATATCATCATGAAGAAATTTTAATATTTACTTTGACTCTTTACTTTTTTACTTTCATTTTTTATTTTTTAATCAATAATGGGTTAGTAAATTTTCTTAAAACAATCAATGGGAGAGCGATGTTTGTAAATGAAAGTAATGAAATTTAGTAATTAGCTGATTAACTATTCTTTTTTTTCTTTTTGTATTAACCGCTAATTATATTTCTTTTTATATAATTTTTTAACTCAATATTTTTTAACATAAGTATATAAAAAATTATCTTTCATTTTTCCGTCAATGTATAGCATGAGATCCTGCTAGTATGTGTGTATTCATATAAAGAGTTCAAAGCATTTTGAATAAATGAAGGGAAAATGGCAAACTCGCTATTTTTTTACTATCATCTAGAAACCTCCAGTGGATAAGTGTTACTTGTGTAGTAAAAAAAGTACTTTGAAAGGTTTTTCATTTAAAAACGACGAATCCCTCTCATTATTCAAAATAACAACTGACAAATTAAAATACATATTTAATTTTTTCATTTCCGGAGGCGACCGTAGGATATGCTAGAAAGCCTTTAACAGAATTCCATGTGAATATTTTTCCTTGAAAGTGAATATTTGCTTGTTTATATATATAAAATAAATATATACATAATTTGCATACAAAACGATGTGGTTACATTGGGACCGATCATTTTTAAAACAAGGTGCCAACAAAAATAACATTTAATTAGAAAAATTATCAACTTTCCAAATTCTGTAAGCATGTTATTTTTTTTTTGCATTTCATGATCTCGAGAATTGACAATTTTTTTCTGTGTTGACTTTCAACAGATCGTACAACTCTTCTTCTTTATCTGAATTTAAAACCGGCTGGCTGTGTTAGGAACTTAGTTAAGCATATTATTTTTCTATTAAAAAAAATTATATAATTACTAAATAGGAGGGGCGCGTGATCATTGATGACATGGTGCTGGATACTTATATTATGCAATTTAAAAGACATGATGCAAAATGGAGGGAGAGAGAGAGAGTAGATATAGTAAAGTGGAGTCCTGTCCTTTGAGGCCCCAATCTCCTCTCTTAAATACATAGGCAAGGACTAGTGTGTGTGTCATCTGCTCTTCAATAAAAGAATTCACATGATTTTTTTACCTCTCTAAATATTTCATAAAATAACAATTAGGTCCTTTCCAATTTCCAAAGTAACCAAAACCTGGCCAATGTTGTACAAACCTGATCTAACCAACCATGCCAAACCAAGCTCACAATAAAAAAAAATTGCACATGCACTTCAAACTCTAGTTTTCTCCAGTGATGCCCCTGCACATTCCATATATATCATTATTTGTACGTACCCTAAATATTTATAATTTCTACTTTGGTCCCCAATCAATTATGGTTTCTTCATCCAAATCTTTCTTACAGTTGCATTTCAATTCTATTAAAGCTACATGACAAGAACACCTAGATGGAATTGAACAGAACATCAATTTCATGTTGCTATTTCTCTTTACTTTCTAAGAAAGTCTTGTGTAAGGGGGTAAAATATACAATGACAGAATCTGGCATTGCTAGGGCAAGGGGATTCTGCCGAGCTATCGCTACGACGCAAGCTCGGTGGTCCTCTATACCGGAGCTAGGTGAAGACATTATCGAATACTTGCACTATCCGAGGTAATACTACCATTACTCTCGAGCTGTCGCTACTTAGTAAGCTAGATAGAGCAACCACGCCGGAGCTTGGACGAAGGACAACAGCCGGCAGTAATCCCGAGGGATGTCAGGGGACCAAAGGTAACTTCCACAACGAAATTTTTTCTGACAGCTCTCATGCCCAAGACGAGACATCGACTACATAATACTAGGAAACCAGCCAAGCCTTAGGAGCATGGCTGGTTCAGCCGCCTACTCACTGACACAGCGGTTGGAGCATACAAGCATGTGTTGAGCTATAATCTGTCTAGTGACATGACAGCTAGCACGTCAAGGGGCACACCGAGCAGTATCATATAAAGTCAGCTTTTCTTTCTAAGGTACGCAAATTCAACTAAAAATACATACATTATCTCTCTCTCTCTACATATACTTTTTGATCATCTAACTTGACCGTTAGAGAGTCATTTTCTAGAAGCAGCTTCGGCGACCATTCTCACTATTTCTGTGTCGCAATTAGGCCCTGGATGACTGGTGAACAACCGCAGCTACCTGCTCAGCCGTAGGACCACTGCAGGTATCTATCCTCGATTTTCTTTCGCTCATTTTTTAAACTTACACCATGCAATTGGCACCTTCTATGGGAAATTAGTTATAGGTATTTACAAGGTTAGTCTTGATGGCATCGCAAAGCAGCAATCGTCCAGGCAGTCAAGAAACCCATAGGGAACAACCTCATGCTCCCAGGACTCCTAGGAATAGAGGGACTAAACTACTGGCTTATGCCCTAAGGGAATACAATGTCACCTCTAGGCAGAAACCAAGTCAGTTGCCCCCCTTAAGAAGAAGACAACAGGGACATAACTATCAAAAGCCTACAAACCCAATTGACTAAAATGAGACAGATCCTGGTTAGTAATAGACTGACGAAGTTGGCACAAATAACAAAAGAAGGGCCCTCAGAAGGAAGGTCTATAGGTTTGAAAGATCCACCTCGAGAAACTCAAAGGGAAAAATGATGCGATTCCTACGAGGACTTTGAGAGCTAGGGCGACAACAAATTTGTGGCATCGAGCAAGCGAAAAGAGTCACCACACCGAGCCCCCTCTAGCGTAGACCTCCGTGAGACACTCAATGCCAAGCAAAACCGTGAAGATGATTTGCGAGACAAACTCAACAAACGGAATACAGAGGCATCGAGCAAAATTGTCGTCCCGATAGGGTCAATGGTTCACACGACTAGACCTGTGCAAAGGGAACCAACCTTGAGGTACCAGACACCATTTTCTCGAGGCATCGAGGAAATAGATCCGCTAAAAAAATTTACTCTACCAAGGTTTACGTTGTACGATGAGAAGTCGGACCCAAGATCCTACATTAGCCATATCAGACAAATGATGGCTCTTTGGAACCATTTAGACGCACTAATGTGTCGGGTGTTCCTGTTGAGCCTAGGGGATCTTGGGTTAAAGTGGTTCAACCGACTGCCTGCAGGATCAGTAGAAAGCTTTAACCATCTCATTGAGTCATTCACAACTCGGTTCTTCATAAACACGAAAGCACCAAAGGGCATGAGCTCTCTCCTGACACTTAGGAAGGGAAAGAACGAGTCACTCCGCAACTATGGCAAGCATTATTGGGAGACATATACTGAGATCGAAGAATGTTTAAAGGAGTTGGTGGTAGCTAGTTACAAGCTCGGGCTGACTCCTGGTGAAAAGCTTGGGAAGACTTGACTCTCAGCTCTCTAGCCAATCTCTAGAACCTCATGTCTCAGGTCTAAATATTTGCCTGGCTAAAGGATAACCTCCTACAAGCAGAACAAAATGCAAGTGCGACTCCCCATGGAGAAGGGCACTTCAAGAAATGATAGGAAAGCCTGACTGATCACGAGAACTGGACAAGGTAGGGGATCAATGTGTTTTTTAGGGAACCGATATACAAGCACCTTGCCCAAATTCAATATAAGTCATACTTTAAAAAGCCCAACCCTTTGGGGGGACCCCAAAAAGCACAACCAATAGTGGAAAGTTTCTTATCACAAGGAGAAAGGGCACAAAATTAAGAATTGTCGAGCTCTGAAGATTTTCCTTGACTAGCTCATCTGGGATGGGCATTTGAAAGAATTCGTAGACCAAGAAAAGACCAGAGCAGAAGAAGCCGAGGCCAGACCAAACCCCAAGTTCGACCATAGAAATAAAGAAACAGACGACACCTAGGAAGAAGATCTTCTCCTAGGGATTATTCACTTGAATCAAGAAGACATCGAGAGATGTACTGAGGCTAAGGTCATGGAGGACCTGATGCACTACGAATCGAATAAGCCAAACTCGGATCATTTCTTTCTTACTGACGCAATCCTAGAACAAAAGAAAACCGAGCTCATTTAGTTCCTTAAAGCTAATATCGAGGTCCTCACATGGACACCTTACAAAGATAGCGAAGCTCGCTGGTAGAGG
This sequence comes from Actinidia arguta var. hypoleuca, assembly GCA_030159115.1. NCBI lineage: Eukaryota > Viridiplantae > Streptophyta > Magnoliopsida > Ericales > Actinidiaceae > Actinidia > Actinidia arguta. The sequence continues at coordinate 4,867,794 of BRYE01000022.1, forward strand.
TGCTTACTACCTCAAAGGTCCCGGGGGAAAACGAGCTCAAAGACCTTGGATTTTTTACGATCTCACAAAATACTACCAGAAAAGTGCAATTTTCTTAATTGAGCTTGTATTTATATCAAATGTAGTTTTTACTTAAAAAATCTATTTTCCATCATTATCAAAATTAAATATTTTCCTCAATTTTATAATAACTCATGTTAAAACTTTTAAACTTTTAAATTACTCATGTGAAAACTTCTGATTTGCTCCTTTCTAAAAAAGATCTATACTGGGAGAAAACTCACATTTCCTTAAGCACAAGTTTAAGATGTATCAAAAAATGCCAGCGAGGCTGTAGAACCACCAAGCATTTGACTTTAGCATTACAAGGCAAGGTCAAAGAAAAACATTATACGATATGAGCATGCTAGAAATAGTAGATTTTTTCTAAGGCATGACTTAACTTGTCCAAATGAGCTATGCCAAGTATGAAAAAGAACCTTTCCTTACGACTTGGTCGAGCAGCTATAATATTAGGGAAGAGTTGGCCGAACTCCATGCGAATTCCAAACTTTGTCCCTCAAGATTTTCTTAAGTAAACCTAGCAAGCATTTCAAGAAAAAGTTTATTGAGCTCCACACGAATTCCTAACTCTGTCCTTTAAATATTGCTCAAGTATACTTAGCAAGAACTTTAGGGGACAATGTGCCAAGGATAGCCAATTACATTCAGCAAGAATTTTAAGAAAGAGTTAACCGAACTCTATGTGAGTTTTGAACTCTGTCCTGTGAATATTGCCTAGGTGTACTTGGCAAAAAAATTTGAGAAAAAGCTAACCGAACTCTATGCGAGTTTCGAGCTCTGTCCCATAAGTTGTGCCTATGAGAGCTCTATGAAGAGTCATCCGAACTCTATGAGAGCTCTGGACTCTATCATGTGAATATTGCCCAAGTATACTTAGCTAATAAACAAAAAATTGAAATATGCAAGACTATGAATCTCATGAAGACGAGCTACATAAAGAATATTCTACCATTTTCAAAATGTTTGAATTATTGTTCAATAAAATGAAAATTATCACGAATCAGGGGACAAATTCGGAGAGGTCCCTTCAGCATTTACATCATCCTTTGTAGCTGATCTCCTGTCCTCTGCCACTGTTGTGCCATCTGTTGTTACTATTACTGTTACTTTGTCGAGATTTCCATCCACCTCGAAAGCCTTATCTGGGACCTCATCTGCCTCATCCTCCAACATCTTTTCTTCATTGAAACTAGGGAGCACAAAGGAAGAATGGCCTTGAGGGGGGTCCACTGGCTCAACTGAGGGGGCAGTCACACTCTTAGAGGATGTTTATGGGGGACATCGAGTTCCTTCAATCAAGCAAGCCAGCCAACCCTCCGGGAAGATTCCAGGGTAAAGTTTGCCCAGCTTTTTATCATAGTTGTCACTGGCTCGGTCGATCCCCCAATTGTACATGCGCTCGAAGACAGGGCCGCATGCAACCTTATCGAGCTCCTCTAGTTGCCCCTGGGCCCTGTCCAGTTGCCTCTGGATGGCAATTACTTCTCCCTAAGCTTTGATGATTACAGCTAGCTGGCATCCCTCTCCCACACGGCAGCAACAAGCTTTGATTTGGCATTCTCAGCAGCCTTGGAGTCCAACTTAGTCTATTTCTATAGAGAACTTATTTTTTTCTTAGACCTCTTGATCTCGTAGGATTGCTCTTTCATCCGCTATGAGATGGCAATAGCTCTCTAGAGACTCTACAAAACAAAGGCAAGGAAATGTCAAAAAATATAGAAAGGGTTAAAAGAGGTAAAACGTGAAGTATCCAAGGTCAAGATGCTTACATGGACTTGTTGCATCAATAGGAAACCCCTGATGGTCTTTGAGCTATCCTCCGCAAGGTCGACAACATCTTTTGGTTGCATGACTTCTCGTGTAAGGGCCAAACTGGTGTCATCCCTCGTTACCTATTTGTCGAGTTTCGTAGTCGAGAACTTGGGCTTCCATAGCTCAGCATTTGTGCTTGAAGAATGGAGTAAGGCCGAGTTCATTTCTTCTTCCTTCTTCTTGGACCTTTTGGATGAGCCCACCGTGAGCTCCTTCCCCTTGCATAACTGTATCAGCCATTGCCAAGATTGGATCAATGGTTGGCATAAGAACATGGTTCATGGGGGAAGCTGCTATAGTAGGAGGATTCGCAGCCCTCTTTTGACCTAGGGTCCTAAATCTTACTATGTTGGTTTCACCTGAGCTCGCGTCGGAGTCGTTGGCCTCCCTAAAAGAATAGGCTACCTCAACTTCCCCCATGGTCTGAGGTGGAGCATAGGCGAGATCGTTAGAGTGCGAGATCGTTGTCTGAGATTGAAATTGAAATAAAAATGGGCAATGCAAAGCTTCTAGCTCGACCACGAGAACCATCTGATTTTGCCTTTTATTCAGCACGGGCTGGCTGATGGCCTCCTTTCCTTCCTCCTCCTCGCTGTTCAAGGAATCTAAAGAAGTGTAGCTCAACGAGCTTGAGGTGACACCTTCTTTCTAGCCTTGAACTCGAGCGAAGGGAAGGTTTGCGATGAAGATCAACTACCTTCCTCGAAGCGTGTCTGTTGTTGACGGCTTGAATGACCTTCTTGCACTCTTTAGATCAGTGTCAAAATTGATCATTCAAATCTGCACAACAATAGAAACAAATATCAGTATCAACATAAAAAACTTCACAAGTATTAAGATTATAGATCCAGCAAAAAAACACTTACTATCAGGCAAGCGGTCGTTGCGCCTCGGGAATGACCAGAGACCATTGTCACTAGCCCGGAACTCCCAATTACCTGAAACCCAAACAAACTCATCGAGGAACATGTCCTTGTATGGGTTGCCAGTAACCAACCTCGTTTGTGGTTGGCAGGGGTTCTTAAGACACAAGTAATCAAGAAGGGTGTGCGTGGCTCCCTCTTCAAGTGCACCACGGTGTAGACGTGCAATAAGTCCTTGACACTGAAGGGGAGCTTCATCTGACACATCAACGTGTCCCTTGCGAGCACGATTTGGACAAAGTTGATGGACACCTGCATGAAGGAAAGGTGGTAATGAGCCATCACCTCCTTCAATATTAGGCTTATTGGGAATCGGAGCCCAGCCTGGTGGATTAGCCAAATACGAATTGGGATGCAGTACTTGTTGCTCTCCACTAGGTTAACATCCTTGTTTGTACTGGAACGCTTTATTTGAACATCTATAGGGATGTCGTGGTCGGTCTTGAACTTATTCAAAGTTTCGTCGTTATGAACCAACAGTTAAGCTCAGTTTAACTCATGTTCTTAAAACAGAAGCAAGATAGTTAGAACAAGCTCATCCAAATAGTTGTGACGAGCTTTAGGGAGTAGAGTCAGACAAACTCTCCATGAGTACCGAACTCTATCTTACTAAGGCTACTTACTTCTAATGGACAACTACCAGACCCTCCTACTGCCTTGAACCCATCTCAACAATAGAAGGGCTTGGGGGACAGAAGCCCTAGGCCATCGATCCTATAAGGTAGCCCAAACCCGTTTCATCATGAGAAACGGGTCAAGGGCGACCCAATTCATAGAGACACAAAGTTAAAAAAATAGCTGATGAGCCAAGGTCAAAAAAATGAATACAGACGACAAACAAGTAAATATTCAAGGTAAATCCAAGAATCCAAGCACAGAAGCATAGACATTAAATAAACCTTAAATACAGAAGTCCAAACAAGAAATCAAATTTAGATCACGAAAAAGCATACGAATCCTAGAAAAGAAACTAAGACCAAAATCTTACCAAAGCTAAAGTCCAGAAGGTACCAACGTTGTAGAGATCAAAAATTGGTCGAAGGCAACCAGAATAGTTGTCTAATAGGTGATCGAACGGTAGTAGCAGATGAATGGATGCTCTTTCTCCGTTTAGAATGCTCTCGAAGATTCAATATACGATAATGGAAGAAGGAAGACAAAAGGACACCAATAAGGAAGGTAAAGAGGCAGGAAGGAAGTCAGAATGTGTCTTAGTGGGTGCGTGAAAAATTGCCTCACAAAACCAACGGAGCACGAGCACGTGGTAACCACCCAGTCGCGTGTCCACACCAAACAAGCCCTAGGGGTAAGTGTGGAACCTCGACACCGATACTCAAATGTGCTCGTAGTCTAATCAGAAGCGTGGCTTAACATTTATGGTGAAACGATAGACTCAAGTAGAAGAAAGACAACTAGCAAGCATCAGTATACCCACCAAGCACTGGGCTCAAAGAACGAACGTGTCCAGTTCACATGACCTCAGCGAGTATTGACCCAGCTCAGGTGAACCGAAGGACAATTGTAAAGGGCAAAATATATAATGACAAAATCTTGACTTGCTAGGGCAGGCACCTCCTCCGAGCTATCGCTACGACGCAAGCTCGGTGGTCCTTTGCGCTGGAGCTCGGTGAAGACATTATCGAAGACATGCACTATCCGAGCTAAGGCTACCATTACTCCCGAGTTATCGCTACTTAGTAAGTTCGATAGAGCAACTACGCTAGAGCTTGGACGAGGAGCAATGACCAGTGATAATCCAAAGGGATGTGAAGGAACAAAAGGTAACTTATGCGGCGAAGTTTCTTCTGACAGCTCCCAAGTCCAGGACGAGACGCTGACTACATAATAACAGGCTATTAGCCAAGCCCTAGGAGCATGACTGGGTCAGCCGCCTACTCACTGACATAGCGGTCGGCGCGTACAAGCACGCGCCGAGTTGCAGTCTGTCTAGTGATAAGACAGCTGGAGCGTCAAGGCGCGTGCCAAACTATGCCATATACAAACAACCTTTCTTTCTTTCAAAGGTACACAAATTCAGCTGGGAATACATACTCTCTCTCTCTCTCTCTCTCTCTCTCTTCACATATACTTTTCGGTCATCTAACTTGACAGTTGGAGAACCGTTTTCCAAAAACAATTCCAGCGGCCGTTCTCATTGTTTCTATGTCACATGTAGGCCCTGGATGATTGGTGAATAACTGTAGCCAACCGCTCAGCCGTAGGACTACCACAGGTGTCATCGATTTCTCTTCTCTCATTTTGTAAACTCACACCACACATCTTGAAAATCCGTACTTTATTTTTTGAAGCTCTTGAAAATTCATACCGATTCTATCATTCTTGTAATCCAAACAAGTCACCTACTATTTATGAATTGGTTTCAGATGTCTAGTTTTACACTCCTAGGCAAAAATACCTTCCCTGGTCATTTATTTCTTGTGTGGTTTGTTAAAGAGTTACCTATTACAGTAGAGTTGGTTGTTCAGTTCAGCTTTGTAGATCACAAGCTTTTAGCATAAGGGAAATGGTAATAAATACTTGGAGTTGAAAAGCGATTGCAGTGAAATTTAATACCATGAAAAAACTCAACTTTCTCATCAGTTTGTATACGAAATTTCTAAATAATTTGTCCAATTTTCAAATCAATTTTGTAGAATGTTTGAGAAATTATTTCATAAATTATTTTTTAGAACAAAATCATTCGTTTTCTTCATATATTATTCATTGTTTACTGAAAAAGATTTTTAAGAATTTCAAAATATTATTTAAATATCCGTTCTTTTTTTGAGAAATTCCAATAAAACAAAGTTTCGAATACCATCAATGAAACAAATCTTCTGAATAGTATTTTGCAAAACTGACTCTGAAAACTAAACCAAATTGAGAAGTTTGGTTTATTACATTTTAAAGATTTTGAACTTGGTTTCACTTACTTCACCATCTCAAGTTTTTTTCTATTAGGAACTTGATTATCACAAAACAATCATGAGGTAACAAAACTAAATTTCAACTCCAAAAGTTTAATTTTGAGCTCAAAATTACATTTATCCTTGTTAATTTGTTGATGTTTTAGATACATTATTAAGTAATCGGGTGTGATGGAAGCAGGAGCTTTGTGCATTTGACATGCTTTTTTTTATTAAGACTTATGTAACTTGTCATTTTGTATAATATGAAAATGTTGACGACAAAAAGAAGAGTAAAACAAATGGAAGCCCCTAAACTCTACCTTCAACTCCTAATCAATAATTGAAGTAGAAATTACTGATGCATGCAACAAAATAAGGGGCTGTATGTAGCAGCATGAGCACATAAAATATTTGTCCACCATTATAGAATTCTAGTTGACAAAAAGTAATGTTATGTGTCCATCTGTTTGTGGGAGTTATTAAATAACCAATAAATTCTTCAAAACCCACAATTAAATACAATACATGATAGGACCTACCACCACCATTTCCTTTCCACCTTCCTCTCACCTCTCTCTATATTCCCCCCCTTAATGCTGTTCCTTCTGATCACAATTAATACACACCCTCACCATCCACATATCCAAACACACCCTTAAAAGCATTACCTAACTAGTTCTCAACACAGTCTTGGAGTTCAAATGGGTAAGAAAATGAAGCTCCCATTTCTCTCCAAGAAAAAAGATGTAGCCACTAGGCATCCATGGCAATGGGCCTTGTGCAAGCAGCCCAAGACCCTCTCTTTCCGGGCCGGCGACAACATGTTCAAGACCGTTAACTCAGCGTTTTTCGACTTCTCTGGTGGGGTCGAGACACCGGAGTCCTTGTTCACGAGCTCATTGGAATCTACAAGCTTCTCAATCCAGTCCGAAGATCAGGACGACTCAAAATTGGGCCCCACCACCACAGATGAAACAGTCATCCGCGGGGCCCAGGCCCAGTCAGAACGACTATTTTTCGAGCCCAGGGACACCAGATCCATCGTAAAGTGGGAAAAGGCTAGTGGGTTTTTGTTTAAAGAGAGTGTGGTGTTGGCAATGGAGTCTGAAGATCCATATGAAGACTTCAAGAGGTCGATGGAGGAGATGGTGGAGGGGCATGGATTGAGAGATTGGGATTGTTTGGAAGAGTTGCTGGTTTGGTACTTGAAGGTGAATGGGAAGGTGAACCATGGGTTTATTGTTGGGGCCTTTGTTGATTTGCTTGTTGCAATGGCTTCTGACTCTAATTGTACTTCTGATTCTACTTCTTTCTCTTCGGCTGCCTCTTCCTTTTCATCTCCTGATCTATCTCCATTGGGGAAGAAGGAGATTGATGAAGATCAAGAAAATATGAGTATGTATTAGTTCAATACATCTCAATTTCATGTATATTAGTAGGGTAAAGAAATGACAATGAAAACTAGATCAATGCTCTCTCTCGCTCTCATTGGTAACGAAAAGGGTATTTTTTAAATATAAACGGGGGTCTACTATTTGAAGTGGGCACCACTATTTTGAAAATGAATTTAGTGGTAATGTTCACCCAATTTAAAAATGGGTTAAGTAAATTGTTTTCCTTTTTTCTCTCAAGTAAGAAAGTATAAAAATAAGGATGGAGCCAGAAAATAATTTTCTTAAGGTCAAACTCGTGAAAATATTTTTTTGTGAGATCAAAATTATATTTATGATATATTCTATAGGTAAATTATTAATTTTTGTGAGGTTAAAATTGTATTTATAATAAAATATACAAGGGCTAATAGTGTAATTTTTTTTTAATAGGATCAATTGACCCACTTACTCCAATGTCTCTCCGCCCTTGTGTGAAAACAATTTTGCAGGTGAAGGAAAATGTAGAAACTAATCACAAAACTAACTACATGTGGACCCCCTCGCATGTGTTTGGTTCAGTAATTGGTTTCTATATTTGTACCAGAATTATCGAATTTTTTATTTTTTTTGAGGAAATTGGCAAATTATATGTTTGTATATCATGCTTTTATGAGTTGAGGATTGGCCATGAGCTTTGGATGGTAAAATTTAAAGTTACAGAAGTGTTTGAAGTGCCAGGGAACAGATCTAGTTCTTTTTAGGCATGCGTGCATTGATTTTAGAGACTTTTATGAACTGTCTTGCCCTAGTATAGATGAATTTCGATTACCTATCTCCAAAATACCATATGCATATCTGTAATTGTAATTATTGATTCTTTTTCCATACACTTGTATATATATATATATATAACAAAATCAAAACCAAAACCCAAAAACTATATATATTGTAAGTATATATAGTTTTTGGGTTTGGGTTTTGATTTTGTTAAAACGGTACTATCAAAAACTAAACATATCCATTGTTGTAGGGTCTGAGACTCCGTTAACATCATCATTAAGCTACGAATAAGGAAACACGGAACTGAACTCAGAAAATTAAATCATAGTAGCTAGCTAGCCCCTCGGGGCATAAGTTGGCCGGAACATCTGCACATTTGTTGGCTTCTCTAATGGTGTGATTAATCGTGGTAGCTCGCACCTATCACGATTAATGTTGCTAAAAAGGTGGCGCTCGTCCTTGCTGTCTCTAAGTTTCATAGACTTGATAGTGATCTCCATCACTGGTAGTGAAAAAACCACATCACACATTGTTGTTTGGTTATTGAAAACAGTTGGGCCGTATTTGGATTTTGGCTAGGTGAGGAAAAATGAAATAAATATGAAAAAGTTATATAATTCAATTGTTCATGACCATCTGATCATCTATCATTTTTATTTTTATTTTATTTTATTTTCTCTTACCAAATTCTTAATCCAAACACGGCCTTTAAGGAAAGTTAATTAAAAACTTATAAAGTGTGGTTATCATGAATAAGGATGAATTTGAATGATATGGTACAATTACAATCCTATACATATTTATGGGGTAGTGGGTCATAGAAATGATAGAAGAAAAATCGAGGATAGACACCTGCAACGGTCTTGCGGTGGAGATGTGAGCTGGCAATAGACAGTAAATCGGTAACGTCCAAGCAGCAGCACAAAAAGAGTGAGAACGGCCGCCGAAACTGTTTTTGAGAAACGGCTCTCCGACGGTCAAGTTAAATGACCGGAGTCGAAATGTGAAGAGAGAAAGTGTGTTGTCTTAGACTCAAATGCGCGTACCTCTCATGTAAAGAATCGATAATTTTATATAGCACTACTCGGCGCGTGCCTTGACACGTTAGATGTCTTGTCATTGGACAAATTATAGCTCGGCGCATAGCCATACGCACTGACCGTTGTGTTAGTGAGTAGGCGGTTGACCCAGCCATGCTCCTAAGGCCTAGCTGGTAGCCTCTCATCATTCCGTCGACATCTCTATCCGGGCATGGGGGTAGTCAGAAGAAATTTCGACATGCAAGTCACCTTATATCCCCTAACATCCCTTGGGATTACCGTCAACCATTGCCCCTTATCTGGGCTTTGGCTCTGGCTCGGTTACACTGTCTAGCTTGCTAAGTAGCGACAACTTAGGAGTAATGGTGGCCTTAGCTCGGACAGGGCCTGTCCTCGATAGTGTATGCACAGAGCTTCGGCGCAAAGGCCCACCGAGTTTACTTCATAGTGTCAGCTCGGCAGAGGCCTCTACCCTAGTAAGGCCAGATTTTGTCATTGTATATTTTGTCCCTTTACAATTGTCCCTCAATTTGCATGGGCTGGTCAAATGGTTTGTCGAGGTCATGTGAACTAGATACGTGCGAGCTCTGTTGTTTCCATAGGTGGTTGCCCGTGTGTGATTTTTCCATTTTGTCTTTTCGTATTTCTAACCACGGATCTTACGTGTTTCGATTTGGCAGCTGGCTTTTTACCTTCCGCCATAATGACGTTCAGTTCATCCCCTTTGGCAGACCCTTGGTCCTCCATCATAATGACAGACTCTTCGTATTCCATGCACCCGCGGTCCTTTTGCCTCCCCTCTGCCCTTATATAACGCGAAGTCTTGAGAGGTTTTTTCAGAGTGAAAATGAGACTTCTCTTTACTCATTGCTGCCATTTAATCGCCGACAATTGTTCTTCGGCTATCACATGGGCACTTTACTTCGGTTGTAAAGAGCTCGTTCTCTTGAATTGGATGGCAGGTTACAACCCAAGAGAAGAACTGGCCGGGATTTGCATAATTTCTTCCCTTTTGTGAGCTTGGGTTTAAAAGAATTATCTTGTAGTTGACAAATAATCTGTGTTGAGCAGTAAGTGCTCCTTTGTATCTAACAACTGCTCCAACCCAAGTTGCAAATGCTTTCCTGTAGCTAATAAATAATCTGCTACGGTCTCGTCGGTGTCGGATATTGCAAACTTCAACCCTGTAGGCTAAAGTCAAATCATGGATATAATCTTGATCATTACTTCCTGACCGAAGTCGGGTAACTGATATCTGATTGGGGACTGTTGTATCCAATTTTATCATGGATATCTTCTTGATGACTGTTGTATATAGTCCATCATGGATATCTTCTTGATGACTACGTTCCCAATCGATCTTTTCTATTATCTTGAGGCGACTATCCATGATCCTCTAGTGCTGCTCAGTTGTCTCCTTGGAGCTCGGTTGTCCTCTTAGAATAAATTTTGTAATCGAATGATCTTGCATTTGAATAATTTTCTATAATGACCAAACTCATCTTGTACTTGAACAATTTTTTTTAATGACCGTACTCATCTTGTACTTGAACAAACTTTTTTAATGAATGGGCTTTTCAATTTGAACCTCGCTTGAAATTTATTTTGTATCGTTGAGCTTTCACTTAGTTATAGCCCTTAAGTATACTTAGGTAAAGCTCAAGATTTGAACTAGCTTCAACCTGTTTTCCATAAATCTTTTCCAAGTATACTTAAATCACCGTAGAGTTCGAAGTTCGCATTAGCTCGGCCAACTTCCTTGAAAATCAATTTCTTCATTGGATTTTAACAAACTCTGGCAGGTAGAGTTCGAAGCTCGCGTTGAGATTGGCTAATCCACCCTCGAAAACTTTTGTTAAGTGTGGTGAAATTTCGCAGGAAGAGTTCTGAGCTCAAGCTCGTCTAACCCTCACTTGATATTTCACCCAGCATTCTTAGCAAATCTGATGGGCAAAGTTCAAAACTCATGAGGAGCTCAGTTAACCCTTCCTAAAAAACATTTGCTAAGTGTGGCAAAATTTTGCGAGCAAAGTTTTAAGGTTGAGCTTGACTAACCCTCCCTTGATATTTTGCCCATCGTCAATTGCAAATCAGGCAGCCAGAGTTCAAAGCTCACGTTGAGCTCGGCTAACCCTCCATTTATATTTCGCCTAGCGTTCTTAGCAAATTTCGCGGGCAGAGTTTGGAGCTCACATTGAGCTCGGCTAACCCTTCCTTAAAAACTTTTTCTAAGTGTGATAAAATTTCGCGGGTAGAGTTCTGAGCTAGAGCTAAAGCTCAGCTAACCCTCCCTTGATATTTTGTCCATCATTCTTAGCAAATTTGGCGAGCAATGTTCAGATCTCACATTGAGCTTGGATAACCCTCCCTCGATATTTCACCCAACATTCTGAGCAAATTTAGAGGGTAGAGTTCGGAGCTTGTGTTGAGCTCGGCTAACCCTCCCTCATAAACTTTTGCTAAGTGTGGCAAAATGTCATGGGTAGAGTTCGGAGCTAGCTTGAGCTTGGCGAACCCTCTCTTGATATTTCGCCAAACGATCGTAGCAAATCTGGCGAGTAGAGTTCAGAGTTTACTTGAGGTCAGCTAACTCCTCCCAGAGAAAATTTTGCCAAGTGTGGCAATCTTGTAGGGCAGGGTTCTGAGCTCACCTAACCCTTCCCCAAAGTTGTGCCATGGATATGTGTCTTAATTTGTTTGGTTGATGCGGATGCTTATCTACCTGCCCCCGGGGCTTGTTTGACTTGGACACGCGATGGGAGAACTGCCATGTGTTCGCCTCTCATTGGTTTTGGGTTCGATGGTTAGCCCACGAAATGAGGCATCTTAAGGGCACGTTTGGTTGGTGAGCCTGCGACACAATGTGCCCCAAGGGCAAGTTTGGTGGAATTCTCGCCTTTTCATCTGCTTTATAAGTGGCTTTCCATCTCCCCAATCACTGTTCATATTGTGTTTTTGAGAGCTTCCAAAGAAAGAAAGAGTTCACGTCACCGTTTTACTACTAGATTTTGCTCCATTACCAACATCCATTCCATTCCATTCCAACGCAACCAGCCTTCTTTTTGTTATTAGCTTTCGTTCTGTTCTTATGCGACCAACCCATTTTCTTTTCATCACTTTGAGTCTTTTCACTACAAATTTTTTATTTTCTTTTGTTTTTATTTCATGTTAGTTTTCCCTTTCCCTTTTTGAGTTTTCTATAATTTTTGGGCCAGCTGGTGCATCTGTCTATTTGTTGTGTGATTTGCATGTTATTTTATTGAAATAAGGCTTGTGGTTCCCCCCCTTGACGGGTGGGTGCAAGTCTCTGATTCATGATTCGGGTTGGTTTGGGTGCTCTGCACTTGTTTTAAATTTTTGTCGGGCCGGTCCTCAAATCCTTCTTCTACTGAGGTTAACCCAAGGTGGCAGAGGGATTTGGTTATTGTAATGAGATATGTCCCTTGTTGCTTTGGGCTAGCTTAGTTCTTTTCGACCCGCACCAATCAGAATAGACAATTGAGCTCGTTCTTACCATTTGCTTCTGTTTTCAGAACATGGTGATGAACGGAGCTCAATTGCTAGTTCATGACGATGCTGCCTTGGCTTAGTTTCGTGTAGATCACAACATACCGAACGATGTTCTAATAGAAAGACCAGGCCCAAATAATGATGCAGATTGGGTAGAGGGGAAGTGAGCGCATGCTTAGTCGGACTTGGTTCATTCACCAAGCCAAGCTTAGATTCCTTGTGAGCTAGTTGCTAAAGGCGGTGATGGCCATGTGTTGTCTTACCTTCATGCAAGTCTTAGTAAACTTTGTTCAAACCGTGCTGGCGATGAATGCTCTGATGAGGAAAGAGGAACAAAATTTTACTACCAAAGATCTGCTCCATGTTTATTGTGTAGTTCATCCTAGGAGGAATCAAGAAACTCGTATATATGAAAGTAACCATTACCTTTGCCTACAAAAAAACCAATCAACCCCAAACGAGATTAGTCATTGATTCTCCAAACAATGACTTATATCTGAATGATTTCATTTGGGTCTTGGCCAATGGGAATTCTAAGCCGATGACCCCTATCATTATTCAATCTCGAGACATAGAGGTTACATTCCTGTTGGTATCAGTATATCTATCTTTGTTACCTTTTACCTTGGTTTCTCGTATGAATCTTACATTTACTTTGTCTTAGAGCGATCTGATTTCTTTCTATCTCAATTTATTTGTATGTAGGATTTAACACTCGGTATTGGAGAAGATCTGAACGTTATGTTGCCACAATCAAAGCGGTGAACAACTACGGTAGGACATGCAACGTTGCTGCTCTTCTTGGATACATCCCGATCTATTGCCATACCATCCCCCACTAAGGTGACTGTTAGGCACATCCGCGAATGTGCTCTAAGATGAGGGAGTTCACTCTCTATCAAAGTCAACAACTTGATCGAAGGAACTGTAGCTGAGCTCAGGCAACTAAGGGAAGATGCTGAGGGTGAAAGGACTGGTTCCAGCACCTCGAGTTCGTCAGACTTATCTAGCAGTTGAGATGTGGAGTTAAGTGGTGGTGAAGGGGAAGACGAGAATGTTGAGGTCAAGGACGACAAAGAGGTTAACCAGGGTGAGGACCCAGCCCAAGTTCCCTTCATAGCTCCTCTGGCCCAAGTGCCGACCGTCGAGCCCATACTCGTGCCGACCTCAAATTCAATAGCTGCTGACGACCTTGATTTTCTTGAGGTTCAAATTGTTATCGAAGACATTGTTAAACATTCATTCAATCAAGGTGGAAGTTTAGGTTCCAGCTCGGACACAAAGGAAGATATCATAGCTCCCAAACAAAGAGTTCTTGGAAAAAAGGCTATAGAGGATGAGGTTGCAAAGCCAACCCCAATCCAGTTTTAGCTCTTCCTAGCCTAGTCGAGGATCAGTCAACCGCCCCACTATCCCAGCAAGTCAGCAAAAGGAAAGGAAAGCAGCATGCGGAGGGGACTTCCCATTAGAAAAAAAGGGAGGGGTGTTGGTAGCTCATTTGGCACTCCCGGGCTCTAGGCTCTAAAATTTTTCGTGGTGGAACTCGGGAAATAAGTTACGACTGCCAAAGATCACAAGACTTGTCTGGCTTTGGGGAATGCTATTATTCTCCCACATGACATGGTGGACCTTGCCGCTGAAGACTCGGAGGGGTTCGGGGGAAGGTTGATCATGATAGGAGCTCAGGTATATTGCTCAGCTTGTCCTGCTATTTTTTTTGCTTTCCTATAGTACTTAGTGATTTTAACATATCTATTTGTTTTGTAGCTTTTCCAATGAGTTATGGCCAGTTCTGACGTACTAAAGAAGCACACCACAGACATGAAAAAGGCCTACTAGAGGATCCATGGCCTAGAGAAGGAGTTGAAACAGGTTTCAAGACTTATTTGGAAGCATTGGAGCAAGCTGTCATTCGTGCCCGCAATGAGTCCGAATTTGCTCTACAAGAGTTGGCTGAACTCAAAAAGGTTGCTTCCGAGGAGACATTCCAGAAGGTTTTTAATCGTGGCTACAACCGTGTTAGGGATGCTTACGAGAAACAAGTAGCCAAGATGCAGCCCAGTATTTTTCGTGAAGGCTAGCTTGCCTGCCTAAGGGAGCTCGGGACCTCTCTTCTAATCACCTAGCTTGGATACCTCTGGCTCCACCGGTCAAGCTCCCAGATCCACCAATGGCTTACTCTTAGATCCTTCTCCCTAGTTTTAATGAAGAGGAGTATGCCACTCTGCCAGCTGATGAAGAGGATGGCAATGTTGTTTTGACTCAAGGGAATGAGTTTGCCGGAGTTAAAGGGTTTATGGCCGAGGGAGCTGAGGGCGTGGAGGTTGAAGGGGAGAATTTTCCTAAAGAGTAGCTCTCCTAAATGTTTCTCCCGATTTTTGTTTCAATTTCAGACCATTCTTCTTCTTATAACTTATAATATTTTGGTATCTTAAACAAATTTTTGCTTTTCTTGTAAAGCTTCTGATCTCGTACATAGCTCTTCTTTCTAGCTCATTTTTGAATTTTTGCAGTGCTCTCTTTATTCTACCTATTTACATGTTTATAGCGTTGAGATAGTTTTTACTTCTGTGTTCCCATCTCCATAGGGTCAGGTTTCAAACATACTTGGGCAGGCTTCATGGGAAATACTTCAGAGTTCGCGTAGAGCTTGGCTAATTTTTCCCTGAAGTTTTTCTAAGTATGTTTTAGAAAGATTCGTGGGAGAGAGTTTGGTACTCGCATAGATCTAGGTTAACCATTCCCTAGGTATTTTTAACAAAATTCACGGGACAAAGCTCAGAACTCGCTTAGAGTTCGGCTAACTCTCGCTGAATTTTTTCTAAGTACATTTTTAGCATAATTCAAAGGGCTTAGAGTTTGGCTAATTCTCCTTGAAATTTTTCTAAGTATACTTTTAGCCAAATATGTGGGACAGTGTTTGGAACTCCTAGAGCTCTGTTACCTCTTCCTTGAATGTTTTCTAAGTATACTTAAATGATAAGTCCTGTTTTTTATTTTTGGAAAAAGGGTTCAAAAATTCTAAATCAAGTAAGCTTTCACTTGATTTAATGAAAAAGCTTGGCGATGATAACAATCGGTTCTCTTTACATGTGTATTTGATAACGTATAAGCTCGGTTAGAGATAGTTACACTTTAATGATAATACTTCTTCAGGTTATTGGAATTCCAAAGTCTCGGAGCTTGTTTGCCCTCGTTATCTTCGAGGTAGTAAGTGCCCTTGCAGGCGAGCTTCACTATCTTGTAGGGGTCCTCCCATTTAGGGCCTAGCTTCCCATTCACCGGGTCCTTAATGTTTCCAACAACGTTTCTCAAAACAAGATCTCTAAACAAAAAACTCTCTATGTTGGACTTTCTGGTGTCATGTCTTGGTCAATTGCTTCTGATAGTCATCCATTTGTATGAGTGCGTTTTCTCTTCATTATTCAACAAGGTCAAGGTCCTGAGTTAAGACTTCTTCATTGTGACTGACATCATATGCTTCAATCCGTAATGTGGGCAGACCAACCTCCAACGGGATTACAGCTTCAAATCCGAAAGGCAGGGAGTAGGGCACTCTATTCGTTCCTTTCTACAGTGTGGTTCGATAGGCCCACAAAACGTTTGGCAGTTCCTCAATCTATTTGCCTTTGGTTTTTTCAAGCCTCTTTTTGATTCCATTCATGATTGTCTTGTTGGTGGCCTCGATTTTCCCATTACACTACAGGTAGCTCATTGTTGAGTTGTAAAACTCGATCTTCAATTGATCCAACTAGTCCTTAACATTTTTCCCTAAGAATTGAGTCCCGTTATCTAATATGAAAGCCTTGGGGATGCCGAATCAAGATAAAATATTTTTTATGGATGAATCTGATTATGTCTATCTCCCTTATGTAGGCAAGTGATTCGGCTTTTATCCATTTCATTAAGTAGTCTGTTGATGTTAACAAAAACTTCTTATTTCCTAGAGCTCAGGGAAAACCCCCCATGATGTCCATGTCCCACTAGGAAAAGGGCCATGGACTAGTGAGAGGAGTCAAGTCCCTTGTTGGCTGATGGATCAAAGGGGAAAAAGAGCTGACATTTGGTGCATCTGTAGACATACACCTGGGCATCTTTTTGCATGTATGGCCACCAATATCCTTGAGTTAAGGCTCAGTGAGCTAATGATCTTCCTCCAAAATATAGTCCGTACATGCCTTAGTGGATTTCAGAAAGTACATGTTACACCAAGCTCGGGTAAACGCATAGTAGGTAGGTGTTGACTCAATGTCTTGATTTTGATAATAACAAAATATTGTGTTAATAGTCTAATGATTCTACTTAACATACATATTGTCTTTACTTTAATTATTCATTAGATCAACGAATTGATGAAGTCTTGCAAAGCTAAACTTTCTGGGCAAGAAGTGTCGACACACACATGGTCATGTGGTGTTGACACATCAATACAACAGACTTAAACCTGGAAATAAAGTGTGGACACATAGAGATAAAGTGTCGACACCTTGAAGACAATATTAAAAGACTTAGAAGCTACCTTGAAGAATTTAAGGAAATCTTAGATCAATAGATGAAGCTATGAATCTCACTGAATTGAAGACCTTGAAAATCGTATATACCCAAAGAGAAAACCTATTGAAGAACTTGAATTGATTGATGCTCAAATGACCAAGGAAGAACAAGGAAGTATGTTCTAGGCAAGAAGTGTCGACACATGTTCTTGAGGTGTCGACATATGAGGGCAGTAAGCAATCTGAAATTGAAGTGTCAACACCACTGGATTGAACATGTTGAAGATCATACACATCCATGAAGAAGACATCTCGAAGATTATGAAGTGATTAGTGCTCAAATAGCCAAAAACAAATCAAAGAAAAATATTCTGGCAATAAGTGTCGACACCCAACATAGAAGTGTCAACACCTGAAGTCAGTAGCCAAAGACTAGGATCTAAAAAATAAAGTTTCGACACCTGAAGTCAGAGAATAAGGATTCAAATCTGGGGAAATCGAAGTATCGACACCTGAAGAAAGAAGTGTCGACACCCGAGATCAGTATCCAAACTTCATGAAGACAAACAAAAAGTGTCGACACTTGAGATCAGTGGTAAAACTTCATGAAGACTGACAAAAAGTGTCGACACCTAGGAAAGAAGTGTCGACATTTAAGATCAGTAGCCAAAACTTCACAAGATTAGATGATAAGTGTCGACACTTAGAAGAGTAAATGTCGACACCTGTAGACAGTAGCCAAATTCCTTGAAGATAGATGATCAAGTGTCGACACCTGATACAGGAAGTGTCGACACCTGGAGACAGTGAGTTTTAACTGAAGTATGAAGGCTTGAAATGTCGACACCTGAAACCCAGAAAGTAACGATAATATTTTTGAACGCAGAGTTATTTAAACCAGCATTTAATGCTCAACAACTACCACCAACGGTTCACTCTCCTTCAAGCCATTAAATACAAGTCTCCAAGAGCATTCAAGGGTATTGAAGACACATCCTATTACATTGATTGATCATCTACAAAGCTCTAAAGTCAAGATTTATTGAAAATTCTCTTTGTCTTCAATAGTTGGCATTAATTGTGTGATTGTACTCATATTTACTCTATTGAGAGAGTTTAATTTCACTTGTAAAATCTTCATTCATTCCTTTTCTTGTAAGTTTGAGTGTACTTGGACAAAAATACTTGAAAGATTGAGAGGGTCTTGGACAAAATCTCTTGGAAGAACTTGGTAATAAGTTCTTATGTAAAAGTGAGTTGAACACTTTGAAAAATCAAACCACACATTGTAATAGTTTATTGCAAGTAATGGAAAAAGATCTTGCGGAGGTCTTGGGAAGACGTAGATCACGCGTTGTGATCAAACCTCGGTAAATCTTGGTGTGCTCTCTCATATTCTTGTTTTTACTTTACATTTGCATTTATTATATTGCACATTAGTTAATTTGTAGTTGTAGATATTATATTAATTTTTAATTAATCCTAAATTGCTAATTAAGTTTTGAAAAACCCAATTCACCCCCTTTTTGGTTGCCTATTGGGCCGACAATGTGTCTCAACTAAAGAATGAAGGCTTGAAATGTCAACACATTTGCTTGAAGTGTCGACACATGTAACTAGTGACTTCAAACAAAACAGGAAGTGTCGACACATGTCATTGAGGTGTCGACACAAAAACCCAAAAATGTTTTAAGTGTTGACATATAACAGCTAGTTTTTTGAACGCAGAGCTATCTGAATTTGCATTAAATGAGCCTCAACTATCACCAACTGACAGATGGACTTCAAGTCTTTATATACACGACTCCAAATGCATTTATAGACAAGAGAGACACAAGCCTATTGTATTGATTGATCATCAAAGAGTTTCAAGTTCATCATTCTCCGAAAAATTCTTTTGGTCTTCAAGTGTGAGCATTTATTGAGCTATTCCATTCTAATTTACTCTTGTTAGAGAGTTTATTTTATACTTGTATAATCTTCATACATTTGTATACTTGTAGGTTTAAGTATAGCTTGGACAAAAATACTTATAAGTTTGAGTGGGACTTAGACAAAACCACTTGGGAGAACTTGAAGAAAAAATTCATGTATAACAGTGAGCTG
>BRYE01000022.1:4891802-4896802 GCA_030159115.1 Actinidia arguta var. hypoleuca
AGATCAACGAATTAATGAAGTCTTGCAAAGCTAAACTTTCTGGACAAGAAGTACTGATACATGATCATGTAGTGTCAACACATCAATACAACATACTTTAATCTGGAAATGAAGTATCGACACATAGAGATGAAGTGTTGACACCTTGAAGACAGTATTAAAAGACTTGGAAGCTACCTTAAAGAATTTAAGAAAATCTTAGATCAATGGATGAAGCTATGAATCTCACTGAATTAAAAACCTTGGAAATCGTGTATACCCAAAGAGAAAACCTATTGAAAAACTTGAATTGATTGATGCTCAAATGGCCAAGGAAGAATAAAGAAGTATGTTCTGAGCAAGAAGTGTCGACACATGTTCTTGAGGTGTCGACAGATGAGGATAGTAAGCAATCTAAAATTGAAGTATCGACACATTAGGTTGAAGAGTCAACACATGTGGACAGTGAGCAAACTAGAACTAAAGTGTCGACACATGAAGACAGTGTCTAAAAAATTGAAGGTGTGTTGACACATGACATTGAAGTGTCGACATATAGAGACAAAGACCAAACTTTTGAAGACTGATGATCAAGTATTGACACATGACTTCTAAGTGTCGACAGATGGTGACAATGTGTCTCAATTGAAGAATGAAGGCTTGAAGTGTCGACACATTTGCTTGAAGTGTCGACACATGTAACTAGTGGCTTCAAATAACACAGGAAGTGTCGACGCATGTTATTGAGGTGTTGACACATGAAACCCAGAAATGTTCAAAGTGTCGACATATAACGGCTAGTTTTTTGAACGTAGAGCTGTCTGAATCTACATTGAATGAGCCCCAACTACCACCATCGGGCAGATGAACTTCAAGTCTTTATATACAAGACTCCAAATGCATTTATAGACAAGAGAGACACAAGCCTATTGCATTGATTGATCATCAAAGAGCTTCAAGTTCATTATTCTCTGAAAAATTCTTTTGGTTTTCAAGTGTGAGCATTTATTAAGCTATTACATTCTAATCTACTCTTGTTATAAAGCTTATTTTATACTTAATACAACATTTATACACTTGTATACTTGTAAGTTTGAGTGTAGTTTGGACAAAAATACTTGTAAGTTTGAGTGGAACTTGGACAAAATCACTTGGGAGAACTTGAGAAAAAAGCTCCCGTGTAAAAGTGAGCTGAGCACTTGGTAAATTATCTCCCACACGGTAATTGTTGATTGCAATAGTGGAAGAAGACTTTACGGAGTTCTTAAGAGGACGTAGACCACATGTTATGGTTGAACCTCGATAAATTTTGGTGGGCCTTCTTATACCTTGCTTTTATATTATATTTGGATTGCACATAATTTGAGTTATTAGTTTATTGATTAGATTAAGTTTTAATTAATTTTAATTGCTATTAATTTTGATAAATCCAATTTACCTCTCTTGGATTGCCTTTTGAGCCAACAATAAGGTCCCTGATATGATCTTTTGTACAAGTCCCTAGTGGGGGAGATCTAGAATCGTGCTGCATTTATTCATAGTTTGTGCGCCTCCCTCTTGTCTTTCAGTAGCTTATCATGTTGCAAACAATTTACAATTGGATCCATCCATCTTGGCCCTAGTTCTGTGTTGACTAAGACAGATCCTCGAGACATTTCGTGACTGGTGGTCGAGATCAAGTCGACTGTGATGGTCCTTCTTATTTCTCCTTAAAAAATTGATACCAGGCCTACCAATGCATATGTGTGTGAGTTCAGGTTCCTCCCCACTTGTTCGATCTTTACTAACTTGAATCTGGTGAGGAGGTTTTTCGCCATTGCTAAATATTTTTCCATATTGGTTCCATGGGCTTCAAATTTTCTTATAACTCGGTTGACCACCAATTTTGAGTCATTGGAAATGTGAAGCTCGGGAACCCCTAGTTTGTTGGCAGATCAGAGTCCCGCAATGAAGGTTTCGTATTTAGCTTTGTTGTTCATGGCAAGGAAGTTTAGTTCGAGGCAGTTCTCAAAAATTGTTTCTTCTATGCTTTTTAAGACTACCCCTACCCCCAATCTATTTTTTGCTCCATTAACAAACATTTTCCACACCATGTGGGGATTGACCTGAGGTGGTTCTATGATAACCTCTAGAACCTCGGTGATTTCTTTAGTGTTAATTGCTTCTGGAACTGTGGGGCCCTTTAATGGGCTCATTTTTCTCTTATGTTAATTGTGCCTCATTTGGTTGAGTCTTGGCTAACTTTACTCCTGAGCTTTCTTTCCTTCTATGTGCAAATGCAAAATTCCCTTGCTCTGGACTCATAACTCGGGGGAGAGAACTCAGTAACTAAGTCTACAAGGACTTGTCCTTTAATTGCTACCCTTGGCAAAAATTTAATGTCGGATTGGCTAAGCTCAGTAGCCCATTTAGAGAGTCGACCAAATAGGTTTGCTTTTGACAAAATGTTTGTCAATGAAAACTCAGTGTATACTGTGAGGGGATGTGCTTGAAAGTAGTGCATGAATTTTTGCAAGATTAAGACCAGGGCCAAAATGAGCTTCTTCAAGTGGCAAGTACCTTGTTTGGCAATCCGTAAATATTTTGCTAATAAAGTAGATCGAGCATTGCTCTCCATCTAATTCTCTTAAAAGTATCGAGCTAATGGCATATTCAGAGACAACAAGGTAAACATAGAGCAACTCTCCCTCATCCGGTGTAGAAAGAAGCAACGATTCAGCCAAGTATTTCTTGAATTGTTGGAGTGCAAATCGCACTCTTCATTCCATAAAAACTTCGTATTTTTGCGAAGAAGTTTAAAAAATAGGCGACATTTATTAGAAGACTTATTGATGAATCTGTTTAGTGCCTCCGCCATCCCTGTCAATTTTTGAACCTCTTTTGTAGTCCTTGGGCTGTCAAGGTTGTTGATTGCTATAATTTGTTCTGAATTTGCCTTGATTCCTCGTATTTTCACTAAGTGCCCCAAGAATTTTCCAGAACTCACCCCAAATGCACACTTTGTCACGTTCAACCTTAACTTGTGTCTTTTTAGTATTGTGAACACTTCGGTCAAATTCTTGATGCGGTTTGATTCTTTTATCCTTTTGACCACCATATTGTCGATGTACGCTCCATGGTTTTACCCAGGACGAGCTCAAACATTTTTGTGACCATCATCTGATATGTGGCCCCTGTGTTTTTCAGTCTAAAGGGCATGACTTTATAGAAGAATATGCCTCAGAGGGTGATGAATGCAATTTTCTCTTGGTTGGGCTCGTGCATGGCTATTTGATGGTTACTTCGATATGCATCCAAGAAACTAATCTAGGCATGACCTGAGGTAGAGTCCACCAATTGGTCGATCTTTGGCAATGGAAAACAATCTTTAGGGCAAGCTCGGTTGAGACTTATGAAAGCAATACAGACCTTTCATTTTCTTGTCTTCTTCTTTACCACAACTGTGTTGGATAGCCAGCTAAAGTAAAGAACCTCTGTTATTGCACTTGCCTCTTTCAATTTTTCTATCTCTTCTATAACAATGTCAACGTGCTCAGGCGCGAATCTTCTTCCTTTTTGTTTGACCAGTTGGGCATCCGGTAGAACGTTCAACTCGTGCTTAATGAAGTTGGGGTTTATCCTGGGCATCTCATAGGGTGTCCATGCGAAGACCTCGATATTTTCTTTGAGGAACTGGATGAGCTCGGTTCTTTCTTGTTCCTCTGGGTTTGCACTAGTGAGAAAGAAACGATTTGAGCTTAGCTCATCCAGTTCATATCGTATCAATTCCTCCACGACTTTTGCCTTGGGATCCTGTCCTACATCTTCCAAGACCTCAATCTCCTCTTCGATCAGTTGCAGCTCCTTCATTGCTACCTTAGTGTAGATCGTGGCGAGGTAACATTGTTTGGCCGCCACCTGATCTTCATAAAAGATCTCCTCACATTGGGGGATGACAATCTTTTATAACTTGGTACAATGTTAAAGCCACTCCTTTCATCTTGTATAACCAGTCTCGGCCAACAATAGCGTTATATGGAGATGGTATATCAACGACGACAAACTCTGTCATTAACTATAATATTTTGAAATTTTTTTTTTTTTGGATTTGGACTTGGGCCATAAATATCTATTAATGGTATTGGTTGTTTGGCCATGGGCCAAATGGGTTATGAATTGTTTTTGGGCTAGGCCCATTATTTGGTTAGATTATTTATGGGCTAGGCCCATTGAGATTAGAGGAAAGATGTAAAAGTGTTAGTGTGTGAGTGTGATACACCATAGCAAACCCCATATGAGGCTTCTTCAATACACTTCCCCTTTCCCAAGAACCAGCAAGCCATCTCTCTCTCTCTCTCCTCTCTCTCACTTTCCCTTTCTCTTTCTTCCTCTTTCTCTCTCCAAAAGAGCTCCGGCTGAAATCTCCATTTCCGGCCACTTTTCGGCGACATCCGACCTTCGCTCAAAGAACGGAAGTTGATCGTCTCCTCGAGCCCTTCGATTCCAACCAATTGGAATTTCGATAAGACTCCGTTTGGGCCTCCATTTTCCCAAAAATCCATCATTATTCAAGAGGTAGTTTAATATTGTGTTAATGCCCAATTATCTTTATTTTTATGATTTTAGAATGTGTTTGGCTGTTAGAATAACATTTTTTGAGTATTTGTTATTATGAAAACCTAGAAAATCTCATGTTTAGGTGATCGATAATATTGTGTGAATAACACGTGCTACGTGTTTGATAAAATATTTTTGAAAACATTGGATTTATTACGGAAATAACGAATTTATGTGTTTATGTGATTCGGTAGCTATTTAGATTGTTGGAATTGAAATATTTATAAGTTGTGAACTTTAAATGGATATATTGTTCATTTGATATGTGTATATATATATATATATATATATATATGTTATGTTTTGAGCATTGAATTAGTGATTATGGCATTGAGCATGACCATATCATAGCATCATTTTTGGCCTTGTCGGTTTTTGCACGGCATTGGGATGGATATATTGATGGATGGTACTCCCTTAGGGAG
>BRYE01000022.1:4904302-4909302 GCA_030159115.1 Actinidia arguta var. hypoleuca
CCCTATGGATTCTATTCTTGAGATCTGGGTCATTAGGCCCTCCAATCATGTGAATAGTATCCAGGGGGAAGTCTTCATCTTCTTCCTTGTCCAAGATTTTGTTTGCTTCTTCGTTGCCCTGGTCGAACCTGGGATTTGGCTTATCCTCTGCCTTCTCTGCGCGGGTCTTTTCCTCATCAACGAACTCCTTCAAGTGTCCATCTCGGGCCATCTAGTCCAAGAAAACCTTCAGGTCCCAATAGTTTTTAGTTCTATGTCCTTTTTCTTTGTGGAAAGAACATCTCCATCGTTGGGTGCACTTTCTAGGGTCTTCTCCCATGGGTTCGGATTTTCTATAGTA
This sequence comes from Actinidia arguta var. hypoleuca, assembly GCA_030159115.1. Taxonomy (NCBI): domain Eukaryota; kingdom Viridiplantae; phylum Streptophyta; class Magnoliopsida; order Ericales; family Actinidiaceae; genus Actinidia; species Actinidia arguta. The sequence goes on from BRYE01000022.1 coordinate 4,904,643, forward strand.
AGGGTTGTCTCATATTCAAGCGAGGAGCTTGTGGATTGGTTCTTTAAAAACCACGTTGATCCCCTGCCTTACTTGGCTCTTATAGTCAACCGAGCTCTCCTTACGCTTTTTGAACAAACCCTCACCTTGGGAAGTTATCCCTATAGCTTTCTCCGCTTGCTTTACGTCATCCTCCAACTTAGAGAACATCTCGACCTGGGACATGAGGTTCTAGAGGCTGGTTGGAGGGTTGAGCGTCAAATTCTCCTAGAGTGTCTCCCTTGGAGTAAGCCCCAACCTGTAGCTTGCCATTGCCAACTCCTCAGAGCACTCTTCAATATCATTGTAGGGTTCCCAAGACCACTTGCTAAAATTCTGGATCGATTTGTTCTTGCCTTTCTTTAGCATCAAAAGTGAACCAACGCATTTCGGCGCTTTCGTGTTTATAAAGAATCGAACCACGAACGACTCAATGAGCTAATAGAAGTTCTCAATCAATCCTGCAGGTAGTTTTTCAAACCATTTCAACCTAAGATCTCCCAAGCTTCATGGTAAAACTCGGCACATAAGGGCATCCATGTGATTCCACAACGCCATCATTTGGTTAACGTGACTGACGTGGGACCTCGAGTTTGACTTCCCATTGTATAACGTAAACCTTGTTGGCATGAACTTTTCAGGTGGGTCCATTCCTTTAATTTCTTGAGAGAATGGGGTCTGGTATCTCGGGACCCTTCTATAATGAAACCGCCGCCTTGACCCCTAATCTATTAGGAATGATAGTCTTGACTTGGACTGCAACTACTTGGTTGTTGAGTTTTTCTCGTAGGTCCCCTCCTCGGCTTCTCTTGGCATTAAGCGTTTCGTGTAGGTCCACTCTAGATTGAGTTCGGTGTGGTGACACCCGCCGCTTGCTTGGTGCCACAGATTTGCTATCGCCTTGACTTTCCAAGTCAACGTGCGATTCTTGTCGCTTTTGCCTTTGTACTCCACGGGGTGGATCTCTATGGCCTCTAGATTTTTTTCTAGAGGCTTCTACATCTACTTATGGTGGTTTCGTCAACCTATTATCAACCAAAACTTGTGCCATTTCGACAAGTTGTGCTTAAAAGCGTTTAATGGTGATGTCCCGGCTATCTTCACCTTTAGAAAGTAACTGACTTAGCCTTTGCTTCAAGGTGGCCTTGTCCATCCTATGGACATCGGCCAGTAGTTTAGCCCCTCTGTCCTTAGGAGTCCTGGGAGCATAAGGGGGCTCCCCTTGGGTTTGACAGTTGGTGGCACAGTTATCGTCTTGTGATGCAATCAAAACTGCCTTTGTGAATATGTATAATCGATTTTCCATAGGCGGCGCCAATTGTGGGGTAGTGGGTTAGAAAAATGATGGGAGGAAAATCGAGAATAGACACCCACGATGGTCTTGCGGTGGAGATGTGAGCTGGCACCAAACAGTAACTCGGCAATGTCTTAGCTGTAACACAGAAAGAGTAAGAACAGCCGCCGGAGCTATTTCTGAGAAACGACTCTCAAACGGTCAAGTTAGATGACCGAAATTGAAAGTAGAGAGAGAAAGTGTGTGTTCTTATGCTCAAATATGCATACCTGTCATGTAAAAAATCGTTAACTTTATCTAGCACAGTTAGACGCGTGCCTTGACGTGCTAGTTGTCTTGTCACTGGACAGACTGTAGCTCGGCGCGTAGCCATACATTTTGACCGCTGTGTCAGTGAGTAGGCGGCTGACTCAGCCATGCTCCTAAGGCTTGACTGGTAGTCTCTCATCATTCCGCCGACTTCTCTATCTGGGCGTGGGGGTTGTCAAAAAAAATTTTGACGTTCAAGTCACCTTCTGTCCCTTGACATCTTTCGGGATTGCCGCCGGCCGTTGCCCCTCGTCTAGGCTCCGACTTAGTTATACTGCCGAGCTTGCTAAGTAACGACAACTCAGAAGTAGTAATGGCCTTAGCTCGGACAAGACTTATCCTCGATAGTATATGCACCGAGTTCCGACATAGTGGCTCATCAAATTTACTTCAAGGTCAAATTTTATCATTTTATATTTTGTCCCCTTACAATATTATTCCATTTATATATATCATTTGATAGTGAATTGGCAGGTGGGTAGTACATGAGGGGAAAGGGAAGGACATGGATAAGACCTGGACAACCTGGAGTGGTAATGGGACCACATTCCATCTCACTCACACTTTTTCATGGAGTGACAGAAGGTCCCCCCTTTCTTCTCACTCAGTTACAGCCCCACTCTTCTAATTGCCATTCACAGGATTAGGGGTGGCATCCTCTGTTTCCAAAACCTCTCTATAGCTATAGTTCAGCTCATATCTTAGCAGTGCTTTATTAAATTGTGGTATCGAGTAACTTATTGGTATCGATTACACCGTCAAGTATCGGTAGCAGTAGGCAGTATTGATAACCTAACGTATGGTAACTTAATCTCTTTTTAAATTTGTGTAACAACGTAATGGGTCGAACATGGGGGACGTAGGTTTTTTGTAATTCTTTTTGTATTTTTTTTCATTAGTTTTTTTTCTTTCTTTTTTTTCTTTCTTTTTTTTCTTTTTTAAATTAATTTTTTATATTTTTTTATCAAATTTATTTATTTATTTTATTAGTTTTATTTTTTTTGAATAAATAATTTTTTTATTTTATATTTGTATTCTTTTATTTATTTTTTAGTTGTAAATTTTGGAAATTATTATTTATAAAAATTTTAAAAAGTATAAAAATATGGATTGTGGGATAATTTTAAGGGAGGAGAAGGTTATGATATGTGTCAAGGGTTTGTGGGGTAATTTAAAGGGAGGAGTGGGTTATGACATGTGTCAAGGGTCTATGGGGTAATTTAAAGGGAGAAGGATATTATGACATGTGTCAATGGTTTGGGGGTAATTATGGGTGTGGGGTAATTTAAAGGGAGGATGAGGTAATTATGGAAACTCGAGAGTTCGTAAAAATCAACGGCATTGAGAGTTGTCATCGCATCAAGGTACAACAATGTGCTTTATTCGGATTACAATTTTGATCATTTTTTTTAATAAATAACCGATATATGTTATTAATAAAAAAATTAATGAATATGTATGAAAAAAGTATATATATATATATATATATATGAAAATAACAAAAATACTAATACTTAATAAATAAACACACTAATAGCAAAATAAAATAAAAAGATAATTAATGGAAAAAAAAATTAAAAAAAATAAAAAAAAAACTAAACTAAATAAAAATTAAAAAAAATTAAAAAAAAATTGATAAAAATTTGATTAAAAAAATAGAAAAAAAACTAAGGAAAAAAAAACTATACAAAAATAAAAAATAAAGAGAGAGAAAGCAATGGAGGTATAAAAATAATTTTAAGCAAGAGAAGGGGCCGGGGCCGGTGGGCAGGATAAATTTCCTTGGGTGGTCTAATTTTTTAGGCTCTCTTAAAACACACAATTTTATGACCGTACGTCCTATATTGTCGTAGGTACTCAAAATAGGTTAAGTCTACAGTTAGCGTATTTTATATCAAAAATATTATTGAACGGTACAAAACGACGTTGTTTTGAATTAAAAAAACGCGATGTTTTTAGTTTTTTTGTTCTTTTTAAATTCAAAACGATATTAGACCATTCAATAACATTTTCGGTATAAAGTGGTAGATTTACCTCTCAAAATATGAAGTGTAGGCAAGAAGTAAACAAACTTTTTCGGGCTCTAGTTCTGCTCGGCTCATAGTCCTTTTGTGACGTCAACTTTGGGTTTTGAAGCCCAGTCGAGCACGATTAATAAGCCAAGCGAGGTCTTGTGGTGTACGTATGTCGATCATCCAAAGATCGATAAAGTCATCAAGTACTGGTAAGAATTGACGATCCATGTGTCAAATTTTTTGAACGTTGAGAACATTTTGAAAAATAAGATTACAGTAGATTAGTATAAAATAAGTTGACTTTCAATACATATTGAATGGATTTATGGAATAGGTATGAGTTTAAAAAATATACATTAAGTCAAGACGACATGAATGTAGATTTATATAATTTTTTTTAAATTAATTGGGTTTTACGTAAGTGTATAGACGAACTTTTGAAGCGGATTCTCCCTTATAAGTGGTATTAAAGCCAATGATTAACGATCTATGGGCGTCAGCACACTGATGTTTTGGACTTGCAAGAGACTCGATGGAGCCAAAAAAAATCAAAGTAATTCTCAATGGAGCATACGTGTGGTGTAACTTGCGGCAAGGTGACTCTCAATAGATTCACGGTGGGTGGCTCTCAATGAAGTGATTACAGCGAAAGACATATTTGAAGAATAAATTGGATTGACTTACCATCTATTTATTATAGTCAAGCATGGATACTGGACTCCTCCACTGCATATGGGAGGCTTCTGAAATTGTTGGAATAGAATTCTTAACCTTATAGCATCTCCAAAACAATAATAGTCAAATTACCTAGCCAAAAATACATTTTATATTTTAGATATTCATTTTTTTATTCAATCCCTCCCACAAGGATCGGCACTTTTATCAATTCCTTTAAAACTAATATTTTTTAATTGCTTGCAATTTGCAGACAAACCCACCCCCGCCATTTTTGCACCACGCAGTTTCTGGCTCACAACCATTGCTTCCATCAATACCACTGCTCACAGTCAATTAAACCTCTCTC
>BRYE01000022.1:4949302-4954302 GCA_030159115.1 Actinidia arguta var. hypoleuca
CATACCCTACACAACTTTTTAAAACAAAAAGAATAAAATGTTTGACCAACCCCACAAGACTCAAAATCCAAAATAGGCAAATTTTACACCAACTGATGTGAATGCCACGTCGAGTTTCAAGTAATTCGGCTACGGTCAAAAGCTCTATTACACAATTTCATCAACATGGTATTACCACATCAAGCAATCTTATAACAAGAGAACAAGAGAATGTTGTAAAGTTTGACATGGAAATGATTCATAGCGTGAGAGTGGTGAAAACAAAAAGCCACTTTAGAAAAGAAAAGAAAAGAAAAGAAAAATCTTCCTTAGCAAATGAGAACAAGGCCAATTCTTTCACAAATAGTGAGCTAACTTTCACTTTTTGTGTGTCTTATTAATTGATTTTACAATTTTTTTTATTCCAAAGTTGAATGGTAGCTACCGGGACGATTGAAAGCATAAGAGAATATAATTTTTGTACTATATAGATCTCTCTCACTTTACAATAAAGAGTGAACATTAACTTTGAAGACTTTATTCTCTAATTAAGAGAGGATATGTGCTTGAGGAAGTATGCTACTTTCTTTTTCTTTTTCTTTTGGATAGTCTCATATTCCCGCCCATTCTAATTAAGTACGAGAGAGACTAATTTAGGATCTTTAAATTAATACTGGACAAATATCCAATGGCTCTAAGGGGATTCTAATTGGACACCCCTTGAATATTACGAAGTTAGGATCTTTACTAACTAATCTACCTCTCATCGTTAAGTATGCTACTTTGTGAGCATAATTCTTTTATTTCTTTCAAGTATGAATTTGGAGCTACCTTTAATATACACATCTCTTTCTTAATGTCTTTATAGATTTTGTGTTGAAGGAGTTGCTAGTTCGAGTTCTCTAAGAACCATTAGAAGTTTTGTCTGGCCTTTAACTTTAGGACTCCAAATTAATCTTTCTTAAATTCAATTGGGCTAAGCAGGGATACTGAGTTACCCCCAAAAAATAAACAAGTATAATTTACATAATGTTTTTGCTATTTAAGTTTTTTTAATGTTTTCTCTTTGTTCTAAAATCAAGGGGCTCTAAGAAAATTTCTGCCAAATCCTTATTACTTCTAATTCTCTTTCCCAAATAATTTTGGTTAACTAAAAAGCAAACTACGGGGGAGTGGGAGTGAAATAGGTTTATTACTTTTAACGACCAATTAAAATTTATTTAATAATAAATCTATTATGCATTCTAATAAAGTATATAAGCAATAATGAGAACAGAGAAGATAACGAAAATGATTTATAGTGGTTCAGCGAATTCTTGTCTACATCCACTCTCCAAGTCCTCCTTGGGTATCAACTATCTTCAAGCTTGCGGGTGCTTGAAAAATCTCTACAACAATAGAATACCTATATTTTTCAAGAGATTCCTTCTCTTAGAATACAATCACTAGAGAGTCTCTAGTCTTCAAGATAAAACCCTCTCTTGAAATATAAATAATCACTCAAGTTGATCATCTCAAGAATGAAGTAAGTGTTATAGCAATCAAAGCTCATAACCTCTAGAAGAGAAAAAATAAATACAGTGACAACTTTTCTCTAGAGTGATTTTTCACTTATGATCTTTACAAAAATAGCTCCCAATTAATGATCAAGGATTGAAGTTTTTTTCACAAGGGTAGAGAGAATTTATGGTACTTTAATTGCTTCTCAACAAACCCAAGGGTTGCATTTATAAGCCAAAAATGAGTTCTAGCCGTTTTAACATTAAATTCTCTAAACTAGACATTCTATTTTAAACTCAACCATTGGATCTGTGATTTTGATGTGCAGAATTGAAATTCAAACTTTGGTCGACCGAACATGACTTCGGTCATTCTCAAATCCTTCTTATCAACTTTCAGTTGTGAGCTCCAAGAACTTCAATCGACCATTTATAACTTATGTCATCCCTTATACTTTTTGATCAACCTTTGGTCGTCAACTCCAGGAACTTCAGCCAACCAAATACTAACTTCGATTGTGATCTTTAAACTTCGGTCATCAAGTTTCAGAAATTTTGGTTGACCAAACTTGTGATATTTTCAGTAGTTTGACGGTTCTTGGTTTTCTTCAAAACAATTGAATCCGTCAATAATTCAAAATGAGTTTAAGCAATTGGTTGATGCCTCTACAAGTTTCATTAGTATTATAACATTGATTATGACTTGTGAAAACTCACAGTTTGTAACTTGAACAATTATTGACTCTTCTATGCTTGAATGAGTTTTTCTTTAAAGTGTGAGTGAGTCAATTGATTCTTTTCACATCCAAAACCCTTTTTCAATAGATGCGTGCTTATATGAGTTCAAGCCAAACTTGCATGATGCTATTTTGAGCTAAACAAATGATTGTTGCATATTTTGAACCATATGAGTTTGTTTGACTCTATATAATGATTTTCAAAAATTATTTAAACAAAAATAAGTCCAATCATCAAAATCAATTATAGCCTTTATTCTAACAATCTCTTCTTTTTTGATGACACAATCTAATTTTTAAAAATCAATATTCATTTTGAATTTACATGCTCTTCCTAACTTCAAACTTATCAAAATTTTCTCAGATTTCATGTCATGATGTAGGTTTCAACTTTTAATAATGAGATTTCTTGGATAGAATGTACCATATCAGGTTTGTCAAGTCATTTCCCATTTTGTTCTTCAATTGCTATAAGGAATTCTTCTAGTTAATTCAAAGCAATAGATGTATTCATAGCATAAAAATATCAAATATCCAAGATTATCCAAAATAATATCCAATACATAAAACATAAAACAAAATTTAGCATACAACACATATATCAAAAAGAATCTAATGCTAACTTCAAAAACTAACTAGCAATCTTTTGTTCCCCTCTTTGGGGCATCATCAAAATGGTAGGGGTAGAGGAGGAGGAGGAGGAGGAGGAGGAGGAGAGGGCGGGAGTGTATTGGTACAACTTCTCATTGTTGTCTCTCATCCGGTCACTGTATATTCCCTACAATTCTTGACTTTGCACAATTTGTTCCATCGTAGCGTTCAAACGCTCAAAGTACTCTAAGAACCACGCAGGAGGTCCTTATTGCGATGGTTGGCCTTCTTATGATGGATTGCTGGCTTGTTGTTGAGGGCCTTCTTGAGGTTGAGTACTTGGATTAACAGGAATGTCCTTTACATTAACAGAAGTGTCTATATCCATAAGGTGTTAATCATCAACACCGACTCTTTCTACATTTTCCTCATTGTCTGTTGAGTCAAATTATATTCCTCATCTTATAATACATGTAGAAAAGCCTTCATCAATGTGTTGGTCATGTTGGGTCTTAAAACTAACCTTAAAATACTCAAAGATTTTGGTTAGAAAGGCACCATATGACAAAGAGCGATTCTTATGGTTTCGTACATCAGCCATCTCTCATAGAATTATGTAATTCAAATTTAGAGGATCATTGGTTGCACTCCTATAGATGATAAAGCTATCCATGTTTGGGAATTATATTATAGGTAATGAACTTATGAAATAGTCTATATTTCTTATTCAATTCCTTGGTTTGAGTGGCGCCTATCCATGTTTATTGAAGCTGTTTGTTTCATTTTCTCTCTATCTACATAATTCTTCAATTGACTTGGTTTATTTATGAATATGGTTTCACCTTCATTTGGAACACCAATGATTTGTGACAAAATAGTTGAGTTTAACACTATATTTTTTCCTCGAACTCAAGAATTAATGGTAAACTCGTCATTTTATAGGTTTCGTACTTCTAGATTGCAATAAAAATATCTCACCAAGTTCGAGTATACCCTCGTCGGAAGCGGCGTCAATGCGCTCCACCCTTGTGCTTCCACGGGTTCCATCATCTTACGCCGGTATTTTGGCAAAAATCCATCTTTGATGTTTCTTCCCATGATGATGTTTCTATCCGCGAACTCAGGCCAAGTGGTTTGAATCTCCTCATTTTTTGAAGAATCATTGTTTCAATGACTGAGGATTGCTTAGACCTACCCTTGGATCATTAATGGCATGCTTTATTTTTGGGTATATTAGTTTTTATTTTGAGTGATGATTTTGTGGAAGAGAAGTATGAAGATTTGAGAGTGAGAGTGAGAGTGAGAGAGGATTTTGAGAGGATGAGAAGGATTTCTAGGGTTAGGATTTGATTTTATAGAAAGAATAAGAGATAGATATAAATAGAGAGCCCTAGTATTAGAGAGAAAGAGATTTCAAAGAAAGAAAGAGAAAAGGAATAGGTTTTCAAAATTTGGAAACCCCAAATTTGAGTTTTATTTTAACTGCTGCGACTTTTTGAACTTCAGTAGATCGAAGTTTGCCTTTCGGTCGACCAAACTTTAAGTTCGGTCGGCTGAACTTTCAGTAGTTCCTGCAGAAAGTTTAACAAACAATCAACTTTGTATATTAGCCCAAATGGTTCCATTTTCTTGATATCCATAAGTCCTTAATGTCATATAACGTGTATTGAAACAGGATTTGATTTATGTTAATGCTTGATTCAAAATTTGATTACCCTACGCAAATTTTGTGAGAAATTAAGCATAGATATATCTACATTTTTCACACATACACTTCATAAAAGCATGAATTAATTTATATGTATGACATGAACCATATTTTAGTTTGTCGGAGATAAAGTATATGAAGTACATTTTAATCTCAACTATTCCTTTTCAAACACAACTTAACTAGCATCTATATATTTATTTAAAATTTAAAACTATCATATTGATTGAGACATTCCAATTTCACGTCGAATATAACAAAATCTTTTCTCATCAAGGGGTTTTGTAAAAATATCAGTCAATTACTTGTCGGTATGAATATATTGAAACTCAATATCCCATTTTTAGACATGATCTCTTAAAAAATGATGTCGAATCTTTTCTTGAATGTTGTATGGGAGTCTTAGATAAATTTATAGCACTAGTTTTATCACATTTGATGGGAATATGATCAAAAAGTAAACCATAATCGACATCGGAGAAACCA
>BRYE01000022.1:4961802-4971802 GCA_030159115.1 Actinidia arguta var. hypoleuca
GCTGATGATAGAATTCGTTGTAATAGACATCCCTTCCTCATATAATGCAATTGTTAATCGAGATTGGTTACATAAGCAATCAAGTTTGCCACCCCCCAAGGTGAGGAGACCCTTTACGGAGACCAAGTAGCGGCCAAACAATGCTACCTTGCTATGGTCTCCACTAAGGCGTCCATGAAAGAAGTGTAGCTGATCGAGGCAGAGCAAAAGGTCTTGGATGTCGGGAGGAACCCCGAGGCTAAGGTCATGGAAGACCTGATACGCTACGAGCTCAGATCATTTCTTTCTCACGGGAGCAAACCTAGAAGAACGAGAGAAAACCGAGCTTATCCAGCTCCTCAAAGCTAATATCGTGGTCTTCGCATGGACACCTTATGAGATACCTGGGATAGACTCAAACTTCATCAAGCACGAATTGAACGTTCTTCCAAATGCCAGGCTGGTCAAACAAAGAGGAAGGAGATCTACAACCGAGCACGTGGATGTAGTGATCGAGGAAATGGAGAAATTGAAAGAGGCAAGTGCAATAATGGATGTTCTTTACCCGAGCTAGTTATCCAACACAATCATGGTAAAGAATAAGACAAGCAAATGGAGGGTCTGTGTTGATTTCAAAAGTCTCAACCGAGCTTGTCCGAAAGATTGTTTCCCTTTGACGAAGATCGATCAACTGGTGGACTTTACCTTGGGTCATGCCTGAATAAACTTCTTAGATGCATACCAAGGTTACCATTAGGAAAAAACTACATTCACCCCCCCAAGGCATATTCTGCTACAAAGTCATGTCCTTTAGTCTGAAGAACACTGGGGCCACATATTAAAGGATGATTGTGAAAATGTTTGAGCCAATCCTGGATAAAATCATGGACGCATACATTGATGATATAGTAGTCAAGAGCAAAAAAGAGTCAGACCACATTAGGGACCTGACCGAAGTGTTTACGATACTCAAAACACACAAACTAAGACTAAACATAGCAAAGTGTGCCTTAGAAGTGAGTTCGAAGAAGTTCTTAGGACATTTGGTGACAAGGCGAAGGATCGAAATAAACCTAGAACAAATCACAACAATCAACAACCTCGTCAGCGAATTGCGATGGAGATTCAAAAATTAACTGGGATGGCAGCGACACTGAATAGATTCATTAGTAAGTCCTCAGATAAATGTCATCCATTTTTTAAACTCCTCTACAAATACGTAAAGTTTTCATGGAATGAGAAATGCGAACTCGTACTCTAACAGTTCAAAAAATACTTAATTGAACCACCGCTTCTTTTCACTCTAGATGAGAGAGAACTCATCTCTGAACATGCCATTAGCTTGGTGCTGTTAAGGGTGGTAGATGGAGAATAACACCTGGTTTACTTTGTTAGCAAGACGTTTACGGATTGCCAAATAAGGTACTTGCCATTGGATAAACTCGTACTGGCCTTAATCTTGACCTCGCAAAAAATTATGCACTATTTTCAAGCACACCCCATTGCTTTATATACTGAGCTTCCGCTCAAAAATATTTTGTCAAAAATAAACTTGTCAGGCTGATTTTTGAAATGGGTCATCGAGCTCAGACAATCTGACATAAAGTTCTTACTTAGAGCAACAATAAAAGGGTAGGTCTTAGCCAATTTCATGGTGGAGTTTTTACTCCGTGCTGTAAACCCAAAGCAAGGTTCCCTTGTGACTACACGCATCAGGGAGGAAAGCCCGGTAGCAAGACCTTCTAAAAAATAGTCAACACTAAGGGGTCCATAGGTTATCCAAGAACCACCAAAAACTATAGAAACTATTGTCGTTGGTGAGACGACTAAGGGTCCAAATGTTATCGTAGAACCACCTCAGATAGATCCTACCTCGACTTGGAAAAAGTTCATCGATGGAGCTAAAAATAGTTTGGGGGCATGGGCATGAATAGTTTTGAAAAACCTAGAGGGAGAAATCTTTGAGCAGTGCCTCAGACTAAATTTCCTAGCGACAAATAACGAAGTCGAGTACGAAGCTTTCATTATGGGACTTAAGTCTTCCAGCAAGCTAAAAACTCCCAAGCTCCATATCTTCAGTGACTCGAAGCTGGTGGTCAACCACGTCACGTGAAAGTTCTAAGCTCAGGGAGCTAGGATGGCGAAGTATTTGGCAGTAGTGAAGAACCTCATCACTAAATTCAGAGCAGTAAAAATCGAACAAGTGGGGAGGGACCTAAATTTACATGCAAATGCGCTAATAGGCTTGGCGTCAATTTTTTAAGGGGAATCAGGTTGGACCATCATAGTAGAGTTGATCTTGATCCCCAGTCTTGAAATACAACATGAATCTATCCTAGTCAATACCGAACTGAGCCTGAATTGGATGGACCCAATCGTGAACTTTATGAAAAACTACAAGCTGCCAGAAGACAAAAGAGAAGCGCATAAAATTCGGGTGAAGGCAGCACAGTTCTGGATCTCACCCTCTAGAGACTTATCTAGGATAGTACTTGCTGTGCATTCACCTGAGTTTAGTTGAAGACATGCTTTTTGAAATTCATGAAGGGATATCTGAATTACACTCAGGGGGAGATCATTGGATCACCGAGCCCTCACGTAGGGATATTGGTGGCCTTACATGCAAAAAGTTGCCCAAGTGTACGTTCGCAAGTGTACCAAGTGCCAATTTTTTTCCCTTGATTCATCAGCTAGTGAGGGACTTGACCCCTCTCACCAGTCTATGGCCCTTTGATCAATGGGGATGGATATCATGGGGGTCTTTCTCCGAGCTCCGAGGAATAAGAGGTTTTTCTTAATAGCAACTGATTACTTCACGAAATGGGTGGATCTGAACCACTGGCCCAAATTAGGGAGATGAACGTGATTAGATTTATCTGAATAAATATTTTGTCCAGGTTCAACATCCCTAGAGCATTCATATCAGACAACGGAACCCAATTGATAGGTAAAAAAGTTAAAACACTTGTTCGAGGAGCTGAAGATTGAGTTTTACAACTCAACGCCGAGCTACCAGCAATGCAACGGTCAGGTTGAGGCCACCAACAAGACAATCATGAACAGGATCAAGAAAAGGCTTAAAAAAGTCAAAGGCAAATGGGTCGACAAGCTCCCAAATGTTTTGTGGGCCTATCGGACCACACTACGAAAAGCAACGAACGAAACACCTTACTCTTTGGCTTTCAAATTCGAAGTTGTAATCCCATTGGAGGTCGGTTTACCCACAATACGAACTGAGGCTTATGAAGCAAGTCACAACGAGGAAGTCTTGGCTCCGGACCTTGACCTCACCGATAAAAGAAGAGTGAATGTACTGATACGGATGGCTAACTACCGTAAGCAATTAGCCAAAATAAACAATCAAAAGGTCCAACATAGAGAATTTTTAGTTGGGGACCTCGTCTTGAGAAAGTTTGTTGGAAACACCAAGGACCCAACAGACAGGAAGCTCGGACCGAATTGGGAAGGGCCATAAAAGATAGTCAAGCTAGCCAGCAATGGCGCTTACTACCTCAAATACTCAAAAGGCAAACAAGTCCTGAGACCTTGGAATTCCAACAACTTGAAAAAGTATTACCACTAAAGTGTAACTTTCTCCACCAAGCTAAAGTTCATATCAATACACTTGCTCATATTTTTTATTCACTAAAGTGCAAAATTTATGAATGAGGAAGAGTAAGATCTCCAAGCGAGTTCCGAGCTCTGTCTCTTGAAAATTTTATAGAAAGTATACTTGGAAAAATTTATGAATGAGGAATAGTTAGCAGAGATCCAAGCGAATTTTGAGGTTTGTCCAAAAATTTGCCTAAATATACGTGGAAAAATTTTCTGAAAGAGTTAGCCGAGCTCCAAGCGAGTTCCGAGCTCTGTTCCTTGAAAATTTTATAAAACGTTTACTTAAAAAAATTTCATAACGGAGGAAAAGAAGATCGTGGTCAAGTAGTGCTCTGAGCTCCATTCTACAATCTAAACAACATATAAGAGAATGCAAATGAGGTACAAAAAATAATTTTTATTCCAACTCAAGACTGTTTGATTACAAAGTTGGAGCTCATTCATTATAGAGAATTATTCAAGTACAAGATCTACTCTACGAAGACAACCGAGTTATAAAGGAGATAACCAAACAGTGTTGGAGGATTTTCGTGGATAGTTGCCTTGAGGTTATTGTCTAGAGAATGAACATGAATGTCAAAATTTCCTAAGCTCGGTGCCCGGACTACAAAACTCAAGTTTGGCAACAAAAACTCTTGGCCAAAACAGAACTCACTGCTCTTCCTCTCTGAGATGATGATCGAGGCCACCCCTACACTATGGAGCTCAGGCTTCACAGCAGCTGCTCCTGGAAGACTACTAAGTAGCCCAAATTTGATGATCGAGATTATACCCATGATTGGACCTCGGAGCCATCTCGGAAGTGAGAGGCCCAAGACAGCCAAACATTGAAACCATCCGCCCCATTCTTAGAGAGAAAGCCAGATTCAAAGGAAGTTTAGGATGCAAAATGAAGTGTAGGCATTGCTCAATTTGTAGGGGTGGATGGATAACAAATGGACAGACCATCATTAATGCAAAAGATTTACAAACTACCATTAAAAGAGGAAGACTAACCGCTGCCCAGGGCACACGAAATGGCAGAGCATGCACCTGGACAGTTATGTCACACGCAACAATCAACCGCCGCCCAAGGTACATGAAATGGCAAAGCAAACACCTGGACAATGACATCAGGCGCAACAACCACCATCAATCGGCTAATAGGAAACTGGCACTTGGCATCTCCCATGCGCTATGCATGTCTCGTTAGATGTGTACACCATCATATTTGATAGAAAAGTTAGGGAAGAGCTAGCCAAGTTCCATATGAGTTTCGAGCTCTCTAGCGCCAAGACTGGATGAACATTTTTTGCTAGAGATCAGATTGAGGGTTAACCGAGCTCTAAGCGAGCTCCAAACTCAATCCTGAGTGATTTTCCTAAGTGGACTTGGTAAAAGTGAATGAGGGGTTAGTAGAGCTCCACGAAAGCTCTGAATCTTGTCATGCAGACTTTGCCAGAGTATACTTTGCTAGAGATTCGATGGGAAGTTAGTCGAGCTCCACTGAAATTCTGAATTCCATCCCACGATATTTTCCTTTGTGTTCTTGGAAAAAGTCTAGGAGTTAGCCAAGCTCCATGCTAGCTCCGAGCCCCATCCAACAAGTTTTGTCAAGGTACACTCTGCCAAAGTTCAGGGAGGGTTAGCCAAGATCCACTAGAGCATCAAACTCCGTATCACGATGTTATCCTTTGTGTTCTTGGAAAAACTCGAGGGGTTATTCGAGCTCCATGCTAGCTTTGAGACCCACCAACAAGTTTTGCCAAGGTACACTCTGCCAAAGTTCAGGGAGGGTTAGCCGAGCTTCGCTGAAGCTCCGAACTCTGTCCCACAATGTCATCCTTTGTGTTCTTAGCAAAAATTGAGGGGTTAGCCAAGCTCTATGCTAGCTTCGAGCCCCGTCCAACAAGTTTTGCCAAGGTACACTCTACCAGAATTTAGGGAAGGTTAACTGAGCTCCACTAGAGCTCCGAACCCCATCCCATAATGTTTTCTTTTGTGTTCTTAGAAAAAGTCAAGGGGTTAGCCAAGCTCCATGCTAGCTTGGAACCTTGTCCCGAGGACTTTGCCAGACTACACTTTACCAGAGAAGAAGAATCAAAATGCGAAAAAGACAAATCTCATGCATACGAGCTGAAAATCAAAACGAAGTTCTACTAAAAAGTTTGAAAAGAAATAAGTCTTTACAAGGTAAACAAAAAAAAAACATAAGTGCGATTAAGGGCTCGGGTGGAAGATCCAAGTTTGCATCTTCACTAGTTCCCTCTGTAGCTATTCGCCCTGCCTCATCCGCGAACTGGGCAGCCTCGTTAGACAGAGCCACAACATCATTTGCAACCTCATTTGCGAGTTGGGTAGCCTCGTTGGACAGAACCACACCATCATCTACAGCCTCCTCCTCCTCCTCCTCTTCCTCTGGCATGTTGACTTACTCTTTATCATCAGTTGACTTACTCTTTATCATCAAAGTCAGGCACAACAAAATAGGCAAATAAGGTGTAGAAGGCTCAGGGAACTAGAGAGTAGGGGTAGCCTTAGAGTAGGTTGGGTTGTCTTCAAGGACTCCAAGATAGGCAAGGCAAGCAAGACACCCTTCCTGGAAAGCTTCAAAGCAAACCTCAGCAACTTGCCTACTGTAGTTGTTTCCAGCCCGACTGACCCCCTATAAAAAATTCGCTGGTACACAGGTTTGCACGCCAACACTTGAAGTTTAACAAGTACAACCTCAGCAGTAGTAGCCTCATTTTGAGCCTGAGTTGTGGATGCGTAGCAGGCATCCTAGGCTTATTCCATAGCATCTAGATCCTCTTTTAGCTAGTCAATGGCAATCAGAGAGAGCTTAGCCTTGTTAAGATATAATTATAGGCTGCCAATCTTTTTTTGGGCTCTCTTCAGCTCAATCAACTACTCTTTCATGTGATCTAAAATGATAGTAGCTCTCTAGAGGCTCTGCGAAGGCAGAACACAAAAAATATCAAATATCGAAAGTGTAACTTGAAATCATAACTCTTGCCTGAACTTGCTACATCACAAGCAAATCCCCGACACATCCAAAACCTCCTCGTTAAGGGCACTGACATTATTAGGCAATAAGACAGTACGCGCAAGGGCCACACTGGTATCATGGTCCTAGAAAGAATCAGCCACCGTAACCTACCTGCCAAGCTCACAAGTGGAAAACTCAGGCTTCTAGAGGTCAACAGCAACACCCAAGTTCCCCTCCCCCACCTTCCTCTTTAGCCTCCTAGGTGTCCCTACTATGAGCTCTTTCCCTTTCTATTTTCCTAAAGAAGGGACATTTGATGGGCTCGATTGAACCACCACGGTCGCCTCGACAAGCTCCACAACGGGATCAATAGTACCTGAGGGATCTGGCCTCACCAAAAAGATGCAAAATTTTAGCCCCACTCATCGGCCGAAGTGGAGCGTGGGCAAGGTCGTTGGAATGCTCATCGTCCGAGCTTGAAATTTAAATGGGTAGGGACGCAACCTCCGGATCAACTGCTTTGATTTCTATTAAGAACTAGTTGACCGACAGCCTCATCATCTTTTACTTTCTCATTGTCAAGGGGATCCGAAAAGGTGTGGTTAGACGAGCTCGAAGTGCCCTCTTTAAAACTTGTATCCGTGCTAGGAGGTGGTGTGCGTTGAGCTCGACTTTGGGCTAGAAGTTTCTCACTACAAAGCTCGTCCTTCAATGCGCGAGGGAGGAAGACTCACCCTAACAAGATTTGCGGCCTTGTGAGGAATCATATGCCGATAGATCGACTCGAACGCAAGGAGTGCAGTCGCGTCCTTGGACTCTTGACTATTGTTAGTTGCTTGGATGGCCTCCTTGCACTACTCAGAACGGTGTTTGAACCTGTAATTAAAATATGTACAAGCATCAGAAACGAACATCAACATAGGTACAAAGAACATTCGCAAAGCATAAAGAATACGAGCTCGTCAAAAGAAATACTTACTATCAGGCAAGCAACCATTGTACCTTGGGAATGACCAGAGACCGTCATCTCAAGCTCGAAACTCCCAACCATCTAAAACCCATACAAACCTTGTTTGAGGCTGATTGGGGTTCCTAAGGCGCAAGTAATGATTACCCTCATAGAAAGGGTTGCCCAGCTCCCTTTTTGGCCGAACTACAATATAGACATGCAGTGGGTCTTCAACATCGAAGGGGTTGTCTAATATTTGCAACATATCCACCGTGAGCACGGTGCAAACAAAGTTGACATACACCTGTATAAAGGTGAGTTGGCAGTGTGCCATCATCTCCTTCAGCAGCAGGCTGATTGGGAATTAGAGCTCGGCTTGGTAGATCAGCCAAATGCAAATCGGGATGCAGTCCAGATTGTTCGCCACTACGCAGGGCACATCGTTTAGCCCGGGACGCTCTATTCGGACGTCCGCGAGAATGCCGTATGTTCTCTAAAACTTTTCCAAAGCCTCATCGTCATGGATCAGCAGCTCAACTCAGTTCAACTCCATTTTCTAAAAATAGAAGTAAGATAGTTAGAACAAGCTCAGCCAGCCATGTGTGATGAGCTTTCGGAGTAGATTTAGATGAGCTCAATAAAAGCACCGAACCATGCCTTGGCAAGGCTATCTACCAGACATTTATCAGACCCTTCCTCTGTCTTGAACCAATCTCAATAGAAGAACGCCCTGGGGGACAAAACCCTTGGTCCACTAATCCTTCTGGGGAACTAAAGCCCGCTTCACTAACAAGAATGCATCAAGGATGACCTGGCTCACAGAGACACAAGGTTCTAACAATGGTGGCCAATCCAATGCTAGAAAACCAAACACAAAAAATAGCAGACTGGCAAAAATAAAAAACTCTAATAAGAGAGTACATAGTAAGTATCTAAGAATTAGAAGGCAATCGATGTTATAGAGATCAAAGAGTAGTTATCGAAAATTAGAACAGTGGTCAGAAGAACTATTGGATGGTAACAACAAAGACACAAATAATATTTCTCTCTCCAAAAGGTTCTTGAAAGTTCGAAACACAGTGGTGAAAATTGGTAGCCAAACAGACATCGAATAAGGAAGCTGAAGAGGCAGGAAAAAAGCCAAAATGTGCATTAGTGGGCGCGTGGAGCTACGCGATAGTAACTGCCTCTCAAAACCCAAGGGACACGTGCACGTGGCAACCGCTCAGTCGCACATCCACACCAAACGAGCGTTGGGGGCAAGTGTAGGACTTCGGCGCATGAGCTCGAACGTGCCCACAGCCTAACCAAACTTAGACACGTGTCTCCAATATTTATGATAGAATGACAAACCCAGACAAAGGAAGGACAGCTAGTAGGCACCGACTTCACCACCAAGCAACTCCCAAAGAACAAACACATTCAACTCACGTGACCTCGGCGAGCATCGGCCCAACTCATGCGAACTGAGGGACAATTGTAAAGGAACAAATTATACAATGACGTAATCTGGCCTTGTTAGGGAAGGAACCTCTACCAAGCTACCGCTAGGAAACAAGCTCGGTGGTTCCCTACGTCGGAGCTCAGTGCAGACACCATTGGGCATTGGCCTTGTTAGGATAGAGGTCTACATTAAGCCCTTGCTACAGAGCGAGCTCGTAGGTCCTTTACGCTGGAGCTCGGAGCAGTCACTACTGAAGATTGAGCCAAGGCCTTCGTTATATCTGAGGTGTCGCTACTCAGTGAGCTCGGAATAATAATTGTGCTGGAAGCTCGGGCGAGGGACAACGGCCGGCGACATTCCCGAGGGATGTAAGGGGACAGAACGTGACTTACACGTTAGAGTTCTTTCTGACAACCCCATGCCTGGATAGAGACGCTAGCAGTTAATCATGAGCTACTAGCCACGCCGTAGGGGCATGACTGGGTCAGCTGCTTACTTACTAACACAATAGTCAGCACGTACAAGCACGTGCCGAGCTTAAGTTTGTTGAGTGACCGAACAGCTAGCTCATCAAGCCACGCGCTGAGCTAAGAAATAAAAGAAAATAATATTATTCTCACAAAGGTACGTGCAATCTTGCTTTCTGAACATACATATTTTCTCTATATATATTTCTAGACGTCTAACTTGACCGTCGAATGCCCATTTCTCAAAAAACAGCTCCGACAGCAGGTCTCATTGTTCCTATGCTTGTAGGTAGGGCACCGCTGGTTAACCGAACAGAGGGTTGAAACTAGCTACGCGGCCATAGAACAACCGTGGGTGCCTATCCTCGATTTTCTCTCCTCTCACTTAACAAACAAGAACCCCACAGTTAGGGTGCTAATTAAGCCCATTTGGATTAGAGTAATGCTATAGGAATTAACAACTCTTACAAACTTATTATGACTCACTGTTGCGGTACTACTTATCACATTACCCAAGTTGGTCCAATTTCAGATTTCAATGTTTTCTTATTTCTTGCCACATCAGTTAGTAAAATTTA
>BRYE01000022.1:5036802-5044302 GCA_030159115.1 Actinidia arguta var. hypoleuca
GGTTACCTCGTCTCCATAACCAATGGATGATCGCCAATTTCGTCATTTCGCCAAACGATTTGTTACTCGATAATACTAAGTGTTTTACCTCGGCATCTCGAGTAGGGGGCTACTGATGTGGGGTAAAAAATTCGCTTAGTCATTGACCATCTCCATGAGAACTTATTCTCCAAAAGGACTTCATCTCCGTTATAAGTCTGTCATCATGAGACTCTTTCTCAATCACTCTTCTGCCTAATCAGAGTCCGCTTCTGTGAGAATTTCACCTCTACAAGAGAACTACCTCCATTAGACTCTAGCTCTATCACAACTCATATAATTGCAGATTGCTCTACAAATGGCAACCTCCTACATTATTTTCAAAATTATTGAGATATCCTTCCATACTTATCCTTTTGAGGATCTTGCTGTTATCCATTGACACGGCTCATTACTCCATCTATATAAAGGCCGCTCTCTCATAATAAAAAGGTACGCTCAACACAGGCACCACATATACATTTATTATTGTGCTCTCCATATTGCCTTAACTTATCTCTTGATCGCCCTGGTCTGATTCATACGCCGGAGGAGTTTTGAGCGGCCTCACCCCGGTCGATTACTTTTGTTCACTAGTGTGCAGGTCGCCCCAGTTTATACTGAGGTCCAGTGTCGAGACCGAGGAGCAATTATGACTGTTGGTTGCTCTTCCAAAATTTTACCACAACAATAGTTATTGGATCTTGGCTAGGGAGATGGTTTTGAAGAGTTCCTGGTATTGAATTGTAACTGTGGATGGGTTTGGAAGGAGATAATGGAGCACAAAGAAAAAGATGGGAAGAAGATCAAAAATATTATATTAAAAAATAAAATAAAAATAAGGAGTGTTGTTAGAGGAAGAAAATGAAAAGTGTTTTTTAACACTGTTCACCCCTTATTTTTTAAAAAATTTGGAGAAAGAAAAGGGGGTGTTGTTACTCTTAGAGATGCTCTAAGAAAGCTAGAGTGAAAAGCTCTTCCTTTCAAATTTCAAATTTCCTTGGAATAGCTTTTGCCTTTTTAAAGATTTCTTAGCTGTTTTTTTTGTAGGATTTTTTTATTTTTAATAAAAAAATTTACTAATTAATTAAAATTTTATAATTTTTTTTGATAAGAAGAGTTTGAAACTATAAGAATTTCATCTAATTTGGCAAAAAGTTCACTCGACAAATTAGTTAAATTTTGTCTTTGGCAGAATATTTTCAAAATTTATTTGAACAAAGTGTTTCACATTTTCAAATTCATCTTATTGAGAGGAATCGAAAAAGTATAAAAATTTAATCAAATAATAAAAAAATTATTAAGACAAAAAAATACGAAAAATCAAAACAACTAAAAAAAATTTCTTAAAAAGCTTGGCTTCATTTGTTTGAATCTATCTAAGTTCTTTATTTTTTTTTGGTAATTCTACATAAGCAAAAACACACCAAGAAATTGTCACACTCCCATTGTTTTAAAAAATATATATATAATACGACCCAATAAATTGCACCTGTGTGTTATTAATTCAATAAAAATAAATGTGCAACAGCTTTGGACTAATGCATGATAAAGACCTTAAAGTTGTTTAAGGATACCAATTATGTTCTTTTATTTGTCGTTTTTTTCCCAATAATTGAATCTTCTTGTTTACCAACCATGACAGCAAGACTCTCTCACTACTCATTTTATATAACTTATTTGTAATGCTTGATCGTATTAGTAAAATTTTCCTCATTTAATTAATTATTTTTACATTTTTTAAAAGCATTCCATAAACATGCTCAAAGGGTTATGTGGGGGTGTGAAGTTGATAGAAAATCAAACGTAGACGCAGACGGTGGTTGTCCAGCTGATTCTGATGGCAAAGTTTTGCTCGATAAACCTGCGAGACAGACAACAAGAAGGACCGTCCGGAGTTGTTCTGGGAATGACTCTTTGACGGTCAAATCAGTGACCAAAAAGAAAGAGAGAGAGAGAGAGAGTGTGTGTCATCCCCTACCTAATCAAACACAATTAATGTTAATTAGGCGGGATATGATAGCACAGGCCACCAATGCCTGCGAACGACACCTGATATTCTCCACATACTTCATAACCCAAGATATATAATTACTCATTCATTGAAAATTTAAAACAGACTTCACAAGGTAACGATTACACATATACACCTGTCCACTAGTAATGTCAACCACTACCATAGACAATATATATACATATCTTGAACATAAACAAACTCTTTTGTTTTTAAATGTAAAACATAAACATTTATATAATCAACACCAAACTAGATAAAACTATATAAGGACAAGAACTATCCCAAGTTCTGCCAATGACTCCAAGTGCCACCAACAAAAGACCACCACATCTAGGACTGCAACCACAGCGAACCAGATAGCTATCTACGCCTCCTCACCTACCCAAATAGTCTGTTTGAGTGTGAGATAATAATCAACATGCTCACAATAGATAATCAAATTCATAAGAATGATATAGAAACACCATCTTCGCAGATATCCATAAATAAAGATCAACAATGCAATGATGCATCACCCACATGTGCGCGCAAGTTTAGATAACGTTGGCCCAATAATTGATGGCTCGTTATCAAGAAATGCCCACCTTGGCACACCCTTAGGCTAGTCCACCGTGACTAAGCCTTAGTTAACCCACCGTGGTTAACTTTTACTAGTGCAATGCAAACACACAAGATAAATGATATGCATTGCCACATCACCTCATTTAGGATCACCATAATCACCTCATAGATATAAACATCATCACCAATCATATAAACGACAAACAATTCAATATGAATAGGATTATCACATATTTTATTCCCACATGTCACTGCACTCACACCGCAGTCAAGTCACTCTTGAGGTTGCCTTAAAGGCCCTTCTCCTTCCCTAGCTCCTGTTAATCACACTTTATCAGTGCACAAGTACAATGCATAAATCAATAACAATAAAATTCAATATAAGAACTTTCCCTTCGCAAACCCAATACAATAACTCCTCTCTAATTCTTCACACAATGCCTCAATGTGATGCATTGAATGTATACAACTCAAGCCTATAAATTTATAATTCAATCCGATGGATTCTCATTAAATGGTAGTAGTTACACCCTATTAAAATTTCAAGGTGATTGAATAATTTTTCACCATTGATTGTCACAAAATATGTTTATTATTACTACCGATCACCACTTTATTTAACACGTTATTTTAAATTTAGATTTAGTCTAAAATGACCCCATAATTGGATTCAGAACACTGAAAAACATAGGAAATGACTATTCACACGACCAAAAACTCGTTCGATTGACCAATTTTTAAACTTAAAGTCACGATAAGTTCGTAGACTTGACTACACTGGATAATTTTCAGACCTGAGCCAGTTTCAACATAGCCAAACTCCTGCTCTGTTTTTACTTCAAAACTGCGTGTTTATATATATATAACCCTAGTAATTTTAAACAATAACAAAGAAACCCAAAACCTAATCTTCACACACTCTCTCTCTCTCTACAAAAGTCTAAAAAGTTAAGGTGCACCGTAAGCACACATCCTACCACATAGAATAAAACATCCTCTGTGAGAGTCATTGAAGACTTCAACAACAATGGCTCCAACAGTAGCTCTGCCGTGCCTCAACTACTAACCCATCAAGCCATAAGCCAATTCATTCATAAAATCCCTTTACCTAAACACCCCTATTCATAGAGATAACTAATCCCTAAATATACCAGTTCATAGCAACACAAAATAACATTTGAATCTAAAAAAAAAAATCAAAGCTTAACTTCAAAATCAAAAGATTAATCTTAAATCTTACCATAAATTTTACTCTTCCAAATTTGATATCAAATTTCTCTTGAGAGTTCTCTCCCTCTATTTTCTCCTCCCTCTCTCGGTTTCTCCGTTCTTTTCTTTCTCTCTTTTCTCTTCTCTTCTCTTTTTTTTATGAAAGTTGCTGCCAGAAGCTCTCTCACTCCTCACGCAAACACCTGCACAACCATGCACTTGCACGCTAAACACCTCACACACGTGTCCTGTAACTTACCGCTTTAATTTATATAATTACACTTCAACCCCTCTAATTTTTAAATAAGTACAATATCTCAATGCCCTATTTAAGTTTTATCCTAAAAGTTTTGAATATTTTAATTTAACCTCAAACTAGTTTCAATATTTACGTTCGCACCCATAACTTTAAATAATAATATTTATATCCTCACACACACTCTCACACATATGATGCGCATGATTCACACTAATTAAACTACATTAATTACCATAATCACCTTATATATATGCATGAAACTAAACTAATTATGAGATTAAGGGTTTAGGGTCTCACAGAGAGAGCAAGAATAGGGTTCTTTGCTCTGATTTTTGATAAAAAGAATTGCTTACTTAAGATAGAGAAGGTCTAGCCCTTTATAGTGCAATACAACACATGCATGGACATGGAAAACACACGACTAACCCAACCATGCCCCTAGGGCATGACTGGTAGCTAGCTTATCACATCATCGGAGTTTGGATTCAAGCGTATATGTGGTACAGGAAACTTATCATATAGTTAGTTACCCTTTGACCTTGGCGTGCCTTGGAAATCTCTTCTTGGTCAAGTTCTTCGACCTAGCTCTGGTGCGAAAATGTTAACTGAACTTGTTGTGAAGCGACAGTCCGTCGGCGGCGCTCACCCAATCTTAGCCAAGAATTAAGAATGATATTTTATCCTCCTATAATTGCCACTCAACTCGCATGATCTCAGTCAACGTAATGGGAACTGTTTGCCAATGAACCTTTGTGCTCGGAAGCTCAGACACACGAGCTCGTCAATGCCTGCAAGCTATCCCCTCACAATCCTTTAGCTGTCCTTCTACGCCACAAGTCGATGTTTGGTTCGCTTGAGAGCTTGGTTAGGGCACGGATATCGAAGCGGCACACCCACCGTTGTGATCCAATACCACTAAATAATTATTCGAATAACGTGATATGATAGTGTGTGTGTGTGTATATATATATATATATATATATATACTAGTGGGAGTATGCCTGTGCTATGCACGGGGCAAAATCGGCAAAAAAAAAAATGAGTAGGGGCAAAATCGAAAAACAAAACAAAACAAAACAAATGGTTAGGGGCAAAATCGGGAAAAAAAATGGAATAAAAAAATGGGTAGGGAAAAAATCGGCAAAAACCAAAATTGGTGTTAAAAAAAATACTGTTTAAAAAAAAGGTTAGGGTAAAATCGGAAAAAAAAATATGGGGGCAAAATTGGAAAAAACAAAATGGAAAAATAAAATTATGGCTAGGGAAAAAATCAGAAAAAAAAAGGTAAGGGGCAAAATCGGGAAAAAAATGGTAAGGGCCAAAATCGGAAAAAAATGGTGGATATATATAAAAGGGGGGCAAAATTAGAAAAAAAAAATGGTAAGGGGCAAAATCGTATATATATATAAGGGGCAAAATCCAAAAAAAAATTTCAAGGACTAAATTGATAGAATCGATAGTTGAAGAACTAAAATTGGTGATAAAAAAAATATTGTTCCCAAAAAAAAATGAAAAAAAAATGGTTAGGGGCAAAATCGGAAAAAATAAAATGGAAAAACAAAATTATGGCTAGGGACAAAATTGGCAAAAAAAAAGGTAAGGGGCAAAATCGGATATATATCAGAGGGGCAAAATGGGGGGAAAAAATGGTAAGGGGTAAAATCGAAAAAAAAAATGGTGGATGTATATAAGAGGGGGGCAAAATCGGGGAAAAAATGGTAAGGGGCCAAATCAAAAAAAAAAATTCAAGGACTAAATTGATAGAATCGATAGTTGAAGAACTATGGTCAGGGGCAAAATGAAAAAAAAAAAGTCGGTGGTAAGCTGACTACTGTTCACTGGGACCATGCACGAGTGAGTTTTCAAAATAAGGAATCCATTAACCAAGAACCTAATCTAATAGAGTCATTTTTAAGCAATTTGCCAAACAACTAGGGGTGCTCAGAAATACAATTCTTAGGTAAACTCCAGATCTATCTGAGAATCTCAATAATCTTGACACAATAAAGAATCCACTTAATAAAATGGTGGTCACTTAGTTACTAAAAATGGTGGTCACTGAGTTACTATTCAATCACATTTATTTGTAGGGGCAAAATGAAAAAAATAAAATGGTGGTCAAGGAGTTACTAAGTAGGGGCAAAATGAAAAAAAAAAAAGATGGTTTAAGAGTTACTACCGAGTAAACACGTGCTCAGCTTAAAAGCAATATATAATGAACTATTGTATTTTAAGTAAAACAAGTGTATAAACACAATACACAATAGCGGCTTGTACAGTTATACCTACAAATTTGATAGAGTTGGTATTCGGGTGAAATTGAAGAGTATTTTAAGGTTGAAGTTTTGTGGGCCAAAATAGGAAAGCATAAATACTTTAGGAATAAAGTGCAATTTACGTCATCATAGTGGACATAGCCCAAAATAGGAAAACATAAACACTTTAGGGAGAAAAGTGTAATTTGCCTCATCATAGTGTACGGAACCAAAACCAAACGTGGGTTTGCAGTTTCCACAACGCAGGATATATAGGGGCAAAATTGGAAAAATAAGTTGGTGGTAAAGAAATCACTGTAAACTCACATTTATTAGTATATAGAAGTGGACGGAGCCCAAAATAGGAAAACATAAACACTTTAGGGAGAAAGTGTAATTTGCCTCATCATAGTGTACGGAACCAAAACCAAACGTGGGTTTGCAGTTTCCACAATGCAGGATGTATAGGGGCAAAATTGAAAAAATAAGTTGGTGGTAAAGAAATCACTGTAGACTCGCATTTATAAGTAAATAAGTTGGTGGTAAAGAAATCACTGTAGACTCACATTTATTAGTATATAGAAGTGGACGGAGCCCAAAATAGGAAAACATAAACACTTTAGGGAGAAAGTGTAATTTGCCTCATCATAGTGTACGGAATCAAAACCAAACGTGGGTTTGCAGTTTTCACAATGCAGGATGTATAGGGGCAAAATTGAAAAAATAAGTTGGTGGTAAAGAAATCACTGTAGACTCACATTTATTAGTAAATAAGTTGGTGGTAAAGAAATCACTGTAGACTCACATTTATTAGTATATAGAAGTGGACGGAGCCCAAAATAGGAAAACATAAACACTTTAGGGAGAAAGTGTAATTTGCCTCATCATAGTGTACGGAACCAAAACCAAACGTGGGTTTGCAGTTTCCACAACGCAGGATGTATAGGGGCAAAATTGGGAAAATAAGTTGGTGGTAAAGAAATCACTGTAGACTCACATTTATTAGTATATATATATATATATATATATATATATATATATATATATATATATATATATATATATATAAATGCTAATACTATTGGAGGATAGAAATGAATTGTCTTGTTTTCAAGAATGTCTTAAAGGTTTGCGTCATGGCCATGTGGGGCAATAACACGTCCGTAACTAGTCATTGTGAA
>BRYE01000022.1:5056802-5061802 GCA_030159115.1 Actinidia arguta var. hypoleuca
TCTTTTTATCTTTTTTATCTCTTTTATGAGATTTTGAAGGATAATTTATCTTAGGATCATTAACAGCAAATTGATCACAAAACTCTCCTAATTCTTTTCTATTATTCAAGTTTTGTTTCTTTAATTGTTTTTGTAATTTTAAATCATTACAAAGATTTAATCCTTCAGTTATAATAGCAGATTTTAATTGACCATAAGTATAATCATTGTAATCAATATCTCCATTTATACCCCGTAAAGAGTTGCGAACTCTTTCAGCAAATAACTTTGGTAGGCCATCAACATATTTAGCCTTCCAATAAAAAGAATTAGCATCATTTCTCATCAAAACTTTAGATAAGAAAACATCATTATACCATCTAAAATGTGCTAAAGATAAGCACTTTAGATTTTGCAACATATATCTTTGACTCTCATCATTATTAGAGACTGCTCCCATAAAATGGAATATAATAGCATGCACAAGAGTATAGACAGCATCAGAAACCACAATAGGTTGATTATTCTGATCTACTTCAGTTTTTACCGCATTAAGAACTTCATTTCTTTGGGACTCATTTAGATAATTATCCCACCAACCTCTTAATATTCCTGTGAATCCTGATATAATCATAAGAGCACATTTTTTATCATCATTATTCCTGTTTTTACAGGCAGTAGCATATATCATCATTTCATGAATAGTATTCATGATAAGAAAATCAGATTTACCATCAATTTCCCAGCAGTAAAGTTCACTACCTTGGAAAAATCTTTGATCATGTTGAGGAGTTTCCTCAAATAATATATCAGGAGGAGTAGGCCTAGGATAATAATGCCTTCCTGATCCTCCTACACTGGTATTTAAACCTTGTCTATATTTTATATCACTATTAAAGTCTTTATACTTTATTTTATATAAATCATTACTGTTATCTTGAAGATCTAAAAATATTTTTTCTACATCTTCAATATGATCTATATTTTTAGGATCAAATTTTAACATATTAATTTGAAGACTTTTGAGTTTATTCTGTAATTCTAATAAGAATTCATTATATTCTTTTTCATTTCTATAATTAATGTTATCAACCTTGATAGGTGGTTTAACACAGACAGGTTCTAATCTTTTAACTTCTTTAGATTTTTCTATGACTTCTTCTTTTTTAAATATAGGAGTCATTTTATCTATTTTATTTTGTACAGAAACAATATTTTCTTCAACTCTTGAAAGTTGTTTCCCTATAATCTGAACATTAACATTAGTCCAGTTATTTTGTTTTATAATAGATTCAAAATTACCCACTGGAAGCTTAAAAGCACTAGCTTCAATGGTATATTCATTACCTTGTGAATTCTGACCATATTCAAGAGTGAAATTGGAAGGTGGATAAACTGATGTAAGAGTTTTTCCTCCAATCAATTTCCATTCACATTCAAAATCAGTTAATACACAGACACTATTAATATTATCATTGGAATATCCATGTTGTTCCAAAAAGTCAAAGTGATACTGACCATAATGTTTCTTTATAAACCATTCAGGAAAAGGTATAACTTTCCTAATAGTTTGGAGATGTAAATAATATTCATCTTTCATTTTTTTAATAAATTCCTTATTAAAATTTTTATACATTCTTAAAAAACCTGAATACTTAGGTTGTCTAAGAATATCTTTACAATAATCTACTAATAAATGATGGTCTGAACCATCAATATCAAAAAGAGAATTAATCATATTTGAAAATTTATTTCACTAGCAGAAGGAATATTCTGCTCTTTGTAAACTCCATGGGGAATTTTATTAGGAGATATCCTAATACCTTCTAAAGATATATTATCATCCATATCACTTTCTGATACATTACTAGCCGTAGATGGTCTAGCACTAGATGAAGGAATTGAAACCTTATAAGGTATTTCTATATTATTAATAGAATAACTTCTATTTAATTTAGGCAAATTTTTCCTAAAATTAAGGAAAACCTCGCCATCAATATTTTCAACTATTGATTCAATATCCCTATGTATAATAGGTTTAGGAGGTATAGCCCTCTGAATAGTCCATCTTTCTGGAAAATCAATATTTTCCCATTTTATCAACTTATTAGTTGCTGTAAAAGATGTGTTTAACATATTTGACTCTATCAGAGTAGTATATCCTAATTGATTTCCAACTTGTTTAATATTAGGAGTTAATGTATTCATTAATTTAAAATACACTCTGTAAATAACAGCTACAGTTTCTGCTCCTGGTAGGAAATCATATCCTTTAGTTAATAGTTTTAACTGAACAGATTCACATATATGTCTATCAGTTAAAGACAAAGTTAAATTAGGATAAACATTAAAATATACTGGACCGTGACTTAAACTAGTCTCAACAGCACCCATTATGGATGGAGTCCAGCTCAAACATCTAGCATCTCTTAAAGTTGCTTGTATACATGCATTTAAACCTAATAAAGTTAATAGTTTAAAAGCTATTTGAACCAACCCAATATGCATAAATTTATATTTCCCTCTATATCTAATAATATCATGAGGTTTAATTAAATTTATACTTTCATTATCAGGACCTACACTTAAGGTCTGTTCCATGGTTTTAACAGCCATACTGCTTCTTAGTTCAAATAAACCTTTCCTATATATAGTACTTGGTTGGACTAATGGAATTGTCCACTTGTTTAATTGTTCTTTAATATTTTCATATTCAATAAGATCAGTATTTTTAACTGATTCATCATTATCAATATTCTGAATATCAGAAATATGTAAAGAACTCGATATAGAAGTGGATAAATTATCGGCCATATAATTCTTATAAAATCTGTTAGCCACCAGGTTTCTCTGAGTTTTTTTTTTTTTTTTTTTTTTTTTTTTTTTTTTTTTTTTTAATTTGATCATACTAATATGACCTTGTAGATTTACAGTATTCATTAATCTTCTTTCTTGCAGGATGAGATAAATGGATTATTTATGAATCAATAAAGATTCCTAAAATTAATCAAAAGCAGTTCCAGTCTTTATATGAGCTTAAATGGATAGCTTAAATGGACCTCAACAGCCTTTCAACGCCATCCTCGGCAAACACGGCAAAAGGGTCACCCCAGCTATCACCCAGCTCACTTTAAGACTATTGACATACTAACTGATTAATTTTAACTGGAATAATCCTTCCCAAGCCTATCAAAGATGGAAGATTATGATACTGTTAAACCGTCACAGGGGATCATATATGTATGACCTTTTATGTACAGAATATTAAAAGTACATAAATGTAAACTATATTAGTAACATAATTAATGAAACTCAGAGAGGTATATATATATGATATGGATAAAATAACCACTTATTTATAATAAGTCGAGCACGTCGCCATAACCCCATTATGTTTATGGTGGCCCTTCATTCTGATCGCCAATTGACTGCCTCTCCAGGAAGCAGGCTCGGACTCATCTCCAGCTCGTCATGAGGCGAGGTCCTTCACCTCACCAGATCAGAAACCTTGAGAAGACTATCACTACAACAACTCCTCCTGTCTCACAATCCATCGCACCTCCACTTGGTCAGAGTCCATTTCCGTGAAGATTCCACCTCTACAGGGAAACAGTATTCATCACGATTCCTATGATTGCGGTCAACTCTCCATATGACATTCTCCAATTATTTTCCCTATATCTTAGGGATATACTTCCCAAGTAGGGCCACCCAGAAATCTCTCCTAATTATCCTCACACGGATTTCTAATCTCCACCTATATAAAGGCCGCTCCCCCATAACAAAAAAGTATGCTCAATAGTTAATACTCAACTGATATATTTTCATAAAGTTCTGCTCTTATTTTAGTCGATATTCGCCTTGGTCTTATCTTCATGCCGGATGGGGTTTGAGCGGCCTCACCCTCGCCAATCACGTTTGTTCATTGTTGCGCAGGTCGCCTGAGTTGCGCCGAGGTCTAGAGTCGAGGTATCAGAGCAATATTAACTGTTGAATTACTCGCTCTAAATTTTTACCACAACAGTTTGGCGCCGTCTGTGGGAATGATAGTTCTCGAATTTTTATGCACCTGCGCAACCGTCTGATACGTAGACCAAGTGCCAGTAGCCCTTTAGATTATATAGCTCACCCAATGGCCAATACCAATCAAGCTCCGAATCTAGAAGGGCTCCACCATGAGATACATGGTATGGACAAACAGATGAGAATCATGAACAAGAATAATGCCCGTTTAATACAGCATCTCGCCATAGTCAATCCGCCACCTCTTGTCGCACCTCCCGTTCCAGATATTCAACGATCTCACCGGTCGGGCGATGATGATTCACAAAACAACCGTAGTACTGGCCGAGTACGAAATAGGCGATGTCAATCGCCAAGTCTAGTCCTAAACGTGAAAGAAGTTCGTCCTTTTTAGAATTCCGATCATCCAGCCAAACCCCTAAAATAGAGGGCGAGGAAGGTCGCCTTGCCGAGATAACCAGGTGCCCAGGTGCCAAGATAGTTCCACCTCTCAAAAACTCAGAAATCTGGACGCTCGCCTCGACGTCATCAATACTAGGGTAGGCGCTCTAGTAATCGTAGATGTTTTAATCAAGCAAACTGAACCACCGTTTACAAGGAGGGTGATGAGAACCAGGGTTTCCTCCAAGTTCAAGCTACCTACTCAACTCGGGGTCTATGAAGGAAAGACAGATCCTATGGATTATTTGGATTCATACAAAAGCTTAATATCACTCTAGGAATATTCTAAAGAAGTAATATGCAAGGCCTTTTTTGCAACGTTAAAGGGTTCGACGAAATCATGGTTCAGAAAACTGTCTCCCAAAACCATTGATTCATTTGACGATTTGAGTAGACTTTTCGTCGCTAATTTTATGACCTGCCGAGTAAGGCAAAAGAATGCCTCCCATCTCTTTGCCATCCATCAAAAAGAGATCGAGAGTTTAAAGGATTATGTAAAATGGTTCAATCAGGCCATTCTGGAGGGCGAGGACCCTAGTGACAAAGTGGTGATCATG
>BRYE01000022.1:5069302-5071802 GCA_030159115.1 Actinidia arguta var. hypoleuca
TTCCCTTCTACTAATTTTCAGCTTTATTAATTTTCAGCTTTATGTTAAATTTTTTTCGTTTCTTAATCTTGCAATGAGTTAAAAAACAAAAAAATAATTTTCATCTTTATTAATTTTTAGCTTTATGTTAAATTTTTTTCGTTTCTTAATCTTGCAATGAGTTAAAAAATAAAAAAATGGTCATGTTGAGAGTGGGACTTGAACCCACACCCTTTTGGACAAAAGCGTTAGATTGGTGCCTTAGACCAACTCATCCACTTCAGTTTCTAAAAATATATTCGAAATATAAATTATTTATATTAAAACATATCTAAAATTTGAACTTCAAAAAATGCTATTTCAAAAAGCGTTTTTATTAAAAACGCTATTTCAAAAAGCATTTTTATTAAAACTTAGCGTTTAATGAAAACGCTTTTTCAAATAGCATTTTTTGAAGTTCAAATTTGAGATATGTTTTAATATAAATAATTTATATTTCAAATATATTTTTAGAAACTGAAGTGGATGAGTTGGTCTAAGGCACCAATCTAAGGCTTTTGTCCAAAAGGGTGTGGGTTCAAGTCCCACTCTCAACATGACCATTTTTTTATTTTTTAACTCATTGCAAGATTAAGAAACGAAAAAAATTTAACTTAAAGCTAAAAATTAATAAAGATGAAAATTATTTTTTTGTTTTTTAACTCATTGCAAGATTAAGAAACGAAAAAAATTTAACATAAAGCTGAAAATTAATAAAGCTGAAAATTAGTAGAAGGGAAGAAAAAATATATAAATTGAAAATTAAACTAAAAATTAGTAGAAAAAAATAAAAAATATATAAATTAAAGATTAGACGAAATAAAAAATATATATAAATTGATTTTCATTAAATCTAAGAAAAAAATATAAATTAAAAATTAAATTGAAATTTTTTTTTCCCTTGATTCATTGAAAAAGTACAAATTGTAACTCTCTCTCTCCTCCTAAGAGTTGTTTTTGGGTCCTATTTTTGGGTCGAGTTCGTTCATATAGGACTTTATTTTGACTTTCTAGGTCACTTGTTGACGGTGGGATTGGAATTTTTTTTTTTTTTGATAACTCGGTATATTTTCAACTACCCCGACTAATCTATTGACCAATCCCACCGTCAACAAGTGGCCCATTTAAAGTCAAAACAAAGTCATATATGAACGAACCCGACCCAAAAATAGAATCCAAAAAAAATAACTCCTAGGAGGAGAGAGAGTTATAATTTTTTTTATTTCCTCTAAAAATCAATTTATATATATTTTTTTATTTCGTCTAATTTTTCATTTATATATATATTTTTTATTTCTACTAATTTTTAGTTTAATTTTTAATTTATATATTTTTTTCTTCCTTTCTATTAATTTTCAGTTTTATGTTAATTTTTTTTTATTTCTTAATTCTTGCAATGAGTTAAAAAACAAAAAAATGGTCATGTTGAGAGTGGGACTTGAACCCACACCTTTTGGACTAAAGCCTAAGACTGGTGCCTTAGACCAACTCATCCACTTCAATTTCTGAAAATATATTTGAAATATAAATTATTTATATTAAAACATATCTAAAATGTGAACTTCAAAAAATGCTATTTGAAAAAGCATTTTCATTACACGCTAATTTTTAATAAAAACGCTTTTTGAAATAGCGTTTTTTCTCTGTTCAATAGCGTTTTTTACGTTATTCATACGAAATGAAAACGCTTTTTCAAAAAGCGTTTTTATGGAACCGCTTTTCATAAAAAAGCTTTTTGAAAAAGCATTTTCCATAGGTTTGGGAATTAAGTTAAAACATACCCCATTTTGGGAATAAAGTTAAAAAAAACGCTGTGCCAGGAAAATTAGCCATGATCAAGGGTTAGGCCTTGGCTGATTTTGTGGATGAATTTACATATGACATCGCCCTGTAGTCCAAGAAAGGTCTACTAGAGATAGAAACTCCAGAGCGACCTGACTCAGACGAAGATTTCACCAGATGGAAACTGTTTGTAGACGGATCATCAAATCGACACGGTTGTGGCGCGGGATTGATTCTCCAAACTCCTTCAGGCGAGCAGATAGAGTACGCCATCCGTATAGGATTCAAAGCCACCACCAACGAAGTCGAGTATAAAGTTCTTCTTGCCAGGCTGCGAGTTACGACAGAAATGGGAGTAGATTCCTTAGACTCTTCGATAAAAAATAAGTAGTTATTTTCTTCTCTTTTTTTTAATATTTTTTCATATGAACAAAACAAAACGTATATTATCTCTGTCAAGTTAAATGATAAAGTTTTAAAATATAAATTAAAATCAAAATTAATTAAATAATTAGATAACAATTTCTAAACATCATAATTACTTGCCGTGCATTGCACATGCCAAATACTTATATATATGTGTGTGTTTAGGCATGTTTATATCCTTTATTATATAATAAGTGAAGAGCAAAAAAAGAAAAGTTATAGTTTGTAACGGTAATAAGATTTAAATCCAGACAACTTCGGATTAAGGATTTCA
>BRYE01000022.1:5096802-5101802 GCA_030159115.1 Actinidia arguta var. hypoleuca
AATCGAGCCAAATTTTTATGAGAACTATTTAATCAAATACCACAACAAAATCAACGATCTCGGTCATCATGATTGTATTGCGGGTGCATGACTACTGTATATTTAAGTACAATACATAACTTGTTTGTTATCAATTGTATTGAACAAAAAGATTTTTAAGGTTATTATCAAGTCAATTCTTATAACGCTCGATCTAAACCATTTGGATTTCACGTCTCGATGATTTCATCATTGTTACCAAAATCGAAGATCATCAAATGTCGACATCCGCGTGATCGGATGAAATTTAATACATCCTAAGGTATTAAAGTCTTATACTAGACAATCTTACCCCCACTTGAGTTTTATTTCGGCGATTGAAACCATCTATTTTTTACATATTATGGATTTCATCATTTGTACTCAAAATAAAATTGATCGCATATCTATAAATATTTAACCGACAAGAATATCATTTAAAAAATAGCCAAAAAATCTCAATCAAAGAGATTTAATTCTAAACTCGACAACCTCGATTGACACAAAGTTTTACGAGAATAATTTAATATTGAAGGACAACAAAACCGACAGCCTCGATTGTAAAATCGTTTTGGATTTTGGTAAGACTCGCCACCCCAGACCGCCAAACTTTAATAAATTAGGTGCCAAAATAAATTTTCTCACGTAAGCACTTTTCTTTTGTGGGAAAATACTTTGTCACCTATTCGTTTCAAGTAGTTTGGTTGCGAAACATGTTTTCTCATACAAAATTAATACATTGGGTGATAAAATAACTTTCCTCACGCAAACACTTACCTTTTGTGAGGAAAATTATTCGTCACCAATTCTTTTAAAATAATTTGGGTGATGAAATAAGTTTTATCACACAAACACCTTCTTTTTGTGAGAAAATATTTTCATGTAAAATTAATACATTGGGTGACGAAATAATTTTTCTCACACAAACACTTAACCTTTTGTGTGGAATGTTTTTCGTCATTTATTTGTTTTAAAGAATTTGGGTGATGAAACAATTTTCCTCACGCAAACACTTTCCCTTTGTTAGAATTTTTTTCCGTCGCCCATTGGTTTCAAGTTTTAGTGAAATGGCGGGAACATATTAGTGACGTAAAAAAAAATGTTTTCACCTAAACTTTTTTTCATTAAATCGTTCAACGATGAAATTTATATGTTCATCACCAATGGACAATATATGGTGACAAAAAAAGATTTTATCACCTTAAGTGTTTGTTTCCTCCTAATTGATGACGAAATAAAATTTTTCTCACAAAATATGCATATTGGGTTCTGAATTTTACCTTTGTCACGGGTATTTCGTTACAGTTTCACATTTTTGTTGTAGTGACAACACTACATAATATGGGGATTTCCAGCGTATATGCTGAAGGAAAAGACTGAAAAGTTTGATACTAAGTCATAATTATATTATTTCGTAATATATCCTAAAGGAACTAAAGGCTGATTATGTTATAATCTCAGAGAACAAGTAATATTAGTTGACACTAATATTATTTTTTCTAGAGGACGATTATCTGATGGACTGAAAACCTAATGATAGATTTAATCTTAGGGAGTTGTCTGATATTCCCATAGAGCTACTAGAAGGAAGTTCTAATCTAACAGAGGATGGTCCAAAAATTATTGCTTCAACATTTAGATACACGAAAGCCACGTCGTAGTGGGAGGATCATCAGGGCAACTGAATGGTTCATGTTCTTAGGAAAGGCTATCCCTGATGAACATGATTTGGATTCTAGTACCTACAATGAGGCTACTTTTGACAAAAAATTAAGAAATTGGCAAAGCATTATGAAAGATGTGGACGACATCTATATGATAGAACTAGACGGTTTCATAACTAAGGGCTAAGAGTATATGATATGCAAGTTGCATATGTCCATTTTTGGACTTAAGAAAGCCTTTAGAAGTTGGAACATTCGTTTTGATTAGGTGATTAAATTTTTTGTTATTGAACAAAATACGGACGAACCATGTGTGTATAAGAAGTGCGAGCAAAGCATGGTAATGTTTTTAATTTTATATGTAAATAATATTCTACTCATTGGAAATGATGTAGGTGCATTATCTACTGTTAAAATCTGGTTGATGAATCATTTTGATATGAAGGACTTGGGAGAAGCCAGTTATATTTTATGGATCTAGCTTTTGCGAGATCACCGGAATAAAATGTTTATGTTATATTCTAAGTTGCATATGTAGATAAGATTATTGTCAAGTTTGCAATGCATAACTCCAAGAAAAAGTCATGGCCCTTGAGGCATGGAGTTCTTCTATCTAAGGACCTATATCCTAAGACTTTTGAGGAAGAGCAGCGCATGAAGGCAATTCCTTATACTTCGATAGTAGGAAGCCTAATGCATGCTATGGTTTGCACTAGACTAGATATCTATTATACAGATGGCATAGTCAACATATATCAATTTAATCCAAAACCAAAACATTAGGCCGAAGTAAAACCTATTTTCAAGTACTTAAGAAGGAATAAAGATTATATGTTGACCTACGAAGATTCAGATTTAATTTCAGCCAGTTACACAAATTCTATTTCATGTCAGACATGGGTTAAAAAATGTTAACTATCGGGTATGTGTTCGCAAGGGTTGGAAGCACATAGAACGAAAAATATCACCACATTAGGAGATAATATGGCGTGTGGACTTCATAGTTACTATGGATGCCCCTAAAAATAGCCTAGCAAATGCTTTCACTAAGGCTTTTTAGCTTCATCTGGATAGCATGGGTGTTTGATGTGACATTCTTTGAATATGAGTGCAAATGAGAGTTTGTTGGGAGTTGTATATCTACATGTCTAAATATTTAATTATTATTTGAAATGAGAATTTATTTTTTCATACATTGGATGCTATTCTAATATATCATGAGATGACATGTCCCTAAGTTATCTATAGATACGATAAATATGTGCAAATGAGATTTGCACACAGGAGATATTAATTGTTGATCCTACTGACTTAATTGAGTTTGTAGTAGGTGATGAGTTTGGACCTATCATCTACAAAGACTATAATACTATTATGGTTTATCTCAACCATCAGAGTATGTGACTCTGAGTTAAAATATTGATATATTATAGAATATACTAAACTGGATCGTCGTAGGAAAGTATATCATATAAAACTGTCACTTTATGGTGAAATTTAAATTCGCTATTTGTCATTGACTCTTAATCCTGAGAAAATGGTGAACTCAAGTTCTTGACATTGTTCACTTTGATTTACCAATGAGTGAGACTAATTGAGGTTAAAACATCAGTATTTTGAGTGGTCCTTATTAGGTTTGTAGAAACACTTAATTTTCAAGATGGGATATCACTCTCTTGTAGGAGCGAGGGGATATTACTTATGAGTTAATTCATTCATTTAATCATTAAAATTCAGATTCAATTTTTGATAAATTATTTATCGAAATGAAAACTGATGATTTTGGTGACTAAGATAAAAAATGAATTATGTATCATAATAGTTAAAATAATTATGGTTTGGTAGACAATTATTTTATCCAACCCTAATGATTAATACCCATGTAGAGGGATTTTAATTGTCGTATTAAAATAGCGATGAGGGTATTTTAGTCTTTTTATTTTGGAGTGCAATCTAGATTATTTAGCATAATTAATTTAGATTAATTAAATTACTAATTTAAGTTATGAGATAATTAGTACTTTTAATAGTTTAATTGGAGCCAAACTAGGACTCTCTAAGACCTTTATCCTTGCCCTAGTTGGAGACTTAGCTTATATATATGATATGTGGGCTACCAATCCCAGGTATTAATTCTTTGTAGAATTTTTGAGAGAAAATCTAAGAGCCCATACTCTAAAAGGATTGGTTAGGGTTGATGAAAGAAATGAGAGAAGATCAAATGGTCTAAGAATCTAGAAAAATAAAGTTCTAAAGTGTTTAGTATTAGGGCTTTATGAAAAAGAAGCATGGAGATTTTAAAAAATACAGCAATAGCGCAAGTCTGGCAACAGCAACACACAACTATTGCAAGTCAATGTAGACTGCAACCCGTAGTCACTATAAGTTAGCTCAGGCTATAACCTGTAGCTGTGGCAAGGCAGCAACTATAGGAACCCACAGCCGTGGCAAGCTAGTAGCGGATCAACACGTAGGCGCAGCAAGGCACGACAGCGGGCTTCGGGGTTCTATCCTTGATTTATTCTCATGATATTCAAGGTATCTTTGACCCTCTCTTGATCAATGTTGTATGTTTTACATGGCTTTAAGATCTGAAAAAGAAAAAATTAAAAATTGTGCTGCACGCGAGATCCGATCACCTTTAGTAGTTACTTTAATGCTAAAATAGATGGAGGAAAATAGTTTTTTTTAGCCTAGCTTTTGTTATTTAGCAAGATCATTGATAGCCTTTGCAAGGACAAAACTAGTAACTGAGGCATTCAACCTCTTCTAAAAAATGATAAGAAAGGGAATATGTCCAAATGTGGTCACATACTCATCATTAATTTAAGGAGTTTGCAGGTTAGGTTAGTGGAAAGAGGCTACAAGATTGTTGAACGAAATGGTAGGCATGGGTATCTCACCAAATGTACAAACCTTCACTGTTTTAGTTGATGCCCTTTGTAAAGAAGGAAAGGTCAAAGAAGCACAAGATGTGGTTGAATTGATGATCTAAAGGGGCGAGGTGCAAAATGTTGTCACTTATAGTGCAATTATTGATGGGTACTGTTTGCTAGTCCAAGTCAATAAGGCAAGAAAAGTGGTGGATGTTATGGTCGGTAGGGGTTGTGTTCCTAATGTTTTTACTTATAATACCTTGATTAGTGGGTACTATAAGAGCAGAAGGATATATGGAGCCATGATACTCTTTAAAGGAATGTCTGTAAAAGGATTGCTTCCTGATATCGTTATGCACACTACTTTTATTGGTGGTTTATGCCAAGTAGGAAGGCCACAAGTTGGTCTTCGTCTTCTTGATGCAATGCAAAGTCATGGTCA
>BRYE01000022.1:5121802-5124302 GCA_030159115.1 Actinidia arguta var. hypoleuca
ATGCAAGAATCTCTAGTTCCCTAAACAGACTTATCATCTTCAAAACATGATCCCTCACTGGGGTCCTTTCAACCATAGTTTTGTTCATTAAGTATTTCATGGCAACAAGCCTAGCAGCATGATTCTGATCTCCAAATATTTCTTTGAGACTCAACATCATGTCATTGGCAGTAGGAATAGCCTGATGCTGTAGAATATTCGACATAGATCCTGAAATATAACACCGCATCATCTTATCAGCCTTTTTCACTTCTGGTAAGCCTGGGTTTCCTCATTGGTTGCCCCCTCAATAGGTTGCTGCAGACAGACCTCTATGAGTACAAACTTGTATTCTTCCTCCATCAGCACAATATCCAAATTTCTTTTCCTGTCAATATAATTTGGTCAAATCAGTATATTTTCTTTGAGAATAACAGCTAGTGGATTGAAGGTCATTTTAATCTTGCGAATCACATGTAATAATAAATATGATAATTATTTAAAATTTAAAATTTAATTATTAACATATGGTTCCCTTTACTAATATTTTAAAAGAATTCGCTAGTAGCCTAGTATACCGCAAATAGTATGCCTTGATGGTAGGTCCTCTACTATTCAACATTTATCTAGACAGGTGAAAACCTATTAACTCTACTATCTAGGCAAGTAACAATGCCAAGTAAAATTAATTAGCTGACTTAGCTTCGGTCCTATAAATAATAGTAGTGACTCAAATGGTGAGGATACTATTATTTATAGTGAAATGTATACTATCACTAAATTCTAAACCTATTGTCTCATAATGAGTTACTCAGATAGAGAGTTAACCCCATACTAACGATTATTAGAGTTTATACTCAGTGAGTCCACAATTTATGTAATACCCCGAACCCATAAATTCCTTTATTCATGTCTTAATGTACAAAATTTAATTCTATTAGGACCAAATTATAAGTATTTTATAGTCAAAGTGGTCAAAAGTGACCAACATAGATGAAATGACCAATTAGGAGGAAGGTTGTAACAAGAAAAGGATGGAGGTGGGCACATGGGATTGAATCCCATGTGTTTCTTTCAAAGCACCAAGCCAAACACACACACACACACACAAATTTGGAGAGAGAGAGAGAGAGAAGAAAGAAAGGAAGAAGAAGGAAGGAAGAGAAGGAGAAGCTTGGATAGAGAGTCCAAAATCCAAGCCTAAGGAAGCCATTGAAAGCTCTACCAAGCTTCAGAAGGTGAGAAAAATCTATTTTTATGTATATGTATAAGTTGAAGAAATTAGGTTATGCCTTAGATGCCTTTAGTAAGCCCAATGTTGAGTTTAGAGGACTCCCTTAAGTCCCAATTGAAGTATATTGAAGCTCAATTCAAAGAAATTGAATGCTAAAAACAAAAATCCCAAATTACTAAATGTTAGGGTTTTTGAAACTTTAACCTTAGATCTACCATGATAGGGTTAGTTTTGAGGTTTGAGTTTGAGTTATTGTTGTCTCTTGAGTGTGTAGTTGAGCCATAAAAACTTTGGTGAAGTTTTGGGTTAAGATTGGACAAGTTTTTGCAAGTTTCCAGCCATTTCTACTGCTGCGCGCGACTGGCGTTCGAACGCCACGTTCGAACGTCTAGAGTTAACATTTTGCCAGATTGCCTGGCGTTCGAACGCCCGTTCGAACGCCAGACCATTTTCAGCCCAGACACTGTTTTGTAAAACGGGTATAACTTTCTCTAGAAAATTCGGATTGAGACACCGTTTGAAGCATTGGAAAATAGACTCGTAGAAATTTCTAAAAACATAAAGTTTACAATTTAATTCCATATATATCATGAGATATTGAAGTTTAAAGTCGACCTAAGATTTTACCAACAACACAGTTTTTTTAGAAATTTAGTCCTTATTCCATTGAGCATAACTTCTTCATTTGGGATGCGTTTCAAACTCATGGCCTACCAAATTGAAGGTCATTAAGTATATTTTCAAATAATATTGACCTAGGATGTATATTTATTGTTGTGAGGTAAATAGAATGCGATGAAGGAACTATAGCCAAGTGTTGTCTTTGGCCATTAATAGTCAATCTAGGATCCTTGAACCTATTCCTAAGAGTGTCGTCCTAGGGCGTAGGTTATCCTTGAGCGGGGATACCTTTAGTCAAGTCGAGAGTTGTTATATTAGTTTTAAACCTTCTCGATCATAGTATTGACATTTTGTATCGTATGTCCTATATGTGTAGGAACGCCAAGTGTAGCACTTAGCCAAGGAAACCAAGGTGAGTAACATGATGCCATGGACAAAACCTATGTATCTTCAAAAGTGTTTTCAATACGTATTATGTTATATGTAACCGTTTTTCCATGCTTTCAATGCATCAATGATTATATTCTAAATATGAATGCCATGCCTTTCAAAGTACGCAATGTTACTATGCTATGTATTGAAATCCATGGATGCATGATTTACAAGAAAAACTAAGTATGTTCAAGATAAGCAAGTATAGTGACACTCGGGGTCCCCCGTGGTGGG
>BRYE01000022.1:5149302-5154302 GCA_030159115.1 Actinidia arguta var. hypoleuca
CATTTTAAAGGCATTAATTGGATACTGAAAATATTTATTTATGCATTGAAAACATGAAAAATATTACATATAATATAGTTTGTATCGAAAATACATAAGTTTTGTTCATGACATCATGTTACTCACCTTGATTCCCTTGACTATGTGCTAAGAAACATGTTCCTACATGTAAGACACATAAGGTACGAAAGTGTCAATACTATGCTCAATAGTATAAGAGTAAAATAATCAACTAATACGGAACTCTGGACTTGACTTAAGATACTCTCGCTCTAGGTCAAGACCTCATGAAAATGGACCTAAAGTCTTTATATAGGTAGGTTAGGGGGTTAAACATACTTAAGATTACATTTATATGTCTTAAAGGTAAAAGGCCAAGTAGTTGAAAATCTGGGCTGGCATTCAAATGCTGAAATTTGGCATTTGAACACTAGGTCATTACCATTTGAACGCCAATTAGGTCATTCGAATGCTAGGTTATACAGCAGCAAGAATAGCCACCAAAATCACCAAAACTTCTCTAAATACAAAAAAATCTTCCCATTCTTCAAAAGATCTAAAATTTGACTCACTAGGATGAACATAACTCAAAATCAAGGAGAAAGGATCATTAAATCGAAAGGGATCTAAGATTGAAACGTTAAAACCCTAATATTTTATAATTTGAGGGTTTTCAAACCCCACACTCAAATCCACCTTTCTGAGCTTACAAGCTCTCAAATCCATTCATTGGGACGCAAAAGGATCTTTAACACCCTCTAATACCACTATATACACATATACATACATAAACATACAAGGGCTAGAGTTTTAACAATGGCTTCCCTTAGCTTAGGTTGCTCTCCAAGCTCTCTCTCTCTCCTATTCTTTTTCTCTTTATTCTCTTCTTTTTATTTCCCTTCTTCCTCTCTCTACGATTGTGTGTGTGTATAGTGTATGGGTGTGATGTATAAGCTGAGAAGCATATGGGAAATAATCCCATGTGCCCTCCTCCATTTTTGATCTCTTGTTCCTTTTTTTTATTTTGTTACCATTCGAACGCCCATATTAGTATTCGAAGGCTAAGAAGGAATTCAGCCCTAGCAGTCAAACATGGCATTCGAACGCACTAAAGACATGAAATTGGATGGAATCTGTTATAGGCTTAAGCGTTCAAACTCCCATACTAGCTTTCAAATGCCAAGAAGAAATTACATAGAGTTCGAACGCTATGTTCAAATGTCCTGAGGGCATAACAATCGG
Organism: Actinidia arguta var. hypoleuca; assembly: GCA_030159115.1. Taxonomy (NCBI): domain Eukaryota; kingdom Viridiplantae; phylum Streptophyta; class Magnoliopsida; order Ericales; family Actinidiaceae; genus Actinidia; species Actinidia arguta. The sequence goes on from BRYE01000022.1 coordinate 5,150,545, forward strand.
TGAAACTTATTACAAGCGTGAGCGTTCGAACGCCATTCTTAGCATTTGAATGCCAAGAAGAATTTGGCCCTAGCGTTAGAACATCACTTTCGAATGCCTTGGAAACATAAAACTAGATGGAATTTGTAACTGGCTTGAACGTTTGATTGCCAATCTAGCGTTTGAATGCCAATAAGAATTTTTGGCCAATAACTTAAGTCTAAGGTTTCGATAGCGTTCCATCTTTAAATTGGTCACTTGATCCCTAAAATCGTAATTACCCACATTAATGAATGTACGAATCATAATTTACATAAATAACAAAATTTAACAGGTTTAGGGTATTCCATTAGAAAAAGTTAAACTTAGGCATAGCTTTGCATGTACTCGACACTTTCTATTTTACAGTCATTATGATGTTTCCGCATTTATGTATCATTATAAATAATTATGTATAGGTGTTCAACCGGGTTAATGTAAGTCGGCCTTAAGTAGCTAGGCTGTCGGTCGGTCACGTGCCCTAGATTCACATAGGCCGGGTTACGAGGAGTGATTGAGTGGTATTAGAATTATAGGTTGATACCATGAGATCGAGTCATAACTAGATAGAATTCTAGGATTGACTAGAGTATGTGCTATGTTCTATCTTAGATATGACTTGCTAAAGTATAATGTAACTATTGTTATGGTAATGTCTAAATGCTTGATATGCCTGTGTAGTGAGCTATGTCACCAAGGAGGGGAGGATGTAGAGGGATAGTAAGATCTTAAGGCCGAGGCCGTAGATGGGCAGTAGAGCCCGAAGGCTAAATTTATCGTATAAAGAGGATCTAAGAAGAACTGGTTCAAGTAGTTTAGGATACTCAAAGTAACATTGCTAATGCACTAGAACCACCAGTAGTACTAGTGCAACTGACAGTACTAGTGCCAATAGTAGAGGTAGTAAACTGTACCACAATTAAGTAGTTTCAACAGTTGAAACCCCTAACTTTTCAAGGAACCCCTGATCCCATGGCCACAAAATCTTGGCTCTTGAGAGTAAAGAGGATGCTTTAAGTCCTACCTTGTACCGATGAACAAAAGGTGATCTTTGCCACCTTTACTTTTGAGGGAGCCGCATTAGTTTGGTGGCAGTTGAAAAAAACGTTAAAGCCATTATGGTTGTGGCCTAGGTTTCTAGAAATGTTCAATAATGAATATCTTCTCGAGATTGTCAGGGATTAAAAAATCATGGAATTTTTTAATTTTACACAAGGAGTAGAGTATAACACCAAATTCATGTAATTGTCTAGTTATGCCCCACACATAGTATAGTCAGAGTCTCGTAAGGCAAGGAAGTTTGAAGAAGGATTGCGATGGAATATCTGAACAAAGTAGACATATTACGACTGCCAACCCATTACAAGATCGTTCAACGAGTGATAATTGCCAAGAGAGCATTGAATGAGATTACTTAATATTGGGAGAGCATTAAGAAGAGGTCAAGAGGAAATCTAAGTATAGAACAAAGTTCAAAATGACATAGTTCTAGATCTTCAAGTGGGAATTCATCGACTCTACAGGGAAACACCAGGCGTCAAGGAAGCAGCATGTCTAATGAAGTACCAACTTGCCCAAATTATTAGAATAAGCATTGGGGCACGTGTTGCATGGGAAGCAAGTCTTGTTATGGGTATGGCCAAAAAGGGCACCAAGTTAAAGATTGTCTGAACAAGAGTAAAGCATAAGGAGCTAGAATGTTAGCATCAGCCTCAGCCTCAGTTCAGCAACCACTAGTCAAAAGGAGGGATAATTAACCATGGCAAGGCCGAGCCTTCATACTTGTACCAGGAAATACCCTAGCTACCCCCTTCAGTAATGTCAGGTATATTCCCTAATTGTGGTAAACCTGCACACATCCTTATTGACACACACGTTTCTCCACCATCCTTAAAAGATATTCATGTTGTTCAGGATTATCTCGATGTCTTTCACAATGATCTACCTGGTTTCTTGGTGGATTGGGAATTGAATAAAGTCACCAATAAGAACAAGTATCCATTGCCAAGAGTGGATGAATTATTTGATCAACTTCAGGGCGTCCAAGTATTTTCTAAGAACTTGGATCAAAAGTACGTATTAATTTTGAAGGAAAATTTAAAGATGGGCTTACAAATCATTCATACCACAAAGGGTTTAGGGTTTATACATATATTTCCTATTGGAAGCAAGTTTCTCGATATATTTAAAAGCTACTATCTACACTTTTCACTGTCTCTTAGAGGGTTTAGAGATTGTGAGTAAATTAAAGATTACGACATTCTCATTCAGTATCATCCAGGAAAAGCCAACTTAGTAGCTGATGTCTTGAGCCGAAAATCAACCGCCAATATATCATGTCTTGTTACGGCACAACGACCAAGTTCTTAGGAATAAAGTCATTCTGTTTGTGTGAGTCTTATGGTAGAATTATACGTGGGAGGAGTTTGCTTGGGAATGCGAAAACGAAATCTGGGAGCGCTAATCCTTTTCATTTGAATAGTGACTTGTGTCAAGTTTGGGCATAAAACTTATTTTAAGAGGGGAAGGATGTAATACCCCAAACCCGTTAAATTTTGTTATTTATGTAAATCATGATCCATACGTTCATTAACGTGGATAATTATGATTTTAGGAATCAAGTGACCAATTTAAAGATGGAATGCCTTCAAAACCTTAAACTTAGGTTATTGACAAAAAATCATTCTTGGCATTTGAACGCTAGATGGGTGTTCGAACACTTAAGCTTGTTACAAGTTCCATTTAGTTTTACGTTTCCAGGGTGTTCGAACGTGGCGTTCGAATGCTAGGGCCAAATTCTTCTTGGCGTTTGAACGCTAGTATGGGCGTTCGATTGCTTAAACCTATAATAGATTCCATCTAGTTTCATGTCTTCAGTGCTTTCGAATGCCATGTTTGAACGCTAGGGTTGAATTCTTTCTTAGCATTCGAATGCTAATATGGGTGTTCGAATGGTAACAGAAATAAAAAAAAAAGAAAAAGAAAAAAGAAAGAAGAATAAGAGATCAAAAATGGAAGAGGGCACATGGGATTATTTCCCATGTGCATCTTAGCTTATACATCACACCCATACACTATACACACACACAATCATAGACAGAGAGAGGGAGAAAGAAAGGAAAGATAAAGAAAAGAAGAAAGAAAAGAAGAAGAGAGAGGAATGAGAATATGAAGAAGAGGAGAGAGAGAGAGATTGGAGAGAAACCTAAGCTAAGGGAAGCCATTGTTGAAGCTTGAGGAAGCTTGGAAAAGAGGTAAAAACTCTAGCCCTTGTATGTTTATGTATGTATATGTGTATATAGTGGTATTAGAGAGTGTTAGAAACCCTTTTGAGTCCCAATGGATGGATTTGAGAGCTTATAAGCTCATGTAGGTGGATTTGAGTGTGGGGTTTGAAAACTCCCAAATTATAAAATGTTAGGGTTATAACATTTCAATCTTAGATCTCTTTTGATTTAATGGTCGTTTTTTTTTTTATTTTGAGTTATGTTCATCCTAGTAAGTTAAATTTTAGATCTTTTGAAGAGTGGGAAGATTTTGTTGTATTTGGAGAAGTTTTGGTGATTTTAGTAGCCATTTCTGTTGCTTCGTAGCCTAGTGCTCAAAAGGTAATGACCCAGCGTTCGAACGCCAAATTTTAGCGTTCCAGTGCCAGTCCAGATTTTCAACTACTTGGCCTTTTTCCGTTAAGACATATAAATGTTGTCCGAAATATGTTTAACCCCTTGACCTACCCATAT
>BRYE01000022.1:5156802-5159302 GCA_030159115.1 Actinidia arguta var. hypoleuca
GATTCAATGTAGTCTCTAAAACTAACCTACATCACATAAATACAAGTTAGGGTTTGGCTTATCAAAGCTCCAAGCTCAACAATGGTTTCACCTAACTTGAGTGAGCTCTCCAAGTTTTTTCTCTCTCTCTCTACTCTTCTTTTTCTCCTCCTTTTTTCTTCTCGTCTTTCTCTATTTCTCTCTGTCTTTACGTATGTGTGTGTGTGAGTGTGTGGTGTAGTGTATGTGTGTGTACAAGCTAACACACTCACACATGGGAAATAATCTCATGTGCTTCCCCCTATGGTTGGTCTTTTTTTATATATATACTACCAGCATTCGAACGCTCCTTTTACCATTCGAACACTAAGAAAAAAAATGCTTTAGTTCATTTGCTTGGCGTTCGAATGCCCATATTAGCGTTCGAACGCTAGGAAGAAAATTGGTCGTAACGTTCGAATGCCTCATTCGAATGCATAGACGATGTGATGTTGGTTATAGGTGTTGACGTTTGAACACCTATATTAGCATTGGAACGCCAAGAAGGATTTGGCTTAGCGTTAGCGTTCAAACACTAAGAAGAATTTTGAGTAGAAACTTAAGTCTAAGGTTTTGAATAGTTCTAACTCAAATTTTGATTCATAATTACTAATAACTCACATTAACTAATATATTAGACATAATTTACATTATTAAAAAGATTTAATAGATTCGGGGTATTACATCCTCCCTCCTCAAACAAAGTTTGGTCCCCAAACTTGATATAAGTTATCACTCAAACAAAAAGGGATAACGTTCCTGGATTTCATCTTTGCGTTCCCAAGTTGATTCCTTCCACGTATGATTCTGTCATAAAACTTGCACCAATGGAATGACTTTGTTCTTAAGAACTTGGTCGCGACGATCTAAAATCTCGATCAATTTTTTGATGTAGCTCAAGTCTTCACTCCCGGCCAAAGGGTAGTGATTGATCACGTGCATGAGGTCGTGAACATACTTCCTTAGCATCGAAATGTGAAAGACATCATGAACATGTGATAGCTCCGATGGAAGAGCGATACGGTAGGTAAGGATTCCTACTTATTGAAGAACTTCAAACGGTACGATATATCTTGGTTTCAAGTTCTCCTTTTTGCCAAAATGATTTATCCCTTTGGAAGGAGATATCTTCAAGAACACATGGTCCCCCTCCTCGAACTCTAAGTCTCATCTCCAAACGTCCGCATAGCACTTTTGGAGACTCTGTGCGTTTTGAAGTCTTTGATGTTATCAGTTGTCAGTTGAATAATCTTTGGGCCCAAAAGCTGCCATTCTCTAACTTTGGTCTAACAAATGGGCGATCTACATTTCCTTCCATAGAGTGCTTTATATGGTGTCATTCCGATGCTCGCATGGAAACTGTTGTTGTAAGTGAATTCTACGAGTGGCAAGTGTGCTTCTCAATTTTCTTGAAAATCTAGTACGCATAGCCGCATCATGTCTTATAGAGTTTGGATAGTTCTTTTCGATTGTCCTTCTGTCTATGGATGGAAAGCGGTGTTAAAATTTAACTCGGTGCCTAAGGCCCTTTGTAAACTCTTCCAAAACTTTGACATAAATCTTGGATTTTAATCCGACACTATCAAGACTAGCATACTGTGAAGTCATATAATCTCCGTAATATAAAGGTTCACATACTTTGATAAAGAATACTTAGTCTTTCCGGATAAGAAGTGCACTGACTTAGTGAGGCGATCTACAATGACCCAAATGGCATTACAGTCCCGTGGTGAGTTCGGTAGTCCGATAACGAAATCCATGTTGATTCTCATTTCCATTCCAGTATCGGTAAAGATTGTAGTAGTCCTGCCGGTCTTTGATGTTCTGCCTTGACTTGTTGGCATTGCAGGCATCTTGACACGAATTCAACTATTTCTTTCTTCATTCTCGGCCACCAAAATGTTTCTTTCAAATCTCGGGACATTTTTGTTCCTCCTCGATGCATCGTGAACTTTGTATAGTGAGCCTTCTATAAAACTTGTCTCTTGATCTCTGGTATTTCCGAAATGCACAAGCGGCCTTGGAATTCAAGAGCACCATCTCGCAAAGTAAAATCAAGCTTGGGATTCACTCCCATCTCTTTATAAACCTTCCACAAGTACCGGTATTCTGGGTGTCATTTTTTTACAACTTCTATCAACGTCGGCTGAGCAATCATGGTAGAAAGCATCATGTTGGTGCCTAGTACAACTACTTCAATTTTTGCTTTATCCAATTCAATGAATAATGGTTGTTGTGACGTAACAAGACAAGCTAGATTGGCGGTTGACTTCCGGCTCAAGGTATCGACTACAATGTTGGTTTTGCCCGGATGATACTGAATGAGAATGTTGTAGTCTTTAATCAATTTGAGCCATCTTCGCTGTCTCATGTTCAGCTTCTTCTGGGTGAAAAGGTATTTCAAACACTTGTGGTCGGTGAAGATCTCACACGTAACTTTATACACGTAATGGCGCCAAATTTTTAAGGCAAACACAACTGC
>BRYE01000022.1:5184302-5186802 GCA_030159115.1 Actinidia arguta var. hypoleuca
CCCCCTTTTTGTCAATTCATCGAAAAGGAATAGCTTAACAAATTATAACTCGAGGTCTAATGAGTTTTGAGACTTAAACACAGGGTCTTATGCACAATGTGTTAAACGCAAAATCACACGACTAAGACAAATCATACGCATGCATTCCATAACTCCCACAATTCATCGCCCATAATCAATATGCCATAAACATAATCCGTAAACGATGGACATAAAACTATTGATCATTACTTCATAGAACATAGAACATAATTCATTTGCCAAGCATTTTGTTCAAAACAGATTAGATCATAATTCGATTACAACAACTAACTTTCCTACTCAACTAAACACAGAGAACTAAGGAGAGGGCGAAGTGGACGATGCGTTATGAATAGGAGTGGAGGGGGCTGGAGATGGGGATGGGGATGGAGATAGCTCTAAAGCTGTATCTAGAGTATTCTTGAATTTTGATCGCATCTCCCATCTTCTGGTACTATAACGTCGTTGAGTTGTGCGTCGGATAAGTGGGGCAGCGTCCGAATCAGTTTCAGAGGATTCATCAGGATTGCTGCTTTATTTCTTGTCTTCCTCTTTCTCTTTCTCCTCATCTTTCTTCCCTTCTTCGTCACTTTTGTCTTCCTCCTTTTCGTCCGAGTCTTCACTAATTGGTTTCTTGCCTTTGCTCACCATATTCGAGAGGTTTCGAATTTTCCGTTCACAGACAACCAATCGGAATCCCATATTGTCGACTTTCTTATGTAATAAAGTTATTGACTCAGTCATCTAGATCATGAAAGAACGCAAATCGCTTTCAAAACTTCCCTCTTCACCAGTGTCCTCACCCCTCACTTTTTCTTTCCCCTTCGAACTGCCACCTGTTTTGATTTTCTTGGTCGATTTTGGCATCCACTTATTCCCTATCAACTCATACCCCATGCGTTTAAGAGTCTTCTCGTTGTATTCATCACTCACAGGCTTAGGAACTCTAATAGTCTCATCGTCTAAGTCAACCCGTGCGTATTTGAAAATTCGCGTTAAGAGCATCCCGTACGGTAAGCTCACCTTTTTAATGGTGGCTTTGAATATTTGATCTAAAATAAACAGGGCCAAGTCGATTTTTGACCCAGTGACATATGCCCAAAGGAAAAACAGCTCTCTATCTGATACATACTCAAATTTTTCCGTTTTGGGAATCAGAATGGTACATATAAAGTGGTGAACTAGTCTCAGTTCAAGAGGCAGCGTATTGGCCGTCGGTTGGGCAGCCATATTTACATCACTTCCATAAACCGCTTGCATCTGGTCTTTCCTTGTCACGCTGTGCCTACCTATTTGTCCTTCCGTTTTAATTCCCACGATTTTTATAATTGTTGACTTATCCAATGTTATGTGTTTTCTTTTAACGTAGCTTTTTATTTCATCCGAGTGAAGTCCCCGTGTTGCATTTGCATAAAAGTATGCTACTAAGTCGGGATAAATATCATCCTTTATCAAAGACATGTGCATCCAAGCTAGGTCGTCCATTTGTGCGCTAAATGTGAAGTTATGTGCATCAAAGAAGTCGTAATCGATCCATTGACCGTTTATGGCTTTTCTAAGAGAGAAATCGATATTATACCTTTCCTAGTCCCGATCTTCCAAAAAATACATCGGGTCTCGATCTAGGGACGCTGATCCAGCCGTAGAAGTTTTACCCCTTTGTTTCTTGCTCTTTTCTTTAGTAGTGTCGACACTTGCCTTCCTTTTCTGGCTTTTGGGTGCGTCTGGCGTCGACACCACCAGCGCCCAGTTTTGATTCTTCTTCCTGGTTGATCGAGTGGTCTTGGGTGCCATGGATGTTTAGGAATGTAAGGGATTTAGAGTTTTTAGATGAATGAGGATCTAGAGTCAAGCCTTGCTTTTCGCAGAGATGATCGGTTTTAGAGAGAGAGAGAAAGAGTGGGTGATTTGAATAAGAACGTGAAGAGCCAAATTAGGGCACAGTCCCTTTATATACCCCGACAGAAGGTGTCGACACATTATTTAATGGTGTCGACACTCAAAAAATTATAGGAGTCGACACATGTAAAATGGGTGTCGACACATATCTTCAAGGATTATTCATTTTTTTGTCCTAAAAGTCTCGACACTTAATTTCAAGAGGGTCGACACTTAATTTTTGTGCATCTTAACATATGTGTCGACACATGTTTTTAAGGTGTCGACACTTTTGATTTTCTGTAAAATAGCTACAGTTATGTGTCGACACATGTAATAAAGGTGTCGACACTTTGGACTGCAGAGTTTACTCTGTGCCTAATGTCGGTTGTGTATTTTTATTCAAGACCATATTATTTATTTTTCATCCCATTGGATTACTCATTCCTAATTCTCTCCTTATCATACAAAAACGGTCTTCACTTAATGGTTTTGTGAATATATCCGCAAGTTGTTTTTCGGTTTTTACAAATTCTAATTCAATGTCCCTTTTTTGCACGTGATCTCGTATGAAGTGATATCTAATTTCAATATGTTTTGT
>BRYE01000022.1:5216802-5226268 GCA_030159115.1 Actinidia arguta var. hypoleuca
AATGGGAATGGCCCAGCATGAGCACGAAAGTTGGACTAGACCAAGTCGCTTTTTTGGAGCACGTAATGCCGGCAAAAATAAGCACGACACATTTCATTTACATCTAATTAGTTCAAAATTCAATTCCTTTATTTTGTTCAAAAACTAAAGAAATTATAATTACGATAGCATTACTCGTAAAGCGTGAAAGAAATATAATTCATAAACTAACTCATTTATTCTAGTCGATAAAAAAACTCATTTATCCTATCTTATCAAATAAATAACCTCAATTAATTAAAACCAATTATTACTTCATGAAAGGCAAGTAAAAATTAAGGTGGCATGAAAGGACAAAGCTTATTGTTGAACAGATTAAAACCAATTATTACTTACTGAAAGGCAAGTAAAAATTAAGATGGCATAAAAGGACAAAGCTTATTGTTGAACAGATTAAAAATTCATGACACAACTTCAAAAGAACAATCCATAAAAAATTTAATTATTGGGAAACACGGCATACAAGTCCATAAAACATATTCAAAAGCATTTCACTAGCAAGGAAGCTCAAACTAACTCAAAAGCACATTTGACACTTCATAATTCAATATTCGAGAAAAGGTTTTAAAGGGACAAAATATTAAGTACTATCTCAAACCGAACTAGGGCAAGTATCATTGTCAGGCTATCGCTTTACAGCAAGTTCGGTGGGGTCTCTACGCCGGAGCTCGGTCAAGACGTAACGGACGACGGGAATCCCAAGGCACATCAGGGCGCAGAAGATAACTTGCATGGCGAGGTTTCCTCTAACACCCCCACGCCTAGATCGAGGTGTCGGCGACATAATGGGCTAGTTACCAACTGTCCCTTAAAAGTATGGATGAGTTAGCCGCCTATTCACTGATACAACAATCAACACGTCACAGCATGCGTCAAGTGCAGTCTGTGGAATGACATTACAATTGGCGCGTTCAAGCACGCGCCAAATCGTGCTATATAAGGTCAGGCCTGATTTTTTCAAAGGTATGGAATTCCAGCTCCTCTAAGTTTCAAAACACACTTTCTCTCTCTAAAACTTTTGGTCACTTACTTGATGTTGGATAGCCATTCCCAAAACAACTCTGGCGGTTGTTCTTATTATTTTTGTCGTGCACTCAGTCCAGCAAGCCTTCTAGACACCGTCAACCATCGTGCATCCATCGTAGGTGTCTATTTTCTATTTCTCTCCATCACTTCCGAAGCTCACAACCCTACAATTAACACCGTTTGTGGAAAATCAATCATAGACATCTGCAAAACACATCTCTAATGGCATCCGAAAACACCAACGATGGCGCCCCTCCAAGCATCGACAAATAGATTATTTCTGCACTCGCCTGAAGTTCTGAGCACCAACGACGGTAGAGGCAATCTTGAAACTCAACAAGGGCATCCTATTGTGCTTAGAACTTTAGGCGAGTGCGGAAATAAACTATTTGTCGATGCCCAGAGGGTGGCCAAGGGCCCCTCCAAGCAAAGGTTAGGTCGGTTGCCACAAAAGAAGGTGAAATGAATTATGAATCATAAGGGTTAGAAATAATTAGGGTTTGATAGACAATTAATTAAATCAAAATTAATTATTAGTACCCATGGAAAGGGATTTTATTACGGTAATAAAATAATAATAAAGGGTATTTTAGTCATTTTGCTTTGGAGTACAATCCACATTATTTAGTGAAATTAATTTGGATTAATTAAATTATTAAATTAAGTTATGAGATAACAAGAACTTTTAGTCTTTTAATTGAAACCAAACTAGGACTCCCTAAGATCCCTATTCTTGCTCTAGTTGGAGACCTATCCTATATATATGATATGTGGATTGCCAATCTTTTGGATTTTAATTCTCTATATGATTTTTTAGAGAAAAATCTGAGAGCCCACACTCTAGAAGGATTGATTCGGGTTGAGAAAAAAAGAAGACAAGATCAAAGGGTCTAGGAAATAAGAGAAACAAAGTCCTAGAGTGTTTAGGAATAGGATTTTATGAAAAATAAGGTACTGAATTTTTTAGCAATAAGTTACTAGAATTTGCTAAAGAAACGTAGCAATGAGGTGCTGAAATTTGCTCTAAAAATACAACAATAAAGTACTAAAATTTACTGAAGAAATACAGTAATAAGGTGTTAAAATTTATCTCAGAAATATAGCAATAAGATGTTGAAATTTTTAACAATAAGGTGCTAGAATTTGCTGAAGAAAAATGGAGTAATAAGGTTTTGAAATTTGCTTTAGAAACACAGTAATAAGGTGGTAGAATTTGCCATAAAAATATAATAATAAAGTGTTAAAATTTGCTTCAGAAACGCAGCAATAAGTTACTGGAATTTTCAGAATCAAAGCAGCCACAAGCTACTGTAATTTTCAGCAACAAGATAGTAACTTGCGATAACATGCTGCAGCAACTCGGGTATAAAACTTTGATTATTCTCGTAATGATTAAGGTACTCTTTATCGATGTTTTACGATAGAAAAATTTTAAAAAACCTATCTTCCGTTGTAGGGATCTAATCCTTTAAATTAGTATTACAGTCACACCATGTTAATCCATCAACGTTAATGACAAAAGTATTTTTATTGTCGTACTATTCATGGATCATCAATTAATAAGAGTTATTTGTATGTATGTGTTCAGGTTATATCAAGTTATATTAGCAGTAATTGAGACCCAATAATTTATTGTATAGAATCGAGGATTGATTCCAAATTCCTTTTGAAAATCTTACAAAAAGATTTCAACATGTGTTCTACGTCAATAATAATTGAATCTCAATTCTTTCTAACATACATAATTTTTATTTAATTGTATATTAGCATGCATATTATCATGATTGATGAATATGATCATGGATGAAACATGTATGAAACACTCACTATGCATATTATTCGTGATTACTGCTCATGCCTACGTGTATATGAGTTCATCTATTGTAAATAATGAGTTTTTTCCAGTTGACTTTACTCAAATAATCCAAGCCCTTTGGTTAATTTGGTGTTTGATGCATAGTTAGTGTTCGACGAATTGATACAGAGAAGGCTTTGCTAAACCCTACAAGCTATTGTACCCCTATTTATTAGATTTGCATAAAGTTTTGAAGACCTGACATTGGTTTTAAGTACATTCGTGGTGGGATTTGTAAACTGTGATTGAGGAACTTATTGGGTTTTCAACAATCTTATTTGTACAGATCAGAGAGAATCTGACTTTGAAATAGCATAATACTATTTTTTTTTTTGCGTAGTGCCCATGGGCTTGGGCAATTACTAGTTTTATATATATGATGCATGCTAGGATAATATTTAATGATGTAGATCACTGGTAAAATATTAATCCTTATCCATGAATAGATTGCTACCATGTGTTCTTCCCTAATTCATATTCTACAGGAGTTCAACCGGTCCAACTTTTTTCTCAATCGGTTGAACACGTCAGATGGTTAAAAGAGAAACAAGGCTCAACTGGTTGAGCTCATTCTTCAACTGGTTAAGATTTTATAATGTGAGATTTTATTTTTTGCATATGATATATAATGTGATCCTCCTTTTATAAATTGAGTGAGAAAGGAATTTTATAAAAATTTCACGATCTTCCATCGTCAGTCCATAGTAAGATAAGGATAGGCACCTCGAGTCATCTCTGTTGTGGCCTCCATAGGGAAGACATTTACTCTTGTTGGCTACAAGAATGGACTTCCTAGGATAAAATTGAAAGAAACGAGTTGAAAAGTGATTTTCCCAAGGAAAATCTATTCATAACTATTTTTTTATTCTAGATAAAGGTATAGACTCAATCGAAAGAGGAGTACGATTCTCCCCACGGAGTTTAGTCATTAACTTTTGAAGACCAAGGAAGATTGGGTATTATGATTTTATTTGACATGAGATATTTAGACGGTAAAATTATAATGGATATAATTATCCTCCTAATCAAATAGATAACATTGACTTCCCTACGGAGACATATTATTTATATGATTGAGGTCCCGATGCATTCATATTATAGTAGAACGAGCATACCATTATATTATAATGAAAGTAAGAGTTTAATTTACATCCATATTTATGTATGATTTGTTTTATGATTCTCAGATGTCATTTAATTCATTTGCAAGCATTCTAAACTAACATAAGTTGACTAAGCCTAATTATATGGATTGGAAGAAAAATTGGGACATTGTACTCACTACTGAAAGGTACAAATATGTTTTAAGTGATGATCGTCCAAATCTTTTCGCTGCTAATGCACGTAGACCGGATATAAAAAGATATAAAAAATGGATTCAAGCTAATGAGATGGCACCTTGCTATATCTTAGCTTCGATGTCTTTTGTTTTACAACATCAAGTAAAAGATTATTTGAGTGCTGGGGATATGATTCTAAATCTCAAAGAAATATTTGGGAAATAAGGGAAACTTACTAGGCAGATTAAAATGAGAGTATTAATAAACACTACAATGACTAAAAAAACTTCAGTGAGAGACCATATTTTAAAAATAATTGATCATTTAAACACTCTGGAGGTCCTTGGAGTTGAGATTGATGTTAAATTTCAAATTGATATTATCCTTGAGTCGCTACCTGACTCTTTTAATTAGTTTAAGCTCAACTGCAGTATGAACAAAATTAATTTTATATTTTTTGTGCTTTTGAAAACTTCATAGCCAGCGGAGGATATTATCAAAGGCCATCATAATATTAATAATGTAAGAAAAGCTTCACTTTCCAAGCATTTTCTCAAGTGAAAGGGCAAGTAAAAAAAGAAAAAAAATTGAATCGTAGGACTACCGGGCTTGGTTAAGGTCTCGCCACGAGAAGACCCCCGAGTGTCACTATACATTAAACATATTTCATTTTTCTCATGTAAATCATGTATTTATGGATTTTTCATTCATAACATAATAACATCTCATATATTTAGAAAACATAGCTTTCATAGTATAACATATTTATTTTACATATTGAAACATGAAAAATATTTAAATATATCATAGTACGTATTGAAAATATTTTAAAAATACATAATTGTGCTCATTGCATCATGTTACTCACCTCGCTTCTCGTGGGTAGGCATTGTGCCACATGTCCCTACAGATAAGGTACAAAAACATCAATACTATGTTTGATAATAATCATAAAGTAACGACTCAAAGTTAATACTGAACTCTCGACTAGACTTTGATAATCTTACTCTAGGTCAAAACTTCTTCCAATTGGACCTAAAGTCTCCTAATAGGTAAGTCAAGGCCTAACATTCTTTGGGCACAAATAAAATGTCCTAGGAAAAAAGGACAAAACTATCTAAAAATTAGCCTGGAATTCAAACGTTGGGTCTGCCGTTCGAACGCTAAGAACTAAATAGTTACCATTCGAATATCACACAGAGGCGTTCGAATGCTAAGGTAAAAATAGCTATTTTCAACTTCTGTTCGTTCGAATGCTGCGTTCGAACGCTAAGACCAAATGGCTAAATTCCCTTTTTTATTATTTAAATTCCTGCCTAGGCCAGGTTGCGGGGCGTGACATGGACATTTGTCCTCTTTGACTATTCAACCCTTACTTACTTGCATGCACATCATGTTTAAAAAAAATAACCAAACTGTTATTTTCTGCAAAAGGCAATTAATCCAAATGTGTGGCCCTTAAATGTTAAGGCTGGAGGGAGCTTTGAGTATTTTATTATTTTTAATGAAGATTACTCAAGGCTTGGTTATATTTATCTGTTGCACTATAAATCTAAAACATTTGAAAAGTTCAAAGAATTTTAGGCGAAAGCAGAGAAGCAACTAGATAAGAATATAAAGTCACTTCAATCTGATCGAGGTGGTGAGTAACTCTCTAGTGACTGAGATAAGTATTTGTTGTATAATATAATTTTATCCCAGTTGTCAACACCAGATATGCCTCAATAGAATAGTGTTACTGAGAGAAGAAACACAATTCTTTTGGATATGGTGAGGTTTACGATGAATCATTCTAAGCTACCTAAGTTCTTATGGGTATATGCCTTAGAAACAACGACTTATATTCTAAATTCAGTTTCAACTAAGTTTGTCCCTAACACTTCCGTAGAGTTGTGGACTAGGCGCAAGCCTAGTTTACAACACCACAAGATATGGGATGTCCAGTGTATGTACTTAAGGGAAAGATTGGGAAATTGGATACTAAGTCAGAATTATGTTATTTCGTAGGATATCCTAAATGAGCTAAAGATTGATTATTTTATAATCCTAGAGAACAAATAGTATTAGTTAGCACTAATATTATTTTTTTAGAGGATGATTATATGATGGACCAGATGCCTAATGATAGATTTGATTTTAGATAGTTGTTTGATATTCCACAGATTTATTAGCAAGAAGTTCTATTCCAGTGCAAGATATTCTCGATACCACTGCTTCACCACTTTTAGATACACTAGAGACACGTCGTAGTGGGAGGACTGCCAGGACTTCTGAAAGGTTCATGTTTTTAGGAGAGGTTGTCTCTAAAGAACATGATTTAGATCCTATTAACTATAATAAGGCCATTTCTGACAAAGATTCAAAAAATTTACAAAGTGCTATGAAAGTCGAGGAATTCATTTATATGATGCAACCAGACGATTTCATAGTTAAGAGCCAAGAACATATGGTATGGAAGTTGTATAGGTCCATTTGTGGACTTATGCAAGCCTTCCAAAGTTGAAACATTCATTTTATTCAGGTGATCAAATCTTTTGATTTTGAACAAAATACGAATGAACCATGTATGTATAAGAAGTGCAAGCGAAGCGTGATGATATTTTTAATTTTATTCGTAGATGATATTTTACTCATTGAAAATGGTGTAGGGGCGTTATTTATTGTAAAATCTAGCTAGCAAATTATTTTGATATGAAGGACTTGGGAGAAACCACTACATTTTAAAGATCAAGCTTTTGTGTGATCTCCGAAATAAAATGTTAGGTTTATTCCAAGTTGCATATATATATAAGATTCTCATCAAATTTGTAATGCGCAACTCCAAAAAAGAGTCATGACCTTTCAAGTATGGAGTTCCCCTTTCCAAGGAATAATGTCATAAGACTTTTGAGGAAGAGCAATGTATGCAGGCACTTCTTATACTTTGGTAGTAGGAAGCCTAATGTATTCTATACTTTGCACTAGACTAGATATTTGTTATGTAGTTGGCGTGGTCAGCATACATCAATCTAATACAAGACCAGAACATTGGACTATAGTGAAACATATTTTTAAGTACTTGAGAAGAACTAGAGATTATATGTTGACCTACAGAGGTTCAGATTTAATTTCAGTCAATTACATAGATTCTGATTTTATGTCAAACATGGATTACAAAAAGTCAACTTCTGAGTATGTGTTAACAAGGGTTGGAAGCACATAGAACAAAAATATCACCTATTAGGGAGATAGTACGTCACAGAGACATCATAATTACTAAGGTTGCATCTATAGACAACCTAATAGATCATTTTACTACAGCTTTTCAGCTTTATGTGGATAGGATGGGTGTCATATGTGACATTCTCTGGAAATGGGTACAAGTGAGAGTTTGTTGAAAATTGCATGCCCACATGTTCAAATATTTAATTATTATTTAGAATGAGAATTTATTTTATCATATATTGGATGTTGTTCTTATATATCATGAGATGATGTATCCCTAAATCATATAGAGATACAATAGTCATCATTGATCCTTGTAATTTTAATGTATCCCTAAACCAGTGCAGGAGATTTATGAAAATGAGATTTACACACTAGAGATATTAATCATTGATCCTTGTAACTTTAATTAGTTCATAATCATTGATAAGTTGGGACGTCTTATCTACAAATACTGTAATACTCTTAGCCTCTATACAATAGGATGATTTATCTCAACCATCAAAGTAGTCAACTCTAAGTTAAAATGTTGGTGTTAGAGGAATACATTGAATTGGATCATCATAAGAGAGTAAATCATATAAAACTGTCATTTCATGATGAAATCTTACATACGCCATTTTTAATAGACTCTTAATCTTGAGAGAATGATTAACTCAAGTTCTTCATATTGCTCACTTTGATATGCCAATGAGTGAGGCTTATTGGAGTCAACACCTCAGTATTTTGGGTGGTCATTGTTAGGTCTGTAGGAACACCTAATTCTCAAGATGAAATCTCACTCTCTTCTAGAAGAGAGACGATATACATGTGAGTTAATTCATTCATTCATTCATTTTGTCAAGTATGTAAATTATAACTCATATGCTAGTTGATGTGAGTTGGTTTTATTTTAGGGATCAAGGTGATAAGAATTTAAGTTAAAACTTTTCAAAATATTAAACTTAAGTTTCTGCCCAGTTTTCCTCCTAGCGTTTAAATGCTAGTATAGGCTTTCGAATGATAAAGTTAGAGTCCTTCTGGCATTCGAACGCTAGGTAGAGCATTTGAACGCTATTGCTTGTGACAGATTTCATGCTCACAGGACTGTCGAACATTAGAATAGGTGTTCGAACGCTAAAGCCAAGATTTCTTCTTGGCGTTCGAACGCTAAATAGGGAATTCGAATGCCAAGGCCTGTAACAGATTTTAGTCAGTTCAAGTCTTCAGAACGTTCGAATGCGGAGTTCAAACGCTAGGGTCAATTTTCTTTTTAGCATTCGAACGCTAATATTGGCGTTCGAACGGTAACAATAAGTATAAAAAAAAAGAAAGAAAGAAAGAAAGAAAAGAAAGAGGAACAAGGAAGTAAAGATGGAAGAGGGCACATGGGATTATTTCCCATGTGTGCCTTAGATATACACACTCATACACCACACACTCCACACACACACGTAAGAGAGAAGAAGAGAGAAAGGAAAGAAGGAGAGAAAGGAGAGAAACAAGGAACAAGGGGGAAGGGAGGATCATAGGAAACAAAAAGAGAAAGGGGCCATTTTGAACTTGGGAAGCCATTGTTGGGCTTGAAGATTTGGTAAGTCAAATCTAAACCCTTGAAAGTTATATTTGTATATGTATATATGGGTGATGTATGTTAGATTTAGAACTCATTTGAGTCTCATTTAGGTTGGGAATCATGTATTAGTACTTGATTTAAGTAAATTAAGAGTGGGTTTGAAAACCCCCCAATTTCAAACATTTCATAATTTTTGACTTTTAATCCTAGATCTACCATGTTAGGGTGAGTTTTAAGAGTTGAGAATGAGTTATATTCATTTTAGTGAGTCAATTTTTAGACCCTTAAATAGTGAGAAGTTTGGGTTGTATTTGGAGAAAATTTGGTAAAGTTTAGTAGCCTTTTTGTTGCTGCGTACAGGCAATATTCGAACACCAGGCTCGGCGTTCAAACAGCGACTGTTTAACACTTAGCGTTCGACCGCCAGACCCAGCGTTCGACCGCCAAGTCCATTTTCAGGCAGTTTTGCTTTTTTTCTTAGAATAATTTATTTGATCCAAAATATGT
>BRYE01000022.1:5238868-5241368 GCA_030159115.1 Actinidia arguta var. hypoleuca
AAAATCTAACCTAAGGCTATGTTTGAATACATGAATTTGAAATCAAAAGATTTTAAAATTTTATTTTAAATTCATCAACTACGTCTGAACGATGAATAGACCATTTAAAATAAATAGAAATCAGCCTAAAAATTCAAGAGTAAAATGAATGGATTTTAAATAACTTTTACATGTGTTATCTCTCTCTCTTTCTCCAAAATCGTATTAATTGAAATCTATGTAATTAATTATTTTAACAAAAATATATCCAAATAAAATATTTAAAATTCATAAAAATTTAACATTCTTAAGAATTTAAATCTCTATATAGTTAAAATTCACGTATTCAAACGGAGAATAAAGGCATTTCCAATGGTAGTGCGCGTTTGCCAAACCTATTTTTGAGCAAGGAATCTCAAAAACTGCACTCTAATTGCTAGCTTAATTAAACATCCTGTGAAGTTACCAAAGTGATGTGTTAGCTCAAGCAATGCATATGGATATGGTTTATCAAAATTTGGCAAAAGAAAATAAAAATACACCAACTTCAGAAAATGACGAAAGCAATTGAAAATTATACGCACTATTCCCACCCGCTCTACCTTTCACATAGCCTCCCTCCCCCACAACCCTAGTAGTGAGTTTGGGGTGTGATGGGCAGTACGTTGTTGCCACTTTAATTTGGACTCACGAGGGTTTAATAAAGTAATCAAGATTATTTATTTTTAGGTTTGTTCAGTAAATTATTATTAAAATATTCAAAATGTTAAAACATCAACAACTGCAAATCAAATGACATTTCTTATGAAAAAGTTAATAAAAATATAAATTTAGAGAAAAAATTATTAAAAAATTGATCGGATTAAATGGCAATCGCTATTCAATGAATTTAATTTTTTTTCAAGAGTATTCTACTTGATATTTTTTATAACAAATGAATACTTTTAACTCAGTTAGCGGTACCTATTTGACTCGTGAATATAAATAAATGAGATTACCCAATCAACAAAGGAAAATGTCCTATCCGTCTTGTCTATACGAAAATAGGAAGCGTTACTTTCTGTGTTTGAACCCAAATCATAAAAACCAGGTGAATAAACGTTCATCTTGTCAATATTGATTTTTGTCAACAACATCGTTACACCAAATGATGAGTAAGTCATTCCTCCGGCTTAGTATCATCTGTTCCAGTAAAATTGGGACATGTCTCTGACATGCTTTAAATGGTGACAATTGTTTATTTATAATTTATTATTTTTTTTATAATTTATATAATTATAAATTTTTTTTTGATAAATTACAAATAGACATGTGTTATCCATTTGGGACTGGGACAGGCCTGTCCCAATATTTTGGGCTACTGTCACTTCCTCCACGGCTCAAAACTCGACCCGAATATCTAAGTTCTAACAGTGTCTTTTATAATTTACTGCACTGACAGGAAGATAAAAAACAAAATATTCTTGAAGGATTTTTATGCAATACCTTAAAATCATTCAAGCACGTAGGGTTCTTGATAAAGAGAATGTAAAAAAAAAAATCGAAGATAAACATTTGCGGAGACTGATCAGCAAATGATGGTGACAGAAAGTTGTTGAACTGATCTGTAAGACAGGAACAATAAAAAAAGTTGTCCAAACTATCTCGCGACGACTTTCCGATGATTAAGTTAGTGATCGGAATGTATTTAGAGAGAGAAAGAGTATATATTGTATGAGAGTTGTTTTTGCGTCTTTTTTAGAGATAATGCTTGATTTTTTATAGTGTAGCTAGGTGTGTGTCTGGACGCATCGCACGCGCCGCTGACATGTTAGTGAGTAGGTGGCTAGTCTATCATGTCGTCGACATCTGAATTCAGGCGTGTGGGTGTCAGAGAAAACTTCGTCGTGCAAGTTACCATCTGACCTTGACGTGCTCTTGGAATTCTTGTCGACTGTTGTGCATTGACCGAGCTCCGGCACCGAAACCCCATCGAGCTCTCTATAAAGTAACAGTACGACAATAATGCTTATCCTAACTCGGCCAAAATTAATATTTAATATTTTATCTTCTTACATATCCGTTAGGTGAGGAGATGAGGCAAATCTCACCATGGATGGGTAAAACATTACAAACAACGGTGGGTTTACTGTCCAAATCAAGCAGTTTTAGAACCCAATAAGGTAGTTTATAGTTAAATAGTAGAATCGAATCCACCATAGCAAGTGTCTATAATTACTCAATTTGATGAAAATTAGAATTCAGGGTACAATATTTACCATGGAAACTTACCTCTCAATTAGTTCACTTTTTTACAAAAATAGTAACCTTCTAACTAGGTAACCAAAACCATTCATTTGTGGCTTTTACATGTTGGCTTTGTTTGGCATTCTTTCTTTTTTCTTTTTTTTTTGATCTTAACATTATAGTTTTTTTTTTAAAATATAAAAAATAATATATTTTTTAAAATTTTCAAACTTTTTGCTTTTACGTTTTAGATGCTTCTAGACCAGAAATAATAAAATCTCCTTTTCACATTCGT
>BRYE01000022.1:5271368-5278868 GCA_030159115.1 Actinidia arguta var. hypoleuca
TCAACTTTCAATCAATTTGATATTTTACATAAGTAATATATTCAACAACTCCCAACCCTACAAGTAAACAATTTGAGTTACAAGATGAACTTATGAGATGCAGGCTCGTAGCAAGGGTGTTGAATGTTTGCACCAATCTTAGCCATCCACCCCTTATATAAAGCGTGGCAGTTCTATTCATTGTTCATCGTCCTATGGCACACCATGAAATTACTTATTTGTCTTTCGGTATTTAACTTTTTCCAATAATGAGTTGTCATCCAGTTAGGTTTTTTAAGGAAGAGGATCCTCTACTATGATAATTTCTGTTGTGATCGTGGTGTGTGTTTTTACCACAGTGAGACGCATAAGCAATCGACAATTTAATAGTCTAGATTTAATTTTAAACTAGAAACTTTCTCGTTTTGAAGGTGAGAAATACAAAGTAAAATAGTAAATATCAAGGCAGTTAAGCAAAAATTCTTTTTTTTTTTTTCCCCCTTTTACCAACAACGTATTCACATAATTATTCAAACACCAGCTTAATAAAAAATAAAAATAAATAAACTAGAAACAATGAAAAATCCGCAAAGCATAACCAAAAAAAAAAAAACCATTGATTGTGAAGATGCATCCCATCGGGAATTTTGTTATTCATTCCAAAATAGTTAACTTTATAAAAAAAACACGAAGCATTCATTCATACTTTTAAGTGAAATTTGAAACTATACTATCAATCACAACCAATCTATGGTGAATATCTCCAAAATATTTACAAACATAAAATTAAAAAGAAAAAGGATCAAAAAAGTCTTCATGTCATCAAAATCACAATAATTTTCATCTCATCAAAGAGCGGACTTGGGTCACCACGATAGGAAGACCTGGTTCGCATAAGGATTCTCCACGATTCTTTTCTGAAAATGCATCAAAATATGACCAGCTTTCCCTTATGCTAAATCTTTTTGTCTCTTGGTTCAAAGGTCATTTTTTTGATCCAGTTTGTATACCCAAGATAATCTCTTCCACCCGCTTGCGTACCCACAAGCTCCAATGCAGCCACAAGACGAATCCAAAATGATTCAGCCAATTCTACTTCCATTCCTTGTACGGCATCTATTTTTACGGGTGCACTACAGTATTACATGGCCATGATGGGGATCTTCTTTGAATTCATTCACCGAATATTTGCCGCTAACCCTACTCAACTTCATGCTCCGTCGGGCCCCACAACCCGTTTGTATCTGTTGCCTTGGATTTTTTGTCACACAATCTCGCTTATCCGTACGACGAAACCGTTCCTTGTAATAAACAAGGACGCTCGAACTTATTTCACTGGTAAGCTTGTTCTTGTTACCGTCGTCCTTTCTAACACAAAATCCAACTCTTGCCTCCATAGGCATTCTAAAATTCAAATACCTCTTGTTCCGAATTAAATCTCATGCCTGTCTAGGCTTCCAATCCCAATCAACGAACTATTATCCAGCAGCCATTCAAACCATGATGATTTTACAAATAGAAAATGCAACCGCAAAATGCAACCTTATGGATTCGTATTTGACAAGAAAGTGAAGAAATGCCTTATTTCAGCACTTTCTAAAAAAAAAGGCAGCAGCAACATGATAATATATTACTTTGTCCTAATTTAAGAATGTTCGTAACTCAACGTGCAAAAACCCAAAATAAAAAATTATTGCTAATTTGCGATTAGGTTGCTTCAAAAAAAGAAAAGAAAATGCAGACACCGTTCCTTTCAGGTTTTATTACATTGAAGTTCCCAAAACTTATCCATACCCATGCTTTATAACAGATATTTTCCTATACACTGAATCATAAATTTGGATTCTCAAGTTTCTAATTCTCCATTTTAATGTACACATAAACCCTAGATTAGAATGTTTAGGAGGAATAGAAAACATACAAGGTTGCTGTTTCTGCTCTTGAACGAGAGAATGACTGATTTTTGCAAATGGATATAGGAGGAAGACAGACTTCTCTGCGATTGAATAGGAGAGGATGTTGTTGTGCTCTAAACGAATCACCTTACCCTCTATCCAGATCAACCACACACACAAGACAAGATTTACATGGTTCGGCCAATGATGTCTGTATCCACAGAGAGAAATCAAATAATTCACTAATCGAACGAAGGGGATTACAATGAGTATGCAGGTAGGAGAATTACACTCTCTACTCACATCAATCACTCAATCGCTCTCTAAAAATTTCTCTGTCTTACCTCTCTTCTATCAGCCTCACAACTTGTCGCGCCCCAAAAACCGTACCGTGAGTACAAGGTCAATAAGTCAAAGAGTGCGGAAAAAGGTCCTACGTGGACCAATCACAAGTGCGGAATTAAAAGGAATGTCCTACGTGGACACCCGTTGAAAAGTCAAAACTCGATACAACAATATAAATTTCAAAGGGGCTAAACACTTGCCCGAATAACATTAACATCAAAATAAATTCATTTACACGTTTGAAACAAAAGGGGCTAACACGTGCCCAATAACGGATACATGTAACAAATGTAATTCAAACCTATCCTAAGGTTCCAAATTACCAAAAGAATTACATGTTATCACTTTAAGTACAACAAAACATCCAATGAAGCTATATTCAAGAGAAAACCTTCAAAAAGACCCGAACACGGTCATGTCAAGCCGGGCCTTTGTCTTTATCCTTTTCACATGAAAGTGATTTTATTTTGTTTGATTAAGCATGACGGCTTAGTAGAATAACATTGTAAAAATTTCATATTATCTCTAAAATTATGAAAATAAAATGAGATGCAATGATGATGCCACCAAGGCAATGACACCAATCAAACGACTTAAATGCAACAATGCCCATCCCAATGCACACACACTCTCAACACCGGACTATGGGCCATCCACACAAGGAGCATAGATAAAACTAATCCCCGGGAGCTAGCCGAGTATAG
This sequence comes from Actinidia arguta var. hypoleuca, assembly GCA_030159115.1. Lineage (NCBI taxonomy): Eukaryota > Viridiplantae > Streptophyta > Magnoliopsida > Ericales > Actinidiaceae > Actinidia > Actinidia arguta. The sequence continues at coordinate 5,274,292 of BRYE01000022.1, forward strand.
ATTGGAGTGAATGTTTATAAAGGAGACATCCGCCCTTTTCCTCTCACCCACACCCACATCCACATCCACATCCACATTTGGAATTTTCAACCTTAGTACCCTCCCTAGGGGAGTACCGTCCATCAATGTATTCAACCCAATGTCATGCAAATGCCTACAAGGCCACAATGATGATATGATATGGTCATGCTAAATGTCATAATCAATAATCCAATGCGCAAAGCATAATATATATAAAATGAACGATGACAATTAAAGTTTACAATATCTCAATATTTAACTTCAACAAATTAGATAACTACCCAATCACGAAAAAATCTCTAACGTCCTAACATATTAATTGTGGCATAGTTTTCTACCAAACAACTAACACAAAATTGAATTAATCACATAAACACATAAATTCGTTATTCCGCAATTAATCCGATATTCTCACGAGCATTTCATCAAACACGTGGTACGCGTTATTAAGGCTACGTTATTCTTCACTTAAACGTGTAATTTTCTAGGTTTTCATGGTAACAAAATATCCACAAAATATTATTCTAACAACTAAACACATTCCAAAATTATAAAAATAAAGATAATAGGGCATTAACACAATATTAAACTACCTCTTAAAAAATGATAAATTTTGAAAAAATGGAGATCCAAACGGAGCCCTATTGGAATTCCAATTGGTTGGAGTTGAAGAGCTCTAAGAGGTAATCAACTTTTATTCTTTGGGCGAAGTCCGTAGGTCGCCGAAAAGTGGCCGGAAATGGAGTCTTTGGCCGGAGTTCTTTGGGTTTTCACATTGACAGTGAAGGAGAAGAGAAAGAACGAAAGAAAAAGAAAATTGAGGGAGAGAGAGAGTCGGTGCGTGGGTTAAGGGAAAGGAATGAAGTGTATTAGAGAAGTCTCAAAGGATTTTCCTATGGTGTAACACACATACACACAAACACTTGTACATCTTTCACTTAATCCCAATGGGCCTAACCCATAAATAACCTAACAAGTAATGGGCTCAACCCATAAATAATTCATAACCCATTTGGCCCATGGCCAAACAACAATACAATTAAATGGATATTTATGGCCCAAGTCCAAAATAGTCCAAACCTAAAATAAATAGCCAAACACTACACAACTCTTTCTCTCTCTTCTCAGCCCCTACACACTCCCACACTTTCTATATCTCTCTTCTATTTTATTTATAGAGAAAATTAGGTTATGATACATTTTGGGCTTGGGCTTAACTACTGGGCTTGGGCATAACTTCTAGACTTGGGCCCAATAGTGGGCTAAACTCAACAATCTCCCCCTTCAGCCCACTAAAAAGTAATCCGATGTCTTCAAATTGTCCATCCTGACAACTTTTGGTCCAGCTCCCTCATAACATCTACAAGACAATATTAGAGATACCCTGCCCTTATCAACATGCTACTCCACTTCCCACTGAGGTGCCCTGCACCCCTCACCGTGGTGCTCCGCAAAATACATTACTTTATGAGTTGTCGTGGCTCCATCTTTTGTCCCTTGTGTACACAACTGGAGCAATCACCGACACTAACCAAATCGAGAGCGAAAGAGACTCGTTTCGGCGGTGGCGCGTCCGTCGTTGTACAACTCTTCAAAATTGACTTTGTCTCATTCCTCTGAGCTCCTCTCTGGACATCTTGCACTAGTTGCACCACTCGTATCTAGCCAGACTTCCGCACATATCTCAAAGCATCCCCCTTCGCTCCTGTATCACTTCAGATCCTCTAGGTACCCCTGCGCTTGTTTTGTGTGCCTTTGTGCAACTATTACTTCCCTTGTCCATTTTTCTTGCTAATACCATTGGACCCATGTCTGACAACAGCTCTCCCTATATGAATACTACCCTCAAGTTGGTATAGTCCTCTAATCTTCCTTCCCTGCAGTATCTTTTTGTTTCCCTTGAAAACTCTCAGAATTCCTCCACTAGCTGCAAAGCTGCAACCCTTCGAATTTAGCATCCCAGTGGAAATCAAATTTTTTCATAGACTAGGAACAAGTCTTACCTCGGTCAATGTCAGAGACCTCTCATCTGCCATGCAGAATCGGACCATTTCTTTGCCAACAACTCTATTTGCCATGTTGTTCGCCATCCGTACAAGTCCCTCACATAATGCATATGTAGAGAGCATCTCTCTATCTCTACATAAATGGTAAGCACTTCCTGAATTTAATATCCAATCTAACTTTCCATCTGCCGATGCTACTAGGAAGGCTTTGTTCTGAGATGTCTTCGTCTGATACATGTTCTCCAATTTAATCCACAACTTATAAGCACTCATCTCTTGTGCTACATAATGGAACACCTCGTGTCCAATGCACTGTCAAATCAATCCAATCGTTTTTTGGTTCATCTTCTTCTATTCCTCATCCTTTATCATTACAAAATTATCTCATTTATTCTCCAAGTGGTCATACAAATCCTTGCAAAATAGGAATCCTCAATCATTGATTTCCATAATCCGTAATTTGTGGCTGAAAGCATGATCATAGCCATCGAATTATTCTCCTTATTTCTCCCAAATAGAAGCAAAATATCCAAAAACCAGCCTTGCGGATGAAACCAATATGCTGAGAAACCTCAGAAATGGCTAAATTGTCAAAATTAGAAAATTTTGGGACCAAATTGCAAATGTCAAAAACTTCAGGGACTAAATCGTAATTTTTAGAAACTCTAGGGACCAATCTATAGTTATTACAAACTCTAGGGACCTCAAATGAAATCACCTCCTCGGTGGCTCGGTCAATGGCTTAGTCAATGGCGCGGCTCTCCTGGCGTGTGGGCGCGTGAGTGAGAGTGGATCTCACGTGCGCTTTTTCAGGTGGCGCGTGGGGGCGTGTTCAGCGTTCGTTTTTGACGCGGTTGGATGTTGGAGCTTTGTCTCAAAGAGAGGAACATCGTGATGCTATCAGAAATCGATTTCAAGCACTTTTGCAGGGATACGAAACTCGACCTGTGTTCTGATACTAATTGTTGTGCTTAAAACGAATCACCTTACCCGCTATCCAGATCAACCACATACATAAGACAAGATTTACGTGATCGGCCAATGATGTCTATATCCATAGAGAGAAATCAAATAATCTACTAATCGAACGAAGGGGATTACAATGACCATGCAGGTAGGAGAATCACACTCTCTACTCACATCTATCACTCAATCGTTCTCTCACAATCTCTCTGTCTTGCCTCTCTTCTATCAGCCTCACAACCTTGTCTCTCTTCTCTTCCTCCTACACACTCCCACACTTTCTCTATCTCTCTTCTATTCTATTTATAGAGAAAATTTGATTAGGATAAATTTTGGGCTTGGGCTTGGGCTTGGGCTTGGGCTTGGACGTAACTACTAGTCTTGAGCTCAATAGTGGGCTCCAACAGATGCCGGGTTGGCGTGGGAGGAGAGACTTGCCCCTTTTTCAGAAGCTTCTGCTGCATCGTTTGATAGGATGATTCGGGGAAATTGTTCCTTCCACTTCCACTTCCACTTCAATTGGATGATTGAGTTGCATTCTTGAAGCTCTGAAATTTCTGGCGCTTTCCATTTTAAACTCAATCTGATGGTAGACATGAAAAGGAAGCTAGTTTTCTGCACGGAAAGATTGTGGTTGTGATGGGAGAATAGAAAAAAACTAATATTTTAATTAGATAGAGAAATGATAGGGATCATTTTTGGAGAACACCCACAAAAGGCGCCAACCAGGACCCTTTCTTTGTTTTCTTTTTCGAATGGGGGATCACTTGTAGTCCTCCTATAGCACTTCTTCCGGCGGACTCCTTTTCCTAAGAGTAATCTCTTTCTTTTGGCCTCGCCGCGCATAACTGAAACCGGATAGACAGCCTGAACATAACAGCACGTCCGGCAGCGAATGCGAAAAGGGGTTCGTTCACTAAAATTCGAAAATTCACTTTTTTTTCTCAACAATTTGGAGGAAGTATAGGGGGAATTGTTGGAGATACTCACAACCATTTTGTTTCTATGTTGAAACCACCAAGAAAAAAGCACAGGAACTTAGCAGTACCTCTAATTGTACAATTCGAACTGTAGCAGATCCATGGTGGTCTTAAAGTTTGCAGAAAAATCTTGATAAGAAGTTTTGAATTGAACATCGTTCCTTGATTGCAACCCCCCTCCCCTTTTTGTCTTTTCGTTGGTCACTCTTATTGTTGTTCTAATGAAAGCCTTTGACAATATGAATTTTTTTGTTCAATTTGTTCTTTGTTCTCCATATGCACTGCAGCTGTTTCCTGGTGCCACCACCACGCCTGATCATGAACGAGGCAAAATTGAGTTACTTCGTTTTGATGTCTTTTTGGTTAACCATGTTATAGTGTTGTTACCCTATTCAAACAATTTTTTTTGCGACTTGTAAATTATCGTCCAGCATCCTTTTAATTATCTTACAAGAAGTTTGTTTGGATATTTTGTTGTTTCCTTGTGAGCCATGACGGTCGACGAAACATTCAATTTTTGGTATTTAAATAAACTTTTAGAATGGTTATTTTGGATGTTTTTGAAAGCTTTATAGGCTTTATGGGTATTATTGCGTTTGGATGGTCT
>BRYE01000022.1:5316368-5326368 GCA_030159115.1 Actinidia arguta var. hypoleuca
TCCTCTCTGTTTTCAAGACATCTCTCTCTCTTCATCATTCGTGGGCCTTAGCAGAGAAAACTCACACTACCAGCATCCTTCACCCATCATTTATACCTATAGATAGATAGATAGATAGATAGATAGATAGATTACCATATATTCATATCACTCCCCCTTCTTTTCCCCTCCCCTTCTTTCAATACCTTTCAACTGTTAGGGAGAATCATTCGTTTAGGAACTTCATTGTAATATTGTTTGATTCGTTGTAATTCTGTTAAATAGTTTCTAAGAACAGAGAAGTTTTGTGATAGGATTGGGAGAGCAGAGTATGCTCTGTTGTAAGGACACAAAAGAAAGAAATGCAAATTCATTCTATTTTCTCTCTCTAGATTCTTCTCTCATCCATTTCTTGTTCTTGATTCATTTTGTAAAATCCATCATACACTGGGTACCACATAACATAAGAATGTTGAGAATGTCTACAGAAATAATCACTAAAAGAGGCTGAAATGGCACCCAACACCTTTTCTATCTCTAAGCCCAAAGTTCCTCCACTAGATGCATGAATGTGCTGGAAATGCCACCGCAAGACTAGGAACTCTGATTCAACAACAGTAGTACTAAATTATGAAAGGTTCTAGGAGCAGAAGTTCTCGTATAGTATAGATGGTGTGAAGCAAAACGTTATCTATGTAACCCGGTTGAAGCATACTGTAGCCGTATCTAATTGAAAAATTATAGTTGGAGCCAGTTATTCAGGACGCATGGCCTTTGTTTGTGCATCTGCATGGTGTTGTGACAAACCCAGAGGATGGAGGAAGAAAATACTCAAAAATGAATATCCCAACCAAAATGAATGAGAAAACAAGCTGAATGGAACTCAATTTTCTTGATTACAGACACATCCTTCCCAGTCTCTCTTCCATTTATATTTCATTCAACGACTTGATAAAAAATGAATAACATATGGTAACTAACTAAATCCCCATTTGTGTGCTCTGTTTCAAGAATGACAAAGAGAGAAATGTCTTGAAAACAGAGAGGAACGGAAGTTTTATTTCCGTTAGTTTTGAAAAAGAGAGAGAACGAGGAGGGATTAGAGAGCAGAGAATTTTCCAGTAACATCTAAATTATCACAACTTTTTTTCCTAGTATAATCAAAACAACGTCGTTTTGATCAGTCTAGAAAACACTCCAGGGGCAATCACTCTAGAGGATCTCAGTCCCCACGGGTCATCACTCATGTACAAGTCAAATCACGTGGTGCCCACATGGAATTATGCAACATAAGTTGGTAATTTGGGTACAATTGAGAACAATTAAATACTTAAGGTACAAAAGCCAAAATGAGAAAACTTTAATAATTTTGGAGCAAAGTGTAATTTAACCTTTCAAGTAGTATTCTTTAGGGTTAATTTCAGTTTTGCCTTTTAATGTATTGCCATTTTCCTAGTGTTGCCCTTAAACAAAACAATTACCATATTGGCCGCAACGTGCCATAGTAGCAATAATAATTCCGAATTCTTGATGGAATCCCCACATAAAAGACACGTGGTGTGACATGGAGATAGGTGGCGATACACTCATCGTAATCCTAGGGAATTTAGATTTTATAAAACTGTGTAAAAATAATTTATAAAGTACTAGGTTAATTTTCAATTTATCCCGAAAAGAAGTAATTTTTCCACCATTTCACCAATTAATGGAGGAAAAATTACCGCGAGTTTGATTTTATGAACGGAATTTGTGAAATTTTGCTTCATTATAATGCAAAATGTGTTAGAAGTTGAGTTTTAACAATGTGTTATAAACATACTTTAATATTAAAATTTAATTAAGTTTCATACGTTAAATGAGATGACCAATCTTTGATTCATATTCTCCTAAATGAGTATATAAATTTAGTGTATTCATTTTTCAAAAATTAAGTTGATTTGAATGAGAAATTATTTCTAAAAAAAGTACCATTGCAAAGAAAAATGGGATAGATAGTTTTATCCCACATTAAAAAAATAAAAGAAAGTTTGTGAGTTTATATAATTCAAGTTTGGTTTTTAAAAGTTGGCTCTTTTGCAACTCAAGTTTTTATAGGGGAGTTATATACAAAGTGAGTTTGATTCATTAACCTATGGTTTGACCGACATGCGACTGCGCAGCCATACCCAACCCGACAGATTTGATTTGTGTTCAAGGGTTGGGATTGGGATAATTGAATATTAATTTTTTGAAAAAAATTTATTCAATTATTTTAATTTCTAAACAGTTAAAAATTATATTTTCTTCCTCATAATTTTTTTCTTTCACAAATGGTCATGATGTTTCGAATTTTTGCGAAAGGGAAATTATAATTTTTTCTTGAATTTTTTTCTTTCTTTCGCGAACAGTCCCAGTGTTCTAGATTTATGCAAAATGGTATCTTTTGGCCAAATAGGTTCCTATTTGGCCGAATGAGTGGTTTCTGACAAATGGGTGGCTCTTATAAGAAGTGCGACCCTCTAGAAAGATATTATACCTCTTCTAATAGGTTAGATAACTTCTTTATAAATCCACATTCATTCAACATTCAAGCATTTGATCAAAAATAGAGTTTTAAAGTGCTAAAATTGCATAACATCTGTGAGGACCCCCGACGCCCACGCGGCTCTACATGGTGTTGGGCGGTGTCACACCGTTTTTTGTGGTCCTTCTTCCTTTAAAAAAATTTTCTTTTCGCTTGCGGAAGCAAAACTTGTATATTTATCTTTTAAGCCAATAGAAAATTAATATTAAATTCATTCATTCAAAATACATGCCCATATCGGTAGAGAGATTGTACTTGTCATACCATTCATACATACTTACATACATTACATGTTCACAAGGTCTCAGACATTCTGGTCCAAGTTATACAACATCAAATCTACTGTTCTCGTTACATGACATGACGTAATCTATTTTAAAGTTTACATTGTTCAAAATGAACTTTAAAACATGGAGTTTTATCAATCTACTCCACTTGTTTTCCATTATCACATGAAATATTATAAAAAATAATATTCTTAAGAACATTTGCTTAGCGTATAACCATAAAATCTAACATATGTTTTGATATACATATCGAAGACATTAAAAAAAATATCATGGTAAATGCGTATAACATATCGTAAGCATAAAATATTTGATATTTCGAAATAACATGTTCAAAACTTCATGCTAATATTTGTGTCTGACTTAGTCGATTATCATATGTCATAATTCATGCAAAAATTTATAATTTGAGCATGCATATAATAGTCAACGTGATTCTTAAAACATACATTATGCACTATGATCTTTTGTCCTTAGCCGGATTTAATGACATACTTCCACACACCCTTGAGTCAGGGTATGTCGGTTTAATACCTTCCTAAAAGTAAAAATATATGGTACATAGGCATATACATACAAAATCTTTTTAAAAGATTCTTATCTAATCTATGGATTTGATTTGCATAACATAACATAATTCATGTGTATATCATAACATAAAAGAGTAGTTTACTCTACTTTAGAGATTAACGTTACTTATATTGCTTGCGTGGGTATTGCGTTACTCTCGTTTGTCGTGTTCCTTAGGCTAATCGGGTCGATTTTCTATACGTATCATTCATTTCAAGAATAGTATTAAAGACTCTGGTTTGATAAGTGCATAGTGAAGCAAGGCTCTCAAATGAGGTTCACATGACAAGTTTTTTTGAAAAATTATTTTTTGTCAAAAATTTGGCTAAGTGTGAAAAAATAGATTTTTGAAATATTATTTTCTTTAAATTATTTTTTTTGTAATTTTTCTTTATACATTGAATAGTCAAAACTGATTTTGTGGAATTTTTATTATAACGAATACATTCAATAATAAGAAGAATTATTTTTAAAGTCATTTTTGTGTTAAAGCTGAAATTTTACTTTTTGATTTAGTGGGAATTATATTTTATTGTATTTTTTATTGAATTCAAATAGGGATATTTTCTTATTTATATTGTAAACTTAAAGTAAAAGAAAGTGTAAGGTTTATGACTTTCACTTAAATATTTTCAGTGACAATAAGTCTATTGACAAAGAACTATGCCAACAGTTGAAGGTTCAGTGGTCAAAAGACGGAGTCTATAAAGCTACGATTGGTCGGCAAATGTTTGACCGATCGGGTACATGCTCGACCGGTCCAACCAAGGTACCTATTGGTCAGGGAAAAGTCCAACCGGTCCAGATGGGAAAAGACTAAGGACTCTATTTTTTTGTCTTGAATTCTAAGCCTATTTTGGGCATCCTAACTTCAAAATTAAAAAATTCTATTTGAAGCAGAGTTGTAGGTATTTGAAGTATCTATTCTATGGAACTTGAATCAATTCAAAAAGTTTTCGTATGAAGAAATTTTGACCAAAATACTAACAGTAGTTTTGAAACAAAAATAGGGCATAACTTTGGTTTGACACTTGATCCAAAAATGGCGTCATCCTACCGTATTTTCAACGTATTTCTTAATCTTAACTAGGATAGAGTACAACATTCGTGAGGTTATCTTGTGAAACTTAGTCGGATCTCATGTTTTTCGTTTCTTCTATCCCTTTCCTTTTCTCTTCCTCTCCTCTTTCACATCCGAACTTTCCCTCTCTTTTATCTTCTTCTTTCTCTCTTTTTTTTTCTATTATTCTTTCTCTCTTTTCTCTCTTCTTCTTTCTCTTCTTCTTCTTCTTCTTCTTCTTCTTTCTTTCTCTACTTGGGCGAACAAGTCCCAGCATTTTTGCGGGGAGAAGACATGGGGTGGTTGGCCTAATATTGACTTAGGTGACCTTTGAGGTGATGGGTCAAACATGTTTGACATGTATTTATTTTTCTGTTACGCTTTAAAAAAAATCTTTTCATATACATATTTATGTTTTCGTAAAAAAATCTGAAAAATCATAATTAATACTTGGAACATAACATAAATTAATTTCACATAAATAACATGTATTGTATTATTTCAAATTTATTGTGTAATTTATATATTAATTAGAGAAATTAGATATTCTAAAATTTTGAGATCTAACAACATCATTTTGTATTTTTAGTATACATTTGAGAGAGAAAAAATACTTAAATATTCATCGTGTTTTTCTGATTTGGAGTACTACTATCAGAAGTTCAAAGTTGTTATATCCTGAGAGTTGTACATCAGATTCCGTAAGCACCAAATGCGGGATGTAAATAACTAAATGACACTTAATCAAATTTAGACCTTAGCAAGTTTGGTATTTATTTTACAATCTTGTAAGTTTAATTTTATAATTATTGTTTTAATTAATTGTTATAGTCTATTTATGTGTTTAACAAATTTCTACTATTTTATTAAAACTTTCTATTTTTTTTAAAAAAAATGCACTTGGGCCTTATAGGCATATTTAGGGATCTGCCCAATCGTATTTTGTAGGGATGGAAAAGGCGCTCACAATGAATCATTTGTGAGAAACCTCCACTCCTTCTGTTATATGGGATGCTAGGTGTCACAGAGTCAACTTTTTACTCTTAAAACTTGCCTGTAATGGCACTAAGTTTTAGCATTTAGGCTCAGCCAAACACCCACAAACACACGCATGCGTTTGAGATTTAATAGAGTAGAAAAATCACACAATATTTACATGTCAAAACCCAATGTTTTGATTACACCAACAATACAAGGAATATGCCAGGGTTTTTTCTAGGCCAGAACAATTCTCTGCCTTACCTATACCTCTGCCTCCTTTTTTTTTTAGGGCTTTGCTTAATTTATAGACAAACCTATCAGTTACAAAAATACACAACAAGAATTTAAACAGGACACATGTTCATGAAGTTGACACCCCCAACTTCCTAGGAAAACCTGTCCTAAAACAAGCCTACCACCAATGCAAACCAGTAATTGCCCATGCCATCCAATAGGACAAGTGTCCTTAAAATGTTTCCTGCGAATCCAAGTGTCCTCAGACATAATTGTCCTCTCTGCTACGTACAAGTGTTCTTAGACACAATTTCCCTCTATATAGAATGAAACTGTCGAGAAATACCTAGTAACTGCCTTTGGCAACTACTTAGCCAATGTCAATGCCAACTTTGAGTTTGCACCAAGCCACACACGAACTGATTAATTCCCACGAGTATTTTCCTTCTCATATGACTGCCTAGCAACCCGCTGATGCCAGCCTATGTTCACAGCTCACACTGTAACACATTCGAATACAACTTTGCTTGCGCCTTGCATCTGTTTTGGAGCATCACAATCTTGAATATTCGCCACTTTGTCAAGGCATGCCTTCCTCATGCATTTGCCATCAGAGTTAGTGTGGGTGCTACCACACATCAACCCCGTGTCCGTCTCAAAAGACTAGAGTTCTAACACTAGGGCGGAACATTAATGGATGTTAAGGCCCAAAGCATATTATCCCTATTTTATATTTAAATCTTATATTTGATCTTCTTATGTTTTTGGAGAATTCTATGGATAACTTGCTTTGAGAATGGACAAATCGGAGCATACAACCTCATGAAAAAACCAAGTTGACTTTCCTATGATAATAAACGCATATAATCATACAATCCAAAAAAAGCAAACCATCTTGATTGGAATCTATGTAATAGGTCTTCATTAAACTCAATTTCTACTATAACAACATATTGAAGACATGTTGTCTCACTTTCTATAAAGGGACAAAATATACAAAGACAGAATCTGGTCTTGCTAAGACAAAGACCTTTGTCGAGCTATCGCCATAAAGTAAGCTCGGTGGTCCTCTACGCCGAAGCTCAGTGCAGACACTACTGAAGATAAGCATTGTTCGAGCTAAAGCTACCATTACTCTCGAGTTATTGCTACTTAGTAAGCTCTGTAGAGTAACCGCGCTAGAGCTTGGACAGGGGCCAATGGCCGGCAGTAATCCCGAGGGATGTCAAGAGACAGAAGGTAACTTGATCGTCGAAGTTTCTTCTAATAGCCTCATACCCAAATGGAGACATCAACATCTTGATAACAGGCTACCAGCTAGGCCTTAGGAGCATGGTTGGGATAGTTGCCTACTCATTGATATAGCGGTTGGTGTGTATGAGCATGCGTCGAGTTGTAGTCTATCTAGTGACAAGACAGCTAGCGCGTTAAGGCATGCGCTGAGCTATGCCATATAAAGTCAGCCTTTCTTTCTATTAAAGGTACGTGAATTTAGTCCAAGGGACATACTCTCTCTTCCTTTCTCTCTCTCTTTCCATTTTTGGTCATCTAACTTGACTGTTGGAGAGCTATTTTCTGAAATTAGCTTCGGCGGTCGTTCTCACTGCTTCTATGTCGTAGCTAGGCTTTGGACGACTAGTGAACAACTACAGCCACCCGCTTAGCCGTAGGACCACCATAGGTTTCTATCCTCATTTTTTTTTCTCATATTTTTATAAACTCACACTCCACAATTGGTGTCGTTTGTGAAAAATTGATTATAGACATTTGCAAGGTCAGTTCTAATGGCATCGCAAAGCTACAACTGTCCAAGCAGTCAAGAAACCCTTAGGGAACACCCTCATACCCCGAGAACTCCTGGGACAGAGAAACTAAACTATTGGTTGATGTCTAGAGGGCAGCCAAGGTCACCTCTAGGCAGAAACCAGGTCGGTCGCTCCCTAAAGGAGAAGACGGTAGGGATATAACCATCAAACATCTACAAAACCAATTGGATGAAATGGCACATATCTTGGTTAGTAATAGACTAATGAAGCCGACCCAAGCAGCAAAAAAGGGACCCTTAGAGAGAAGTCTATAGGGTTAAAAGATCCACCTTGTGGAGCTCATAGGGAAAAACGATGCAAGTCATATGATAGCAAATTTGTGGCATCAAGCAAGCAAAGAGTGTCGCCACGCCGAGCCCACTCTAGCGTGGACCTTCTCGAAACACTCAATGCCAAGTGAAACCGAGGAGGTGATTTATGAGATAAGCTCAACAAACAAAATGTGGAAGCATTGGGCAAAATCATCGTCCCGACAAGGTCAATGACTCGCATGACCAGACCCGTGCCAAAGGAACCAATCCCAAGGTACTAGACGCCACTTTCCCGGGACATCAAGGAAATGGATCCACCAGAAAAATTCACATCGCCAAGGTTTACATTGTACGATGGGAAGTCGGATCCAAGATCCAACATCAGCCATGTCAAACAGATGATAGCTCTTTGGAATCACTTGGATGCATTAATGTGTTAGGTGTTCCCATCGAGCCAAGAGGATCTTAGGTTGAAATGGTTCAACCGACTACCCACAGGATAAATAGAAAGCTTTTACCAGCTCACCGAGTCATTCACATCTCGGGTCGTCATAAACACAAAAGCGCCAAAAGGCGTTGGCTCTCTCCTGATGCTCACAAAAGGCAAGAATGAGTCACTTTACAACTACAGCAAGCGTTATTGGGAAACCTATAACGAGATCAAAGAATGTTCGGAGGAGTTAGCAATGGCCAATTACAAACTCAAGCTAACTCCAAGCGAAAGACTTTGGGAACACTTGACTCTTAGCCTCTAGCCGATCTTCGGGACCTCATGTCCTGGGTTGAAATACTTGCTTGGCTAGAGGATGACGTCCGTTAAGTAGAACGAAATACAGGTATGCCTCCTTAGGGAGAAAGGCACTTCAAGAGGCGAAAAGAAAGCTCGGCTGATCACGAGAACCGGGCAAGGCAGGGGATCAATGTGGTTTTCAAGGAACCGATCTATAAGCTCCTTGCCTAAATTCGAGATAAATCGTACTTCAAGAAGCCCGCCCCTTTAAGGGGACCCCAAAAAGCAAAACCAACGATGGAAACGTTTCTATCACAAGGAGAAACGATGCAAAACTGAGAATTGTCGAGTTCTAAAGATTTTTCTTGACCAGCTCGTTTGGGATGGACATTTGAAAGAGTTCGTAGACCAGAAAAGGACCAGAGCATAGGATTTCAAGGCCAAACTGAACCCCAGGTTTGATCAAAGCAACAAAAAAATCGACGACACCCAAGAAGAAGACCTTCCCCTAGGGATTATTCACTAGGATCTGAAAGACATCGAGAGATGCGTCGAGGCCAAGGTCATGAAAGACCTGATGCACTGTAGATCGGATGAGCCAAGTTCGAATCATTTATTTCTCACTTATGAAATCCTAGAAGAACGAGAGAAAACCAAGCTTGTCCAATTCCTTACAACAAATATCGAGGTCTACTCATGAATACCTTATAAGATAGCCAAGCTCACCGGTAGATGCATTTACTACCTCAAATGCCTTGGGGGCAAACAAGCTCTAAGACCTTGGAATTCCTACGACCTCACAAAATACTACCAACAAAGTGTACTTTTTTAGCCGAGCTTGTATTTATATCGAATGCACCTTTTACTTAAAAATTCGGTTTTCCATCATTATCAAAATTAAACATTTTCTCGATTTGTATCGAATGCACCAATTATTCGTGTTAAAACTTTTGATTTGCTCCTTTCCAAAAACGATCTATGTTGGGAAAGAACTACTTATTTTCTTAAGCGCGAGCTTAAGATGTATCAAAAAATGCAGGCAAGGCCGTAGAACTGCCAAGCATTTGGCTTAAGCATTACAAGGCAAGGTCAAAGAAATGAATCTCATGCAAATGACTTACAAAAAGGATTTTCACTCATTACGAAGTGATTAAAAGATTTTTTTAGTAAAAGACAAAATAAAAATCATTACAAGACAGGGGATAAATTAGGAGAAGCTTTTTCAGCAACTGCACCCTATTTTGTTGTTGTTGATGTGCTCTCCCCTACTATTGCCACAGTGCCTTCTGCTACTTCTTGAATGAGCTTGGCGGACACCTTGGGAGTCTCCTCTAGGACCTCATCTACCCCGTCCTCTAGCAGCTCCTCTTCATTGAAACCAGGCAACACGATCGGCTTGAGGGGGTCCACCGACTCCATAGTAGGGGGAATCGCGCCCCAAGCAAGATGTTTAGGGGAAATACCGAGATCCTTCAAACAAGCCAGTCAACCCTCCTAGAAGATGCTAGGACGAAGTTTG
>BRYE01000022.1:5331368-5333868 GCA_030159115.1 Actinidia arguta var. hypoleuca
TCCAAGTACTCAGCTCACTTTTATAACAAGAACTTTTTACCAAGTTCTTCCAAAAGATTTTGTCCAAAACTTTCTCAATCTTCCAAGTGATTTTGTCCAAGTCTCACTCAAAGTTACAAGAAAAAGGATTTGATGAAGGTATTACAAATTTGAAACAAACTCTCTCAATAGAGTAGATGTAAGTAGAATTTAAACAATCAATGCTAACTTAAGAAGACAAGAAGAATATTCAAGAAAACTTGACTTTGGAGCTTTTTAAATGATCAATCAATGTAATAGAATGTGTCTTCTTCTCTTCAAATGCCCTTGGAGACTTGTATTTAATGGCTTGAAGAATAATGAACCGTTGGTGGTAGTTGTGGAGCATTTAATGCTGTTTTGAACAACTCTGCGTTCAAAAATATTACCGTAGGTGTTGACACTTTATTTTTAAGTGCCGACACTTCAAGCCTTCTTCCTTCTGTTGAAACTTACTGTCTCCGGGTGTCGACACTACTTGTATCAGGTGTCGACACTTGATCATCTATTTTTTAAAGAGTTTAGCCATTGTTTGATGATGTTGAAACTGGTGTTGACACTTCTTTTTCCAAAAATATTTCTTTGGCTACTTTTATTTGGTGTCGATACTTGGTGTCGACACTTCGTTCTTCAGAAAATACTTCTTTGGCTACTGACATTTGATGTCGATATTTGGTGTCGACACTTCATTCTCTAAAAATATTTCTTTCGCTACTAACATTTGGTGTCGATACTTGGTGTCGACATTTTGTTCTCCAAAAATACTTCTTTGGGTACTGACATTTGGTGTCGATACTTGGTGTCGACACTTATTGTCAAAATGTGATTCTTTGATTTCCTTGGCCTTTGAGCTCCAATCACTTCACGATCTTTGAGATTTCATTTCCTAGAATGCTTATGATTTTCATTAACTTAGTTCCTTAAAGATTCATGATTTTGTGCTCTTATTTTAAGACTATTTTTGGAATTTATTCAATACGGATTTCAGTCTTAAAGGTGCCAACACTATAGAAATAGGTGTCGACACTTTCTGTCAGAAAGTGTTCACAGTTTCTTTTTGGTCAATTTGAGTCCTATAACGCGATGTTTATGAACTACACATTTAATGAAGATATTAGCCAATAACATAATATTTTATTATCATCAAAATTGAGACATTGATTCAACAATCTCTCCCTTTTTGATGATGACAAAACTTTACGGTATATGAATGATAAATGTTAAGCATATACCATGTATTGCTCCCCCTTTCTTTTGTAATTAATGCACGTATCATTGTTTTCAATCTTCATTTCATTCAAATTTAATAATTTATCAACATAAGAGTTCAATAATGAATGTGTTTTCATAATAAAACATATATTACTCGTATTCATGCTCAAATTCATTCAAAGACTTATCATGCTCAATAGTCTACTCAGAATAGCCTTAAAATCGTTCATATCTCATATACTTCTCTCCCTTTTTGTCAATCCATCAAAAAAGGTGGTCAATCCATTAGAGAATTTATGTTAGTGAATCCCATATGAAAATTTATGTTAGTGAATACCATTAGAGAGTCCAATCCATTAGAGAGTTTGCTATACTATTGTTAAGAGACAATTATAACTATGAAACCAAATTATAACACCAACTTTATACATATAAAATTCTCCCCCTGACTTAAGGGGTTTAGTCTCCCATTATCATCATGCAACTACACTTTTGACAAATAATTAATTATCCAATTCAAGATAGATATGTAATTGAGGTTCAATGGCCCTCCCCCTATCAACATGCATTGTATATGATAATGAATCCAATTTGCTATACATAACTACTAATTTTAGTAACTACGAAGTTTATAAGATTAAACCATATTCATAGTCAATGACCAAACCATAAGTCATAAGATCCAGATTCTAAAGCAGGAAAGTTATAAACTTTTAAACTTAGATTTAGGATGATCATAATAAGCCCAAAAGACAAACTATTGTCCAAGACATTTCGAACCAAATTAAATTGTTTCACAAAACACTTGAGAGGAGAAAGAGATGGTATTGTGCGAGGTAGAGTAGATGGTGAGGGAGTGGGAGAAGGTGACAATTCGAGTGTCGTTTTCACAGTATTCTTAAACTTTGATCTCATCTCCCTTCTTCTTAACGCGTACTCGTGACCCGTTTTGCGAGATAAGATGGGAGAACTCTCAAATTCAGTCTCAGATTAGTCTTCTTCTTCTCCTTTCTCTTCTTCTTGATCATTTTTTTCTTCCTCTTTGTTCTCAGACTCTTCCTCCTCCTCAACCTCTTCCTCTTCTTCACTTTTGATCTCTTCCATTTGTACTTTGCCCGCTTTTACTTCCCTGGTTAGTTCTCTCAATGTTTTTTCCACAAATAAGAGCCGGGTGACCATATTATCAATTTTGGTATGCATTTTGTTCACTGATTCAGATATCTGAGCCATAAAAAAATGCATTTCTACTGTAAATTCCTCAGTTTTAGGC
>BRYE01000022.1:5341368-5343868 GCA_030159115.1 Actinidia arguta var. hypoleuca
TTTTAAATCATTATTTTTCTTTTTTAAATTCTCATTTTCTTTTGAAAGAGTAGTGATCAATTTTTTAAGAAGATTATTTTTAATTCCTACCTTTTTGAATCCACTCATCAATTCATCAAAACTATCTTGTAATTCATTGAATGTAATTTGGGATGAGTTAGAATTGCATACCTCATTTTCATCCTCATGAGTCATGAGACAAAGATTTACAACTTCATTAGTTTCGTCTTCGGAGCTGAATTCTTCATCATTGCTCCATGTCATAGCCACCATTACTCTTTTTTATTTTTCCTTTTTTTTCCTTCTTTTTGAGCATAGGACAATTGACTTTCATATGCCCCGACTTCTTGCATTCGTAGCATATGATTGTTGCTTCTCTGCTAGGTTCTCCTTTGTTTTCATTTTGTCTTTCTCCTCTCCATTTCTTCTTTATGAATCGTATGAATTTTCGAGTGATGAGAGCCATTTCTCAATCATCTTTTTCACTTTTCGATTCATCTTCTTCCTTAGTAGATTTGAATGCAGCTATCTTTTTCTTTTTTTTTCCTCATTCTCTTGAGCATGTTATTTTTATGTGAGCTCATATATCATAAGGGAGCCAAGAGTTCATCAGGAGATAGAGTGTTGAGGTCCTTTGCTTCTTGAGTTGTCGTGACTTTTGCTTTCCATACCTTTGATAGAGATTTCAAGATTTTTCTCACCTGCTCATTGTTAGGATAAACCTTTTCGAGAGATTTCAAGTCATTAATGATATCGGTGAACCTTGTGATTGATTTATCCATTTTCATTCTAAATAATTCATAGTTATGAACTAGGATGTTAATTTTAGATTCCTTAATTGACTAGTTCTTTCATGAGTCACTTCTAACCTATTCCATATTTCTTTGGCCGATTCACAAGATGAAATCCAATTATATTTATTTGGGTCTAATGCACTATATAATACATTCATAGCCTTAGAGTTTGATTATAATATTTTTAGATCATTTTCATCCCAAGTGGGTTCGAGTTTGGGAACATCTTTCCCTTCAACCTTTATAGTTGGGGGTTTGGGACAACTAACAATTATTCTCCATAATTTCTAATCTACAGATTGAATGTAGATTCTGATTTTATTTTTTCAATAGTTATAATTTGTGCCATTAAAGTTAGGTGGTTTATTTGTGGATTCACCCTCACCAAGAGAGTTTTCAAAGTTGATTGCCATATATCTTTTCCTAGGATGTTAAGCCTTAATAATCATACTAGCTCTAATACCAATTGTTATCCCAATAGGCAACCCAAGAAGGAGTGAATTGTTTTTTTTTTAATTTTAATTGTCAATTAGGTTTAATTAAACTTAAGCTAATACGATAATAATAAATCTATTTGTGTGCAATGTAATAAATACAAATATAAGCTAAAAGTAAGAGTAAGAGAGAGCACACCAAGATTTACCGATGTTCAATCACAACGTGTGATCTACATCCTCCCAAGACCTTCGCAAGATCTTTTTCCACTACTTGCAATCAACTATTACAATGTGGGGGTTGATTTTCAAGTGCTCAGCTCACTTTTATAACAAGAACTTTTCACCAAGTTCTTCCAAGAGGTTTTGTGTCCAAGACCCTCTCAATCTTCCAAGTGATTTTGTTTAAGTCTCACTCAAACTTACAAGAAAAAAAATTTAATGAAGGTATTACAAATTTGAAACAAACTCTCTCAATAGAGTATATATGAGTGAAATTTAAACAATCAATGCTAACTCAAGAAGACAAGAAGAATATTCAAGAAAACTTGATTTTGGAGCTTTTTAGATGCTCAATCAATGTAATAGAATGTGTCCTCTTCTCTTCAAATGCCCTTGGAGACTTGTATTTAATGGCTTGAGGAATAGTGAACAGTTTATGATAGTTTTGGAGCATTTAATACTGTTTCAAATAACTCTGCGTTCAAAAATATTACCGTTAGGTGTTGACACCTTCTCGGTTCCAGGTGTCGACACTTCATTTTTAGGTGTTGACACTTCAAACCTTCTTTCTTCTGTTGAAACTTACTGTCTCCGGGTGTTGACACTACTTGTATCAGGTTTTGACACTTGATCATCTGCTCTTTAAGGAGTTTAGCTATTGTTTGATGGTGTCGATACCGGTGTCGACACTTCCTTTTTCAAAAATATTTCTCTGGCTATTGTTATTTGGTGTCGATACTTGGTGTCGACACTTCGTTCTCCAGAAAACATTTCTTTGGCTATTGAAATTTGGTATCGATATTTGGTGTCGACACTTCGTTCTCTAGAAATACTTCTTTGGCTACTGATATTTGGTATCGATACTTAGTGTCGACACTTTGTTCTCAAAAAATATTTATTTGACTACTGACATTTGGTGTCGATATTTGGTGTTGACACTTATTGTCAAAATGTGATTCTTTGATTTCCTTGACCTTTGATCTCCAATCACTTCATGATCTTTGAGATTTCATTTCCAAGAATGCTTATGATCTTTATTAACTTAGTTCT
>BRYE01000022.1:5361368-5363868 GCA_030159115.1 Actinidia arguta var. hypoleuca
CTTGACCTGAGGATATAAGTGGCCATATATGAAGCAAGATGCCCAGGTCTATGTCCGCAAATGCACCAAATGCCAGCTCTTTTCCCCTCTGATCCATCAGCTAGCAAGGGACTTGACCCCTCTTACCAGTCCATGGTCCTTTGCCCAGTGAGGAATGGACATCGTGGGGGTCTTGCCTTGAGCTCTAGGGAACAAGAATTTTTTGTTAGAAGCCACGGACTACTTCACAAAATGGGTCGAGGTCGAACCACTAGCCCAAATTAGGGAGGTAAACGTGACCAGATTCGTCATCCCCAGAGCTTTCGTATCAAACAACGGGACTCAGTTCGTAGGGTAAAAAGTCAAAAGACTTGTTGGATCAATTACAGATCGAGTTTTACAATTCAACACCGAGCTACCCACAGTGCAACGGGTAAGTTGAGGCCACCAACAAGACAATGATGAATGAAATCAAGAAAATTCTTGAAAAAGCCAAAGGTAAATGGGTTGAGGAACTGCCAAACGTTTTGTGAGCCTATCGGATTACACCGCGGAAAGCAATGAGCAAAACGCCTTATTCCTTGGCCTTCGGATTCGAAGCTGTAATCCCTTTGGAGGTCGGTTTGCCCACAATACGGACTAAGGCATATGACGTAGGTCACAACGAGGAAGTCTTAGCCCGGGACCTCAACCTTGCCGAAGAACGAAGAGAGGATGTACTGATACGAATGGCTGATTATCAGAAGCAACTAGCCAAGACTTATAATCAGAAGGTTCAACACTGAGAATTCTCAATTGGAGATCTCGTTTTGAGAAAGGTTGTTGGAAACACCAAGGACCCGGCGAATGGGAAGCCCGACCCAAACTTGGAAGGACCCTACAAGATAGTTAAGCTCGCCGACAAGGGTGCTTACTACCTAGAAGACTCCTAGGAAAAAACAAGCTCCGAGATCTTAGAATTCTAACAACCTGAAGAAGTATTATCATTAAAGTGTAACTATCTTTAACCGAGCTCATGCATTGTCAAATACACTTGTAAAAAAGGAGTTGCTCATTACTATTGTGAAGCATTTCATTGATCACACGAAAGATTACTCAATTCAAAATATTTGAAATACATTCTTCTCAGAAACAACAATAAGAAAAAACAAAGTACACTTGGCAAATTCTCTACAGGTAAAAGAGTTGGCCGAGCTCTATGAGGGCACCAAACTCAGTTCCTCGAGGATTGCTAAGTGTACTTAACAGAAACTTTTAGGGAAGAGTTAGGCGAGCTCTACGCGAGCTCCAAACTCTGTCCCACAAATTTTGCTAACGTATACTCAGAAAAGTTCATAGGGAAGAGTTCGCCGAGTTCTACGCGAGCTCCGAACTCTGTCCCACGAATTTTGCTAACGTATACAGGGAAAAGTTAGCCGAGTTTACGCGAGCTCCGAACTCTGTCCAACAAATTTTGCTAACATATACTTAGAAAAGTTCTTAAGGAAGAGTTTGCCGAGCTCTAAACGAGCACCGAACTCTATCCCACGAGAAATGTTAAAAGTATGCATAGCAGGAATTCTATTTCCATGGGAAAGTTAGCCAAGCTCTAGGCGAGCTTCGAGCTCTGTCCCACGAATGCCATGGAAAAGAAAAACATGAACTGTCAATCTTGAGACACGATATTGAAAAGCAGTAATATCCAAAAAGAAAATTAGCTAACGGTAGAGAAGCAATGTACGCGAGCTCGTTTACACAAGAATCAACAGTTGTTCAAAAAATTCAGATAATCACATGGTTGAGCAAAAATGAGGAGAAGTGTTCAGATGAGCTACTCTTTAGGAAGATTCTCCCTTTCAGCTTCCACCCCCTCAGCTCCTTCAACTCTGGTGAGCTCGTGTAAAAATTGCCACATTTAGCAAAATAATTTTAGGAGTTAGTTGAGCCCTGCGCAAGCTCCGAATTTCGTCCGGCGAGGCTTGCTAAGTATGTTGGGCAGAATTCTAAGGATGGGTTAGCCGAGCTCAAGGAAGCTCCGGACTCTATCCTGCAAGATTGCTACACTTAGCAAAAATTTTTTGAGGAGTTAGCCAAGCTCTGAGTGAGCTCTGAATTCCGTCCCGCGAGGTTTGCTAAGTATGCCGGGTAGAATTTTAAGGATGGGTTGGCTGAGCTTAAGGGTCTCCGAATTCTGTCTTGCAAAATTGCCACACTTAAGCAATATATATATATATATATATATATATATTGAGTGAGATCTGAATTCCGTCCCGCGAGGTTTGCTAAGTATGCCGGGTAGAATTTTACGGATGGGTTGGCTGAGCTCAAGGGTCTCCGAATTCTGTCTTGCAAAATTGCCACACTTAAGCAATATATATATATATATATATATATATATATATATTTGAGGAGTTAGCTGAGCTCTGTGCGAGCTCCAAATTCCATCTCACGAGGTTTGCTAAGTATGCCGGGCAGAATTCTAAGATTGGGTTAGTTGAGCTTAAAGGAGCGCCGAACTCTGCCCGCGAGGGAGGGTTAGCCG
>BRYE01000022.1:5383868-5388868 GCA_030159115.1 Actinidia arguta var. hypoleuca
TATTTTCATGTATTCATTGTTGCATGTCATTAGTTGTGTAATTCAAGTTCAATTTCTTATTTTGAACATTACATTCATGTATTTTTATATTTTGTTGTTGAATTTTACTTTAAGCATGTTAGATTAGCTTTCTTAGGCTAATATGATGAGAGATCCGTAATTATGAGCTAAATGTGTTTATATATCTTCTCTTGCACTCATTTTAACGTAATATCGGCCATTCACTAGGATTGTACATATCAAGCATGCTTCAATCTATTGCATCATTTGTGTTTGTGTGAATGTCTATTTTAAGGACTTGGACTGAGATTGTATATATTGAGACACATGAGATGATCTTTACAATTTTATCAATTACTTTCTGGTCCCTTGCATCCGAGGTATTTGATTCATTGTAAAGCCATTTCGATTCATATGTAGTTAGTTTTTACTACTCTACTTTCTGGCTAACGTCACAATTCCTGTGAGGAGTTAGTTGTGTATGTTGAGAGAGGGAGTTAGGCAATATAGATTATGGTTTGAATTGATCCTTGAATTAGCCTTGCTTTCATATCTTTTTAGTTACTTGTATTCTCACTCAATCACCATTCTCACAACAATTCACACACCTACAATCACATTTTCTTAATCTACCACTGATACTCATGACGTGCTCAATTCATTGCAACTAGATCCCTGTGAAAAAATGAACTTGATTCTTACCAATTATTATGCTACCTTGATATCCCAATCTCTATGCTTGGAATTGCATTTTAATGTAGAATATTAAAGAACACAAGCACCTGTCTAGGCAAGGAAGCTTTACCCGCGCTCCGAATTTGGGAATTAACAAACCCAACACAACGCACTGAGTCCTCCAAGCTCGTCTGATCAGGCTATCGACTACTGGTTGAACGTCGGTGCGGTAGTTGGAGAGGAAGAAGAAGCTAACTTCAAGTCTAGCTTGATCAGTGGGCTATCAGGTACTGAGTTAGAGGTTGCGCTTACCGAAGAGGATGTGATAGAGGAGTTAAAAAGCTCAGAAGAAGAGGAAGATTCGGAAAAAGAGGGAGAGGATCAGTTGTGAAGGGGAGGAACAGTAGGGGGATAATCTGGCCGGCGCCGATCCAGTATTTATTTCAAGCTCAAACGACGAGGACCCCTAGATAATTCAACCCTAGTCAGTTCAGTTTCCAGTAGGTCTCCCCCTGACGTTGTCTTGCAACACATCGACATCTTGAGGAAAGAAATTGAAACTACTTTCAAGGAGAACCAGAAGATCTAGAAGGAGAAGAGCTCGAGGTGTTCATTTCGGCCATGCCTCCCAGGGTCCTGCACATGTATGATCAGCCCGCCGGCCCATCTCGACAGAAAGGCAGCAATCTAGCGGACCAACTGAGGTGCAGGACACCCCACTTGCAATTCAAGCAAGGCAACCCAAGGACAAGGGGAAAGGGGATAGGTGAAGCCGCGACATTGGAACTAGCTCGACTGCAGGTTCCCTATCTGGTCCCACCCCTCTTGCCGAGCTTTAGAACCCAAAGCTCTTTGTTGCCGAGTTCGGCAAGAGAGTGATGGTCGAAGACACCGCAGGGAGCTTCGAAACTGGCATCACGGTGGCCCAAGCGTTCTTCCAGTTGATGTCACCGACTTGGAAAAGGATGATGGCGAGATGTCTGCCAAGCTTCCGGTCATGCAGGGTGTGCAGGTAATGGCTTTACTTCGGTTTTCAACTTCTTCTTAAACGCTTAACAACTTAGATTTTTTGCAGACTCTTTAAAGAGCTATGAAGAATTATGAGAGCAAACAGAGGCGCACTGAGAAGCAAAAAAAGTCAAGAAAAAGATCACTACTTTGGAGAATGATTTAAAAAAGAAAAAGGGTGTATGGCAGCTTCTATTTAGAGTTTGAAGAGTAAGGATAAAGAGATGGCCGAGCTTTAGCGGTAGCTTAAGGAACTACAAGTGGCGCGAGGTGCCGAATATAAATGTGCGTACGACTGAGCCTGGAAGAGAGCAAGTGACTACTACATCCGAGCTGTTGCGGATGCTTTTGTGAAAAGTCAGCACGCTTGCTTGACTGAGCTGGGCATTGCACCTGATAATGGAGCCTGGAATAAGCCTCCTTCACCGCCACAATATCCGAATCCTGAACGAACTTACTCCCCCTCGACCTCCCAGGCTTCAACGAAGAGGAACATTTGAAACATCCCCCTCTAGAAGAAGAGGACAAAGTGGTGCACACACCAGCCGCTGAGGATAAGGATGCCGAGGTAAAAGCCAACGAGAAGACTACTGCTACAGACAACACCCATGATGACTCCCTTGTGTGGTACGCTCATTTTGATATTGAGGTTTATCCGATTTTATTTCAAAAATTTGTATTTGATTTCTGAACAAGTCTCATTTAGGCAAAATTTTTGTTTTTGAATGGTGGATAGAACATTTCATTTCTTTAGCTCAGAGAACTCTTCTACGTGCATGCCTTAGTTAAATTTTACTCACATATCGAATTAACAAATGATTGTTTAGGACACCTTGAGCTCGGTGCTCAAGTAGGTAGGCGAATAGTCACGCGCTAGTTTTAAGACATCTCAAGCTTGGTGCTTGAGCAGTCCAGCGAATAGTTCGCGCTAGTTTAGGACATCCTGAGCTCGGTGCTCAGGCAAATGAGAATCGCAAACATTAATTACAAAATAAATTGGGTTTAAGAATACCGGAGATGAGAATGAAATTCCTGGAGCAACATGCATCAATTATGGAAAACACCTGTGTTCTATATGCATAGAAGGCCACCTGAACTTCCATCTGCATCAATTTCAATAAAATCGAAGTTTCTTCCCACCCATAAAAATTGAACGAACGACTTGGCATAGATTTCTTCTTCATCTCCGAGCAAGAAATCGACTATTTTTATCTTTCAACGACTTGAATCTCCCCCTTTTTTCCCTTCTACCCAACCCTCTAGCATTCCAGGTGATAAGCCTCGTCAAAACAACTGAGAGCAAAGATCGTATAGTTAGGGCTCCTTTGCTCCTCAACAAAATTTCTCTTATCTTGCTCTTCTAAATGAACAATTCTACTAATAGCTTCGTCTTCCTCACCTTCAACCTCCGGCCCTAAAGATTTCCCCATGCTCCAAATCGCCCGAGTTTCTTTCAAGATCAATCGATTCTTGTTCACAATTCCTCCTGAAGGGATTGACACAGCTACTGAAGCTGTTGCTGCTCTGAAGATAACATTTTTCACCCTACCTCTTACCTCTTTTTTGGTACGTATTTTGTGAAGGGAACAGTTTGCCCACAACGAAAGCTAGGTTTTTAAACTTTTTCTGTTTCAGATCTTCAGCTATGTAATCTTACATCGATAAAGAAAGAGTTCGATATACTTTATTGTTGGTTATTATTGCGTTTTTTTTTTACAAATTTCACCACTTTATTATTGCATTTTTTTAACAAATTTTAACACCTTATTATTGTATTTCTAGAGCAAATTTTAATACCTTATTACTGTGTTTCTTCATCAAATTCCAACACCTCATGTAAAATCTCAAAACTTTAAAATATTTAATATATATATATATATATATATATATATATATATATATATATATATATATATATATATATATATATATATATATATATTACACGATAAATACGAAATAGGTACGATACACATTCTTTATGTAAAATTAATGTATGTTATGTTCTAAATATTTGATATGATTTTTCGAGAAATCTTTATAAGAACATAAATTTGTACCAGAATTTTTTTTGTTAAAACGTAACAACAAAATAAATATGTGTTAAGCATGTATGATTGATCCGTGTGGATCAATGGGGACTACATGGTGGTATGATTCATCACTCTCTAATGCCATGATTGACCATGTGATGTGAATACTCAATAGATGGTCACCAAAGTCAATCAAAACTATATTGGTTGGTTGAGTCCCAGCAACTTTGCTGGGATTTGACTACAAAGAGAGAGAGAAACATAGAGAGAAGAATAGAGAGAAAAAGAGAAAGAAGAAGAGGGAAAAGAGAGGAAAGTATGAGAAGATGAAAAAGATAGAAGAAACGAAGAACACGAGTTTTGATTTAATTTCACGAGGTAATCTCATGAATTTTTTTTATTTATTTTACTTATTTTCGGTTTAAGAATGATCTAAACACTTTAGGATTGAATTATACAGTCTATCTTACTTAAAGTTAAGAAATATCATAAAAATACGACTCAAGAAAGCCATTTTAGGATCATATGTCAAGTAAGAAATTCTGTCATGTTTTTTGTTTCAAAATCACTGTTAGTATTTTGGCCCAAACTCCATCGTACGAAAACCTTTTGAGTTGATTCAAGTATCGTAGAATATCTATTTCAAATATATACAACTTTATTTCAAATATTATTTTTTTAATTTTGAGGTTAAGATGTCAAAAATAGACTTAAAAGTTAGGATAAAAAAATAGAGTTCGCAGATTTTTTTCAGCTGGACCGGTTGGATTTTTTCCCGACCGGTCAAGAAAATATGAGTTAGGTATTGTCCCTTCCTCGACCGGTCGGACTTTGGATTCACTAAAAAATATCCTTCATTTTGATTTAATAAAAAATACAAGAAAATATAATTTTTACTAAATCAAAAAGTAAAATTTCAATTTTAGTACAAAAATAATTTTTGACAATTATTTTAAAAACAATTATTCTTGTTAGTAAATGTATACATTGTAATAAAAATTTCATAAAATCAATTTTGAC
The DNA here is from genome assembly GCA_030159115.1 of Actinidia arguta var. hypoleuca. NCBI lineage: Eukaryota > Viridiplantae > Streptophyta > Magnoliopsida > Ericales > Actinidiaceae > Actinidia > Actinidia arguta. The sequence goes on from BRYE01000022.1 coordinate 5,388,605, forward strand.
TATTCAATGTATAAAGAATAATTACTGAAAAAAATAATTTGAAGAAAATAATATTTTTAAAATATATTTTTTCATACTTAGCTAAATTTTGACGAAAAATAGTTTTTCAAGAAAACTTGTCATGTAAACTTCATTTGAGAGTCTCACTTCGTTGTGCACTTATCCAATCATAGTCTTTAATAATATTTATTGAAATAAATGATACATATAGAATATCGATTCAACTAACCTAAGGAACGACGAACGAGAGTAACATGGTACTCA
>BRYE01000022.1:5396368-5398868 GCA_030159115.1 Actinidia arguta var. hypoleuca
AATGCTCTGCGAGGAGCCATCATTGCCAATCTGCAAGTCCTCACTCCAGGCGTAGGAGCTCTGAAGTGTCTGAATCTCGATCTTTCAGCAAGACCCAAGATAGGATAGGCGGGGATACTAGTGGACGAGGAAGGTCACCTCACCAGGATAATCATCTGCATAAACACCACAGTGTATTGACTGAGCAAAAATTCAAAGACTTGGATGCCTGGATCGATGTTATCAACACTAGGGTTAATGCTTCGGTCATCGTGGACGCTTTGATAAAGTAGACGGAACCTCCATTCACGGAAAGGGTGATGAAGGTTAGAGTCTAATCCAGGTTCAAGTTGCCATCTTAGCTGGGAGTGTATGAAGGCAAGACGGATCCTATGGAACACCTAAATTCTTATAAAAACCTGATCATGCTTCAAGGGGCCTCAGATGAGGTAATGTGTAAGGCATTCTCGGTAACTTTGAAGGGATCGGTGAGATCATGGTTTAGAAACCTATCACCTAGGACCATTGATTCGTTTGGCAACCTAAGTATACTCTTTGTTAACAATTTATGAGTTGTAGAGTCAGACAGAAGAGTGCATCCCACATCTTTGCAGTTCACCAAAAAGACAGAGAAAGCCTGAAGATTATGTCAGGCGATTCAATTAGGCTATCCTTGAAGTATAGGATCCTCGCGATAAAGTCATTGTCATGGCAATGATGAAAGATCTCCGTCCTAGCCCACAATTTAATTCTTTGTTAAAAAATGTACCAGAAACCTTGTCGGCACTCCAGGGTAAAGCCAATAAATACATTGCAGCAGAAGAGTTGGCTAAAGCCAAGCATAAGAGGCGAGGAAAGGAGGACCAAAAAAGGAAGGAGCCAGATTCACAACGGATGGACTATAAGGGTGATGTAAAGTAGAGAAGACATGAGCGGGACACTAGAAGAGTTTGTGAAATGGCCTAGATAGATCAAGACCAACCTTTTCTAAAGAAACAAGAATAAGTATTGTGAGTTTCAATAGGATCATGGCCATAATACAGAAGAGTGCTTTCAATTGAAGGAACAGATAGTCGCCGTACACAAGCTTTTTGCCAAACTTGATCACCCTCTGTTGGCCAAAAGAGGAGAAAGTTTTCCTCTAAACGGTTAAAAGTTATAAGGGATGAGGTGTCCAAGCTCATCAACGCCAACGTTATCAAAGAATCCCACTATCCGGATTAGTTGGCTAACGTCGTCGTCGCCCCTAAGAAGAGCAAAAAATGGAGAGTCTGTGTTGATTTCATCGACTTGAACAAAGCTTGCCTAAAGACAAATTCCCTTTCCAAAAGATAGATATGATAGTTGATGCGACGTCGAAGCATGAACTTTTTAGTTTTATGGATGCCTTCTCCAGATACCACCAGGTTAAAATGCATACCCCTAACATCAAGAAAACATCCTTTGTCACAGAAAGAAGGCTTTACTATTATAAGGTCATGCCTTTTAGGTTGAAGAATGCGGGGGCAGTGTACCAGAGGTTGGTCAACAAGATTTTTAAGGAACTAATCGGAGATACAATAGAAGTTTACATCGACGACATTCTAGTTAAGAGCCTCAAAGCAGCGGATCACATCGCCCTTTTGGAAAGAACTTTTGGTATCTTTGCACAAACATTGTATGATGTTGAACCCCTCCAAGTGTATCTTTGGTGTATCATTGGAAAAATTTCTTTATTTCTTAGTAAACAAACGAGGAATAAAAGCGAATCCTGACCAAATTCAACCCCTGCTCATGATGAGCTCACCCCAAAGTGTTCACGACGTTCAATGTTTGACCAGGTGAGTGGCAACTCTTAACAGATTCATTTTCAAGTAGGCTGACAAGCGTTTTCCATTTTCAAGATTCTGAGAAAGAATAAGACCATTGAATGGACAAGTGAGTCAGAATTGACATTCTAGCAATTGAAAGAATATCTTGGGTTGCCCCGTCTACTTATAGCCCTTATATGGGCGAGGAGCTCATTTTGTATCTATCTGTGTCGCCAACAACGGTGAGCGTGGTGCTTATCAAAGAAGATGACAAAATCCAGAGTTCGGTGTATTATGTCAGCAAAGTCCTTATAGGAGCAGAGAGTAGATATCTAAAAATTCAGAAACTCGCCTATGCACTCATGATCGCAACAAGAAAGCTCCGTCACCATTTCCAATCGCATCCCATTGTTATGCTTACGGACCAACCCCTCAAGCAGATCCTACAACGACTTGATATCTCGGGTCATCTACTTAAATGGTCCATTGAATTAAGTGAGTTTCACATTGAATATCGGCCAAGGATTGGTATTAAGGCTCAAGCGTTAGCCAACTTCATAGCCAAATTTACCTACGAAGATGACACTCTGGATCCCGAGATTGATATCACTAAAGGAGAGAAAGCCGATAAGAATGTTGATGACACGATGAGATGGAAGCTATTTGTGGACGGATTATCCAATTAGCACGGTTGCGGTGCTGGCCTTATTTTTTGAACTACCTCAGGTGAG
>BRYE01000022.1:5406368-5413868 GCA_030159115.1 Actinidia arguta var. hypoleuca
GTATATCCAAAATTAGTGGCTTATTTCTATGCCAATGCGTCAAGGGGGCTTCACACTGATGATATAAAAAGCTATGTCAAGGGTGTTTCATTAACACTAGATCGATCGATAATTCAAAAAATTCTAGGAATAAAGTTTGGAAATGAAATAGGAAGACAAAACATACAAAGAAAACATCAGTTGCAAGCCGTCTATGGTGAGAACGTGAGTTTAGCCGCACAACCCGAAGCAAACACGTTACCCTTGGAATTAAGACTAGTGCATCATTTCATTTGCACAATTTTGATCCCCAAAATTATAAAATTCGAGTATGTGTCCGATAGGGAACTATTCTTTCTATGAGCTTATGTAACCAACTCAAAAATTGATTTGGCTCTATTCATATTAGATCAAATATTTAAAGTCATAATCAAGAAAATTAGCCTGCCCTACGGAATGCTTCTAATGAAAATTTTCAAGTACTTTCGAGTAGAGTTGGATGATGAAATGATGAGAATCCTAAAAGCCGTAAGAGACGAGTACAACGAAAAAACCTTGAGAAGAATGGGTTATGAATTGATAGGAAATAAATGGACCCTTAAACAATCAAAGAAAATTAAAAAAGGGGGTAGCTCAAAAGGAAAGGAGAAAATGGAAAGTGAAGGTGTTGAGGAAGAAGGTTTCGAAGTTGAAATGCGTAAATTCATAAGTCAAATGCTTGAGTCACTGAAATTGTTACACACAAAGATCGATAATATAGCATTTCGACTAGTGATCGTCGAAAAGAAAATAAGAAATTTGTCAAACATAGTGAGGAAAGGAAAGACTCCCTTGGATGACAGTGAAAGTGAAAGCACTGAGGAAGAAGAAAACAAGAAAGAAGAAGGGGGAGAAAGAGAAGAAAAAGAGACAGAAGAAAGGGAGGTAGAGAAGGATGAGGAAGACAAGGGAACTGACAGCGATGCCGACCTAGGCGACTCTTCAGAAAATGACTCCGATGCTACTCCTCTCATATCTCGCACTTCAAGTCGAAGATATAGTACACGCAACTGGGAACTGAGGTCAAAATTCAAGAACACCACGAAAATGGCTCTTGAATTGTCACCTTCACCATCTCCATCACCATCCACTCCCGTTCATAACGCTTCATCTACCTCTAATTCTCCATAAATGCCACCTTGTGTTATTTTTTTTTTGAATATTGTGTACTTTGAATTTTGATATATGGTTTAAATGGTTTGTGGTTGAATTCTAATAAATGGTTTATGGCTATGATATAGTTTATGTTTTGAACTCTGCTATTGTTGGTTTGAGATATGACTGCTAGGGGTGTACATGGGTCGGTTTGGGTCGGGTCTGAGTTAGACCCAGAACCGACTCGATACTGGTCGGGTCTCAATTTTTGGACCCAGAACCGACCCGACTGTCCCTAAGAATCGAACCGATCGGGTCCGGTTCTGTTCGGGTCGGTTCTTCGGTTCTTCAATTATTGGGTAGGGTCGTTTCAGTTCGGTTCGGGTCTTTAATTTTTCCTAAATTTTTTCACTTATTTATATAAAATAGGTAATAATCAAGTGTGGTGAGTGCACGGTATGCCTATATAATCGGTTCTAGTTCGGTTCTAGACTTTGGTTCTCTGGTCGGTTCCGATCGGGTCGATTTTGGATCGGTTCTGGATAAAAAATCATAGGGACCCGGGAACCGAACCGAACTGCTCGGGTCTATAATTTTCAGACCCAGAACCGACCCAGGGGCATGAGAGAACCGACCCAATGAGGTCGGGTCGGTTCGGGTCTCGGGTCGGGTGGGTCTTTTGTGCACCCCTAATGACTGCCATTGTGGATTCAATGTACGCTATTGTCAATTCAACAAATGCTATTGTGGTTTGAGAAACGAATGCTATTTTGGATATCTTAGTGTATATGCATGTTGGGTATTACCTATTAGCATCACTTAGTTATAATTTGCCCCATTATGAATGCTGTGGTAGGCCACCCTTTTTGATGTATTGACAAAAAGGGGGAGAATGGTATCAACTACAAAAAAAAGGGGGACCAATACGTGGTATATTGCAATACGTGATATATTTAACATTCATATTGAGATAAGTTTTGTCATCATAAAAAAGGGAGAGATTGTTGAATCAAGCCTAGATTTTGATGATAACAAAACAGTTTATTAGTAGTTAATATGTTTACTAAGTGTGCAGCCTCTAAGCATTGCGTCCCATAACTCAATTAATCAAAGGAAGTTCCACAAACACTTTCTAACAGAAAATGTTGACACCTTGTTCTGTGGTGTTGACACTTTTGAGCCCAGAAGTTATAATGATAAATCTATTGAAAGTCTCACATAACTCATGAATCTGAAGTGGATCAAAGTGAATAAAGACCATATGAATCCATAGAAAAAATATCGTGAAGGAAGAAAGTCAACTCAACGCTTTAAATTACCAAAAAAATGATGGAACACATTCTGGTAAGAAGTGTCGAAACCCAGTACATAAGTGTCGACACCAAATGTCAGTAGCCATCTTCAGAAGATTTTTAAAGAAGAAGTGTCGATACCAGTATCGACACCAAATGTCAGTAGTCAACTTTAGAAATTTTTGAGGGAACAAGTGTCGACACTAGTATCGACATCAAATATCAGTAGCTAAATCCAGAACTCTAAAGAATGGAAGTGTCGACTCCAACATCAGCACCAAATGTCAATGGCTGAAATAAAAAATCTGAAGAAGGAAAGTGTCGACACCAACATCAACACCAAATGTCAGTGGATAAAATCAAGCATCTGAAAACAAGTAGTGTCGACACCAATGTCAGCACCAAAAATTAGTAGCCAAAGAAAGATTTTCTAAAGAAGAAGTGTCGACACCTAGATCAGCTCCTGGAGACAGTCTTAAGCTAAGAACTGAAGGCTTGAAGTGTTGACACCTGTGAAACAATGTATCGACACATTTAAAGTGTCGACATCATGAAGAAGTGTCGACACCCAACGGGAATATTTTCAAATGCAGAGTTGTCTGGTACAGCATTAAAAGCTTCCCAACTACCACCAACGGTACACTATTCATTCAAGCTATTAAATATAAGTCTCCAAGGGTATTTACTACACAAGGAATCACTCTAAGCAAATTGATTGATCATCCAACAAGCTTCAAAGTCAAGAATCCTTAAACATCCTCTTTGTCTCCTTGTGTTAGTATTGATTGTGAGATTCCATTCATATCTACTCTATTGAGAGAGTTATTGTTCATCTTGAAACACCCTCATCTATTCATCCATCCTTGTAAGTTTTGAGTGTAACTTGGACAAAAACACTTGGTGAGAGTTTTTGAGTATTTTTCTTGTAAAAAGCCAAACACTTAAGAGTTTGAGTGTTTCCTCTTATAAGCAAAATACTAAGAAGTTTAAGTGGAGCTTGGACAAAACCACTTGGTGTAAAAGTGAGTTGGGCACTTGAATAGCCAACCCCCACATTGTAGTTGCAAATTACAAATAGTGGAAGAAGATCTTGCGGAGGTCTTGGGAGGACGTAGATCACGGGTTGTGATCGAACCTTGATAAATCTTGGTGTGCTTTCTTTGATTATTGTTCTTGCTTTATTATTGCATTTCTTATATTAAACTCATTATCGCATTTACTTACATTGTCAATAGAATTAAGTAATTAATTATAAATCACAAATTAAGTTTGAAAAACCCAATTCACTCCCCTCTTGGGCCAACAGATAGATGACATCTCCAAGTACCTCGAGAGTGGGGAATTGCCATCTAATAAACTCCAAGCTCGCCAAATTCGATATCGCTTAGCAAGATTTTGTCTTCTTCGAGGAAAACTCTATAAGAGGTTCTTCTTGGGCCCTCTTTTGAGATGTCTCCGAATGAACGAGACTGAATATGTGCTCAAAGAAATCCATGAAGGCGTATGCGGTAACCATTTAGGGGCGAGATTGCTGGTTAGAAAGACGATTCGCCAAGGGTATTTTCAGCCCCAAATAAAACAAGATACAGTGGCGTTCACCAAAAAATATGACAAGTGCCAATTTCTCTTGTTAGCCACCTTTTTCCCACCGAGATGGTTCCAATGAGCAATCCGTGGCCATTCTCCTAATGGAGAATAGATATACTCAGATTGTTACCTCAAGCTCTATTATAGAATAAATTTTTGCTGGTTGCCATAGATTATTTCACCAAATGGATAGAGGTGGAACTTCTCACCAAAATCACTGAAAGAAACACCAAGAACTTTTTCTGGAAAAATATCATATGCCGATTTGGGATCTTGAGGGTAATTGTCTTTAACAATGCAAAACAGTTCGACAACGACGAGTTTAAGTTGTTTTGTTTCGACCTTGCGATATCCAATCATTTTTTCTCACCTGATCATCCCCTAGCAAATGGCCAAGTGGTCACAAATAGGACAATCTTGAGGAGCCTAAAGACAAGGCTAGAGAAATCCAAGAGCAAATGGACGGACGACCTTCCAAATGTACTGTGGGCCTACCACATGACGAATAGGATTCCAACGGGTGAGACGCCATACTCGCTAGTGTACGGGACATAATCATTCATACTAGTGGAGATAGGAATGCCTAGCTTTCGAACGATGAATTTTGACAAGGAAATTAACGAGGCAGAGCTAAGGCTTAACCTCGAACTCTTTATCAAGAGAAGAAAACGTGCTGAGGTACGCCTGGCTGCGTATAAGCATCAAGTCGCCAAGTATTTTAATAGAAGAGTCAAGCACATGTCATTTCAACCTGGTGACTTGGTCCTGAGGGAAGTCACTTTAGCCATCAAGAAACTTAATGTCGGGAAACTTGGTCTAACATGGGAAGACCCATATAAAGTTATCAAAGTTTCCAGGCCAGAGACTTATTGGTTAGAAGATACGAGTGGAAGAACACTCCCTCACCCTTGGAATACCGAGCACTGAAGAAATACTACCAATAGCTTCTTTATGTCGTGAATTGCCAATGATCATGTTTATTGTCATCACCAGCATCCATGAAAATTTTATTATTTTAATAAAATTGCCAATTTCTCTGATTATGAGTATTGTTGCCATCATATGATTGCAATCACCGAATGAAATTGTCATCGGGATCAGAATAAATGGCACGAGTTTCGTACGATTATGTTGGCTATTTAAATCATAGCCCTTTATCGATAAGATATTTTACCAGTCGATAGAGTGATATCACAAAATTCAATTTTTAGTGTTATTGATATTACGAAGCCATTCTTAACTAATTTTTCCTTTAGAATGAATGTCGCATTGAGGATAGCATCACTAAATTTTGAGATCTGTTGTCGCCAGTAACGTGTCATGTTTTGCCTAATTTTCCGGTCATTTTGACAATGCATTTTTTCTCGCCAAATTCACCATGATATTTTGCCAAATAAACGTTTCACCAATTTGTTATGATCACCAATTTGTTATGATCACCAATTTACGAATTTGCAAACGTCTCTTATTTTATACGCCCAAACGGATTTGATTCGCCAAGTTCAGACTACTTTGCTAGTCATATCGCCTGCTTGTTATTTAGCTCTCCAATTTCATGGAATGAATGTTGTTTTCTGAACAAATTTCGTTCGCTAGATTAAAAAGTTGCTTCTCGTCAAATTACTCAATTATTTTACCTAGGTATTTTGCTCGCCGAAGTCACAAGGTGACATTTCATCAAGATTATTGTTTGTCATTTTGCCAATTTCATGATATCGCCTAATTACTAAGTGGAGTCGCCATATCACATTTGCATACACATTCAACAATAACAAATACATGTCATCATAAGAGGGAAATACTTTTATTGAGGTACTAACGTTGCCATTACACAAAAAAGAAAAATATACATAGAGACACAAAGATGGCTAAGACTATTCAGGAAAAGTTGCATCTTGAACATCTTTCCGTTCTTCATCTCCGTCAACGAGATCAGGATTGATCTGTTGATCGTTGATGTCGAGGTCGGGGAAAAGAATATTAATCTGCTTCTTGCACTGGTCAAAGCCCTCGCTAAAGTATGAAGAAGTCGTTCCTTCTACAGCCTCCTTGTATTCCTCAGAAACTTTGAACTCATCAACAACTATTTCTTGGCGAGGACCTCCCTCCTCTTCCTCTTAGCCATATCCTTCCCATGTTTCTCCATGGCGATGTCATATTCCTCCCTAAACTTCTTCATCTCTTCCAGCTCCTTCTCCATGACTGACACGGCAGCATTAAAACGTTGCTTGTCAGTCTCAAGCTCAACCGCCCATGCTCTCCAAGTGTTTGGCCAACTGTTGAGAGCGGTTCATTTCATCTCCATCATTGTCTCTTCCCTCATCTCCTTAGCTCGGTCAGCTAGAGAAGAACCTAGCACCACCGCCTACAGAAAACAAGAACCTTAATGAGATAGAGCCAAATGCAAATATATAATAATAATAATAATAATAATAATAATAATAATAATAATAATATAAACCTGACTAAATGCATGGAAGAATCGAGTAGCCACCATGACTAACTCAAGCTCACCCACCGTCTTCTTATCAGCAGGAAGCACGACGCCTTGGAGAAGTTTTTCTGCCACAGTTGGGTTATTAATAGTTGAGGCCTCTATCCCCAAAACTACTTCCAAATTGGACGAGGTTCCTTCTCCGAGAGTCACAAAAGCTGGTATATCTCGAGTCATTGCCCAAGCCGAGTTAATCGTGGGCTTTACATTGGTTTTGGCAAGGGCCCCTTTCTTCTTGTCATCGGGCTTGAGTAAGAGCCCTTTTTTTTACATTGGCTAATGTCTGGGGTTTCTTCTTCATAGGCGAGACGTCTGGTACATCTTCTTGATCCCTCTTTGACTTCTTGCCTATATGTATGCCTTTCCCCCTAATTGGGGGAATATCCTTTTTTGGATTGCCCTTCACCTTCGCCAATCGAGCAAGCTTCTTTAGGTCAATTTTTGTCGACATCGCTGCAATGGAAAACAATAGTTAATCAAGAATAGAGCTAGAGCTATATGGGTCCCAATAAAGGTAAGATGGTCAGATTTTAGCCCCGAGTATTGATAACAACACTTGATAGGGAAGGGGAGGCAGGATTCTCCTATGTCCCTTCTTAATGGTGCCTACGTGCTCCACCAAGTCATCTCAAGAATGGTCACATCGGGGAGGATCACCTCGGGAATGGTGAGACTCACCCTCGTCGATTGTGACGTGGCCGCTTCACCAAAATTTTTCTCCTCGGTGTTATCTCCTCTGCTAGACACCGTGTGCTGAGTCAAGGGTAAAACTCCTAAGGAACGCCTTTGATCAGGTGATATCCTTGACCACGTATAATTGTCCTTGTTGTAAGATGCAAGAGATGGGGTCAAACCTATCTTGTTTAGACTTAGTCAAGGAAGGCAACACGTTACAATGCCGAGCTAAAAGAATTAAATATGAGGATAAAAAAATGGGCAATTGGTAGATGAAGAACGAGTTGATAATAGATAAGCTAACTTAGGGTGCTCCACGACCTCAAAACCCTTAAAACT
>BRYE01000022.1:5426368-5436368 GCA_030159115.1 Actinidia arguta var. hypoleuca
ACTTAGAAAAGATGGCGTCTAACAGCCAGGATAATGCTGAGGAGAAATCTGCGGGCAACACTGCTCACGTTGCAGACAACGAGGGTGAGTCCTTTCCTTTTTGAGGTGATCACCCCCAAGGTGACCATTCTCGAGATGACTCGGTGGAGTACATAGGGACCACCAGGAAAGGATGAGGAAAATTTTACCTTCCCTTCCCGATATGACATTATTAACTCCTAGGGGAAAAATCCAGCAACCTTTCCTTGGTTTGGAACCAAGTAGCTCCAACTCCAGCTCAAATACCTGGTTAAATCCATGGCTGCCCCTGAGCTCATATCGGATGATACTTTTTTTTTCTCCTTTTAAGTACTTCATAGCCTTTATTAACTGATTTCGGTTTCATTTTTTAACTATGTCAAAGAAGATCAAGATAAAAAGCTTGCCCAAATGGCAAAATAAAAATGTGAGCCCAAGGGTGCAACCTCAGTGGCAAAGTACGTGTTCATTGGCAAGTTCATTGGCGAGAAATGCCGCCGAGATGAGATGCCCAACATCTCGTCTTCATAGAAGGGCAAGCAGGAGGCAGATGCCAAGAAGAAAGGGTCGATGCCACTGCAGAGGACAAGAAGAAAGGGCCTGCTGCCAAGGCTCTAGCCAAGTCCAAGGCGACATCAAGCTGAGCGGTGAGCAAAGCAGTGACACCTGTTGTAGCCCCCGGGGAGGGAACCTCAGCTAACTCTTAGGTTGCCTTAGGGCCCAATGCCTCCGTCTTGGAGAATCTCAAGGTGGTAGAGAAGCTCCTCTAGAGGTTCATTTTGCCAACCGATCAGGATGTGATTGAGAAATTGGACCTCAATCGGGTGATCACGAGGTTCATTCACTATATCATCTAGGTAATTACTTGTGTTCAAATTGAGCTCATATGTTTTTTAAGTTTCAGTGTTCCGATAAGTTTGTTTTTTTATAGGTGGTGGTACTTGGATCCTCTATTGTTGGCCACAACAAAAAGAAGCGAAAGGAGGCAATGACCCAATAGGCCAATGCCGGGTCTATTCGAGACAAGATGGTTCAAGCCCAGAGCATGGCCAAAGGCCTAGAAAGCTGGGTAGCCAAGCTTAAGGCCAAAAAACATCACGCTGCTGAGGTTCTAAGAAGGATTAAGGAAGAACGTGATGCCAACCTGGAGAGGCTCCAGAAGGAGGTGGCCGAGGTGAACGAGAAGGAGGCCTTCACCAAGGAGTCAGCGATTGAAGAGTACAAGTCTTTGAATGACTTGTAAAAGGCTATGGAAAAGGCATTTTCCACGTACTTTGGCAAGGGCTTTAATTTGTGCAAGAAGCAAATCGGACTATTCCATCTTGACCTCGACATCCAAGACATCCAGATCGATCCTGAGCTGGTTGAGGAGGATGAAGAGGAGGTGAAGGACGAGTTGGATAACAGCCCTCCTTCTTAGTAGGCATCTCAATGTAATTTTTTTTTGCAAGATCAATGTAATCCCGACTTTAATAAGATATACTTTTTTCTTCATATTGTCTCTTCTTCATGTCTCTCTCTTTGGTAACAATGGATTTATTTCCATTGACGACATCATTACTAATGAAACTAGCAAGATGATCTTGGCGAACAAAAACTGTTAAGCGAACATAATTGGTTTAAGTTACCATAACTCAAGCAAACATTAAACCTAACCATAGTGACCTAAATGATCAGGTGAGATACCTCTGACGAGCAAGAAGCTTTAGTTGAATAATTTGAAGATGTAACTCCCAATCATTTTTTATCTTTTTTGTAAGTAAAAAGAAAACTAGGTAAGCGATGTCAACAAATAAAACTGGTAATATAACCATTCAATTTTGGTGACAATAATAAGTTATTTAGGCAACATCCCATTTTGGCAATAACAATAAGTTGAATTAATCTAATTGAATTAATCTGATTAAATGGTGAAACTGGCGACGTCTCATTTTTTGTGACCTAAACACCGTTGGTGATGATAACAAAATTGAACTGGAGAACATGGTGATTTTATTAAAATAACCACAATTACATGGAAATTGGTGATCATTATCACAAAAAATAGAATTTGGCGAATACAAATAACACTATTTAAGAGATCTTCATCATATTGGAGACCAAATGAACTATTGGTAGTATTTCTTCAAGTGCTCGGCATTCTATGGGTGAGGTAGTGCCCTCCCTCTCATGTCTTTCAACCAATAAGTTTCTGGCCTAGTCACGTTGACAACTCTGTAGGGACCTTCTCACGTACGGTCGAGCTTCCCAACATTAAGCTCTTTTGTAAACAAAATGACTTTCCTTAGGACCAAGTCGCCTGGAAAAAATGACCTATGCTTAACCCTCTGGTTATAGTACTTGGTGACTTGTTGCTTGTAGGCATCTTTGCGCTTCTCGATTGGCTCCTTCTTTTCGGCGAGGAGATCAAGATTAAACCTTAGTTCTACTTCATTGTTCTCCTTATAAAAATTCAATGTCCTAAAGCTAGGCACTCTTATCTCCACTGGTATGACTGACTCTGTCTCATACACCAGCGAGTATGGTGTTTCACCCATTAGGATTTTACTCGTTGTATGGTAGGCCCATAGTACACTTGGAAGGTCTTCAACCCATTTGCTTTTGGATTTATCTAACCTTACCTTCAAATTTTTTAGGATCGTCCTGTTGGTGATTTCTACTCGACCATTTTTCTGAAGATGTCCAGGCAAAGAGAAATGGTTGGAGATGGTGAGGTCCGAACAAAATAGTTTGAATCCATCATTGTTGAATTGCTTTGCGTTGTCAAAGACGATAACCTTTGGAATTTTAAATCAACAAACGATATTTTTCCAAATAAAATTCTTGGTGTTCCTTTTAGTGATTTTGGTGAGAGGTTCTGTCTTTACCCACTTCGTAAAGTAGTCTATGGTGACAATTAAGAATTTTCTCTATAATGGAGCTTGAAGTGGAGGTCCAAGCACGTCTATCCCCCATTGGGCAAATGGCCATGGACCGGGCATTGGGACCATCTCAGTGGGGGGAAATGACTAACCGAAGCAAACTTCTGACATTTGTCGCACTTTTTAGTGAATGTCATTGCATCTTATTCCATACGAAGTCAAAAGTACACTTGGCAAACTACTTTTCTAACCATTGATCTTGCCTTGGAATGATTTTCGAAGATGCTTTCATCAATCTCCCTAAGCACATGATTTCTCTGGTCAGAGACATCTCAGGAGTGGTCCTGAAAAATATCTCTTATACAACGTCCTATATGGAGGCAAAATTTAGCTGATCAATATTGAATCCATCATGCTTGGAGTTTATCTGATGGTAGCTCCCCATATTTAATATTTGTGATGATGTCATCCATCCATGTCGGTTTGTTGTTGCATGACATACGGTTCTGGTGATGTCAATACTTGGATTTGGCAAGAATTATAGAGGAACACTCCAATCTAAGATGAAATCAAAAGTTGAGGCTAGGTTAGCCAGAGCATCAGTTTTCTTACTTTCCTTTTTGGGAATTTGGCAGATCTTGAAATATTTGATCTTCATTGATATGGCCTTCACCTCATCTAGATAGGCCACCATTTGGAGATATTTAGTGAGGTAATCTCCTTGGACTTGATTCACCACAAGTTGAGAATCATTGTAGACGTCCAAGGATTCTACTTTTAACTCAGTTGTGACTATCAAACTAGAGAGGAGAGTTTCATATTCGGCCTTATTGTTGGTGGATTTAAACCTAATATGTATAGCATACTCTATCTACACTCCTAAAGGTGTCTGGAGAACGAGTCTTTCATAACAGCCATGCTGGTTGGATGAACCATCTACGAATAACTTCTACCTAGCAAAATCATCATCTTGGTTATGTTCCTTTGGGGCTTCCATCTTGGGATTTGGAGTAACGTCATACATGAATTCGGCTATGAAATCAGCTAATGTTTGGGTCTTGATAATCATTCTTGGTTGATAATTGATGTGAAATCTTCTCAACTCGATGCACCACTTGAGTAATCGCCCGAAGGTATCAGGTCATTAGAGAATTTGCTTCAAGGGTTGATCTATGAATATAGCAATAGGATGTTCTTGGAAAATAGTGGTAGATTTTTCTTGCTGCATTATAAGAACGAAGGCAAGTTTCTTAATTTTTAGATGTTTGGTCTCTGCCCCCAAGAGGACCTTACTTAGGTAGTAAACTGACCTCGGTACTTTATCTTCTTCCTTGACGAGCATTGATCTTACCGCGATGGGCAAAATGGCCAGATACAGGATGAGCTCCTTGCCCGTGTTGGGAACTGTGAGCAGAGAAGGCGATCCCATATGCTCTTTTAGCTACTAGAATGTTATCTCAGACTCATTTGTCCATTTAAAGGCCTTGTTCTTCCTTAGAATTTTGAAAAATGCCTGACATTTGTGTGCCAATTTTAAAACAAATCTGTTAAGAGCTGCTACTCGACCTATCAATTATTGCACTTTACGGATGTTTCTTGGCGAGCTCATCGCGAGCAGAGCTTGGATTTGGTCGGGATGTGCCTTAATCTCTCTTTTAATTGCTAGGAAATTGAGGAATTTTCCCGATGACATGCCGAATATACATTTGGAATGGTTTAGCATCATGCGATGTTTTCGAACAATACCAAGAGTTTCCTCCAAATGGGCGACGTGATCACCTGCTTTGAGCCTTTTGACCTGCATGTCATTAATGTAGACTTTCATTGTCTTCCTAATCATCTCCTCGAACATCCTATTGACCAATGTTTAGTATGTCGCCCTCGCATTCTTCAATCCAAAAGGTACGACTTTATAGTAATATAGTCCTCTTTCTATGATAAAAGAAGTTTTCTCTATGTCGGGTGAATGCACTTTGATCTGATGGAATCTCAAGAAGGCGTCCATGAAACTGAGGAGCTCAAACTTGGACATTGCATCAACT
Organism: Actinidia arguta var. hypoleuca; assembly: GCA_030159115.1. Classification (NCBI taxonomy): domain Eukaryota; kingdom Viridiplantae; phylum Streptophyta; class Magnoliopsida; order Ericales; family Actinidiaceae; genus Actinidia; species Actinidia arguta. The sequence continues at coordinate 5,431,290 of BRYE01000022.1, forward strand.
ATCAGATCAATCTTTGGTAGAGGAAAATTGTCTTTAGGGTAGGCCTTGTTTAGGTTAGTGAAATCAATGCACACTCTCCACTTCTCGCACTTTTTAGGGGCGATGACGACTTTGGCGAACCAATCTGAGTAGTGGTATTCTTTGATGATGCCAGCCATGATGAGCTTGGCCACCTCTTCCTCTATGACCTTCAACTATCTAGGGCAAAGTTCCTTCTTTTTTGGCAGACCGAAGGATGATCAGGGTCAGTGAAAAGCTTATGAACGATGATTTGATGATCTATTCCTGGTATGTCGCTTTGTGACCATGCAAATATTGCGTAATTTTTCTTTAAAAAATCTACCAAAGCATTTCGTAGCTCTTAAGTCAATTCAGTCTCAATCATCACATAGTAATCTGGATAGTTGGGGTGTATAGAAATAGAAGTCACTTCCTTTAGAGGCTTGGTGTTTTCTGTCTCTTGGGGATCAACAAGGGGGTGTATCTTCTATTTCATCTCTTTGCGCCTCCATTTTGGCATCGTCTATCTATAACTACTATTTAGTACTGGGTTTCGGTGTAGGGGTGGTCTTCATCGCTGTCATGAAGCATTACCTAGAAACTTTCTGGTTGACCCTTACCTCTCATATCCCAGTTGAAGTAGGAAACTTCATCATCAAGTGATAGGTAGAAGTAATGGCTCTAATTTTTTCCAAAGTGGGGCCACCTAAGATTGAGTTGTATGATGAAGGACAATCCATGATAATAAAGTCCTGCCACACTGTAGTCTGGTGAGATTCTACCCCTAAAGTCAAGGGCATCTTGATCCATCCAAGAGGTTGTATGGAACCTTCTCCAAATCTTACGAGAGGGGTATGAAAAGGGTGGAGCTTGTCTCGCCCTATCTTTATCTTTTCAAATGCTGAGATGAACAGAATGTTAGTAGAACTTTCGTTATCAATTAGAATTCTCTAAATATTGAAATTGGCGATTGTGGCAAATATGACCAATGCATCATCATGGGGGAGGTGTAAGCCTCTCAAATCCTAATTGGTGAAGATGATAGGCAGGAGAGCTTCGAACATAGTCGTGGAGAGGTTGTAAACCTTCTCTTCTGCTTGCCCATTAACCTCTTTAGCATGCCTTTTCCTAGATGAGGTTGAACACCCCCCTGATCCAAAACCTCCTCAGATAATTTTGATATCAACTGTTGTTAGCCTGTTATCGGCGTATCCTCTATCAGGTGAATCAAGTCTTGGGCGATCAGTAACAAACTTTTTCAAGTATCCCCTCTTGATTAGGTTAGCTATCTGTTCCTTCAATTAGAAGCAATCCTTAGTGTTGTGTCAATGATCCTTGTGGAACTCACAATACTTGTTCTTATTCCTCTGGAGGGGGGTTTGGTCTTGATCTTCACATGCCATTTCACAAAGTCTTCATTCTTGATCTCCATGAGCACCTGAGCTATAGAGGCGTTGAGAAGAGGGAGCATCTAGTCGGTTCAGCAAAGTGGAGTCCGAGGACGTTGTTCATTAATTCTCCTCTTGGCATCTCGCTCGAACCTTTTACTTTTTAGCTCGCCCCTATAGTTCATTCGTCAAGAATCATGTTCTTTACTCTTATGATCATCCTTTTCTCGCCTTCTATGCTTAGTCTCGGCCAACTCATCAGTTGCAATGTCGCCCTTACTCTAGAGCGCCAACAAGGTTTCAGGGACACTTTTGGAGAGAGAATCAAATAGTGGGTCTGGATGAAAACCCTTCATCATCACCATGATTACCACCTTGTCACTAGGATCTTCCATTTTTAGGACTGCCTGATTAAAGTGCCTGACATAATTTTTCAAGCTCTCCCCGTCTTTCTGGTAGACTATAAAAAGATGGGAGGTATTTTTCTGCCTGCCACTGCAGCTCATGGAATTATCGACTATCAAACTATTCAATAATTCTAGGAGACAACTTCTTAAACCATGATCTTGTTGACCTCTTCAAAGTTGTTAAGAAAGCCTTGCACATCACCTCATCCGAACACCCCTGGAGCATCATCAAGTTTTTGTATAAGTCCAAGTGATCCATGGGATTTGTCTTCCCCTCGTACACTCTTAGCTAAGATGGCAATGTAAATTTTGATAAAACCTTGACATTCATCACTCTCTTCGTAAATGGAGGCTAAATTTGCCTGATCAAAGCGTCCACAATAACTGGTGCTTTTATGCCTATATTGATGGCATCAATTCAAGCATCCATGTTTTTAATTTTTTGGATAATGGACTTATCGCAATGCCTGTGAGCTCGGTCATCCCAGCAAGGTGTTCTTCTACATCTCCTAGTTTTCTCAACCATCGTACCTTGAGTTCGGCTAAATGACCAAGACTCTGCCATACCAGGACTTCTTTCTCGCCTGGAATGCAAACTTGCTAATTGGTGCTAACAACTCCTGATTGAATGTCCCGACCATCACTATGGCAATTTTACGAATCCTAGTCGCTCAATCGGAGAGAACGACGAGATCGATTAGCATCTTTTGAAACAGGTGCGGTAGTAATAGGTGGATTGTTTGCGGTGATGTGTTGTACTAGGCAGGTATTTATTTTGTTCATGATCCTGATTTACTTGACGATTCCATGTATCTCACGATGAATGCCCTCAAGGTCTAGAGCTTGACTAGTGTTTGCCATTGGACGTGCTCTGTTATCTAGAGGGTTGCTGGTATTCTTTCTACGCAATAAGCGGCTACATAGGTACATAAAGTATTGAGAACTATTGTTCTTACAGACGACCCTAGACTGTTGTGATAGAAATCTGGGATAAGTAATTAACAGTCAAAATTGCTCTTAAACTGGGTATTGACCTAGGTGACCTATGTAAGAGAACAAATGTTATCGGCCTGGGTGAAGCCACTACAAAACCCTTCGGCATAGAGATGAGACCGATGTAAACAAGCTAGACATAGTAGAGCAGGAAAATAATTAAGTTATGGATCAAAGAGTGAGAATGCAATTACCCCTTTCTAGTGGATGGTAAGAGGCCTTTTATAAATGGAGAATTTACAGCCGTGCGAGAAGATCACAACGTAATCATCGGGGAGCCAAGTATGGAAGGCGTGGCCGAGAATTTTGGAGTAAAAAGAGGATAATGTCAAAAGGAAACAACACCGCGAATGTAGGAAACCTAATGGAGATGGAGTTCCAAGGTCATCTCATCCTCAAAGTGACGAGCGAGATGGATAAGGTAGGGATTGGCAATGTGAGAACCCGTGGTGGATGTGGACAGCATTCCAAGAAATCCGAGTTTAGTGAGTTGATCACATCAAATAAGGTTACATAGTCTTGGCGACGTACTTACTTCAGTAGGTAAAGATTTTACTCCTTATCAATATTCATCTAAATATTTCATAAAAAAAATACGTTTTAAAAATATTTTGAAAGAATAGTTCTATTTCATTTTTTTCCTAAGGCATTGTGGCCTGTTATAAAGTGATTTGCACCGATTCTTCAAACAATTGTCACTCATATAAACCAGCAAAACTTCTTCACATCAATTCTTATCTTTCGTTTTAGGGTTATTAACACATACATCCCTTCATCTGTTACTCTTTTTTACTTAATACCTCTCATCTTTAAAAGATTACATACACACACACTCATCTATTGAAATTTGTAACTAACACTTTCTTTATTATTATTCTGTTAGTAAAATTAAAACAAAGCACGAACTCACTTAAGATTACTCTTTTTCTTTCACATTTTTTGTTGACTTTACTGAAAAAAAGTAACAAATGGTGTGTTGGTGACAAAATAAATAGATGGGAAGGTCTTTATGTAAGCTTTTAATACGAGGAAGGTCAAGTAAAAAAAGATAATAGACTAGGGGGTCCATGTTAATAATCCTTCTTTTTACCATGTGTCAAGACGTATGCGCGCCTTACCATGAGTTGGTTTCTACGACTGAGCTGTTTTCAGAATTGGTGAAAATAGCCTATTCATAAGTCAACTTCACCTTACGTCGCCTTTATAAATGATTACCTTACGTGAAGTCACTTTTTCATGTAGCGACATTGTAAACCATAATTACCATAATTGAATCGGTGCTTGAATCGATCAAGGTACTGGTTTAATAAATTACTAGTTCAATTGAGATTTAACTGGTTCAACTGGCTATATAACTATTAAATAAAAAAATATTTAAAAAGTGTTTTATAATTTAATATTTTAATGTTAACAAGTAGATTTGAGGAACAAGAGTCAATTGTTCCTCCAATACAATCAAGTCTATAAGAGAGTCCCAATACTCATTCATGATGAGTAACGGGGGTATTGAGTAATTTTAAAGAGTGTAATAGTAACAGGGGTAGTGAGTAAAGAAAGGGTTGCGAATAGAGCGACCCCCATCACCACTCTTCTCCCCTCAGCCACATCCAACAAAAGAAAAACTTCAAAATTCTCACAAACCAGAGCCAGAACAAACTCGAGAAGATGACAACAATGGCGCCCTCAACAACGCTCTCTCTCCTTCAAGTTCTCACCATCACCGATTGCCCCGCGCAGGCTCCGCCCCTCTCATACCATTGTTCACCTCTCACTATTCACCAAGAAAACCTCGTTAAGCCTCACTTCTTTGTCAAGGATTTTTGGGTTTGGTCTAATTCTTCCTCAAAGACTCTGTACGGTCACCTCTCCCTCTCAAAAACCCCAATATCTCACTATAGTATGCGCTGAGGGCTATAAAATGAAAATCCACAAGGTATTTCCCCTCCCAAAACTCGTTTAGTTCACTAAAAATTGTCTGAGTTATCATTTTTTTTAAATATGACGGTTCTCCTGGTTTAAAATGGTTCACATACATTTTCGATAAAATAATAAAACCAAGTCGGTCTGAGGTCCGATTCCCGGTTGAACCGGTTGAACCGATCGATTCGATTCTGATAACATTGTTGTAAAATGCCTTAAAAAAAAGGCAAAATTATCATATTTTTTTAAAACATTTTCAAAACGTGCTATTTTTATAAAGTATTTGGGCAAATGTAATATTTGGAAGAAAAAAATCGAGGAACAATGATACAAAGGGAATTTAGTGGTATATAAGGGTAAAATGGTCATTT
>BRYE01000022.1:5438868-5466368 GCA_030159115.1 Actinidia arguta var. hypoleuca
ATTTATGGATCGTCAATTAAAAAGAGGTGTTTGTATACATGTGTTTAGATTATATCAAATTATATTAGCGGTATTTGTGATCCAATAATTTATTGTATAGATCTAAGGATCGATTCTAAATATTTTCTTTGAAAATCTTAAAAAAGGGTTTCGATATGTGTTCTAGGTCAATAATAATTGAATCTTAATTTTTTTTAATATAGCATGCCTATTTGTTAGGCCTCGTAAATTATATAATTTAACATACTAAATTGGATAAATTTACCATCTATTGCAGATAATTTCATATTCCTTATTATGGTTTATTGTTGTTTCATTTTTTTGGCATTGCAGGTATAATTGGATAAAATGAATGAGATGCGATGCATTCAAACTAAAAAAACGACGGAAGAGGTCAAAATTATAAGTTTGGGGCTAAAATAAAGTGCACTCAAAAGTTCAAGGCAAAATTTTGCAATTTTCTACCTTGGAGGCAAAAAAAAATTCTACGCACCTGGGAAAGAAAGAAAGAAGAAAAGAAAAAAAGAGAAAATGATAAAGATAGAAAAGACAAAGAGTTTTAAGGAAAAAATGAGAGAGATACAAAGATAAAATTGATTTTCAATTGTTAAATATTCCGATTAGGTCTACAATTCCCGCAATGACCTAATTGAGACAAAATTGAGAAATTAGAAAAGTAGGTTGATGAGGGATCTCTGGCCTACCATTTTTAATTTTTTGTAAATTATAATTTCACCTTACACCTTTCTAAAATTATAATTTCTACCAACAACTTTCTAATCTTTCGCTTGATATTCTAAATTGTCTAATATGTTGCCAAAGCTCCTTGAGGATTCAGTCTCGGTCTTCCGATTTATTTGTTTCATGACTCATTTTGTGATTACACAATATATTCACGCAAACACTATTATTCATGTGGTGAATTGTGATGTATAGTACTCTATCTCTCATGATTGACTATTAGGAGCTTGTAAATGTCAATGAACTTGAATTTTCCGCGATAAGGCAAATTTCATTGATTTTTCTAATTTTTATTATTGTTTTAGATCATCATGTAAGCACATACATGTGGGTATAGGTCTTCTTATAATATTTATATTCTTTAAAGATAGAATGATTGAAGATCTAATGGTGGATGCTCTTGGATGGTACATGAAGATGGACTATGGAAGACATCCTAGATTTAATAAGCTATTTTTGTTTCCTTGTAGGTTTTACCATGAGAAAGAAATAGAGTTAATTGTTATTTTATACTTTTATATTGATATATGATGCATGCTAAGATAATATTTAATGATGTAGATCACGTTAAATACTAATCATGATCCATGAATAGACTACGACCATATGTTAATTATTAATTTATAAAAAATTAAGTTGAACATGGGCAGTGAGATTTTATTTTATGTATGTGATGTATAATATGATCCTTCTCTTACAAAATTGAGTGAAAGAGAGATTTTATAAAAATTTCACAGTGGTTAGTAGTAAGATAAGGATAGGCACCTTGAGTCATCTATGGTGTGGTCTTCTATTTTACATCATCAGATAAAAGATTATTTGAGTACAGGGGATATGATCTTGAGCCTCAAAGAGATACTTGGGAAACAAGAGCGACCTACTAGGCAAATTGTCATGAGAGCATTGACGAATACTAAGATGGATGAAGGAACTCGAGTGAGAGAATACATTTTGAAATATTTAACCATTTAAATACTCTAGAGATCCTTGGTGGTAAGATTGATGCTGAATCTAAAATTGATATTATTCTTGAGTCGCTGCCTGACTCTTTTAATGAATTTAAACTTACTTGTAGTATGAACAAAATTGATGTTATACTTGCTAAGATTTTAAAAGCACTACAGGCAGCGGAAGGTATTATCAGAGGCCATCCTTGTGTTAACAATGTGGGCAAAGTTTCGTTTTCCAAGTTTTTTTCCAAGGAAAATGACAAGTGAAAAAAGAAGAAAGTTTCAAGTAACCCCAATAAGATTCTTAATCCATTTAGGGGCATTGACAAAGGGAAGAAACTGATTATCCAAAACCTAAGAAAAAGTGTTTCCATTGTGGAGGTGCAGGTCATTGTAAGATGAATTATCCAAACTACCTGGCTCAGAAAAAGGACTCAGGTATAACCTGATCAATTATTATTGAAGTAAGCTTTATCGCAGGTACTTCAAATTCCTAGTGTGTAAATTTTAGTGCAACTAATTATTTTTGTAACACGTTGCATGGATTTTGAAAAAATAGGAAGTTATGTGATGGTGAGATTATGTTTTACTTAGGCTTGGAAGAAAGAGTTGCTGAAATGTCTATAGAAGTAGTGCAATTATTTTTTTCTTTAAATAAAATATTAGTTTTATATGACTGTTTATTTGTTCATAGCAACAAAAGAAATTTGATTTCAATTTTGACTTTGTTCCATTTTATTTAATGTAAATATTTTTTTAAAATTAAATGGATCTTTATATGCTTGGGCAAATTGATTGATGGTCTTTATTTAATTACTCCTAAGATGTATGAGATACATGACACTAAATTGAGTAACAAAATACAGAACTTACCACATTAAGAGAAAGGTTTTTGATTTATTAAAATTAGTTCGTATAGATGCATGTGCCCCCTAAATGTTAGGGCTAGAGGGAGATTTGAGTATTCCATTACTTTTATTGATGATTACTCAAGGTATGGTTAAGTTTATCTGTTGCACTGTAAATCTTAAGTTTTTGAAAAGTTCAAATAAATTTTGGACTGAAACGGATAAATAACTAGATAAGAACATAAAGTTGCTTCGATCCGATCGAGATGGCAAGTACTTCTCTGATTACTTTAATATGTATTTGTTGGATAATAAGATTTTATCCTAATTATGCCTCAACAAAATGATGTGTCGAAAAGAAGAAATCAGTCTCTTTTATACATGATGAGATCTATGATGAATTATTCTTATCTACCAAAGTTACTAAGGGATATGTGTTAAAATAGTGGTTTATATTCTAAACTCATTTTCAACTAAGTCTATTCAAAATACTCCCATAGAGTTGTGAACTGGTCGCAAGGTTAGTATACTACACTACAGGATATAGAGATGTCCAGCACATGTGTTTAAGGAAAAGACTGGGAAGTTAGATACTAAGTCAAAATTATGCTATTTCGTAGGATATCCTAAAGGAACTAAAGGATGGTTATTTTATGATTCCAGAGAACAGATTGATTATATGATGGACCGAAAACCTAATGATAGATTTGATTTTAGGTAGTTGTCTGATACTCCCAGAGATCCATTAAAAAGGAATTCTTATATAATGGAGGATGATCTAAAAATTATTATTTCACCACTTTTAGATACACGAGAGTCACATCGTAGTGGGAGGATTGTCAGGGCACCTGACCGGTTCATGTTCTTAGGAAAGACTATCTTTGATGAAAATGATTTAGATCCTAGTAGCTACAACGAGGTTATTTCTGACAAATATATAGAAAAATGGCAAAATGTTATGAAAGTTGAGGATGACGTATATATGATAGAACCACACGGTTTCATAGCTAGAGGCCAAGAGCATATGGTATGCAAGTTTCATAGTCTATTTTTGGACTTAAGCAAGTCTCTCGAAGTTAAAACATTCATTTTACGTAGTCTACACATTTTGGGCTTGACTTTCTAACCTATTTGTTAGAAAGTGAGCCTCAAAATTTTAAGGAAGCTATGTCTTGTCCTAAAGCACCTCGATGGAAAAAAGGCTACGAATAGTAAAATTGAGTCCATTCCCCAAAATCACACTTGAAAATTAATAGATCTTCCTCCTACAACAAATTCCCTGGGATATAAATAGATATTCAAGAGGAAGATGAAAGTTGGATCAATTGATAAATACAAGACGAAACTTGTGGTCAAAGGATATTGACAGAAAGAGCCTTGATTACTTTGACACATATTCTCCTGTAACGAGGATAACATCCATAAAAATGTTAATAGCTATAGCAGCTGTTAATAATCTTAAAATTTATCAAATGGATGTTAAAATTTTCTTTCTAAATAGAAATTTAGAAAAGAAAATTTACATAGAGCAACCTAAAGGGTTTGTAGCTCCTGAAAAAAAAAGTGTGCAAGTTAGTCAAATCCTTGTATGGATTGAAACAAGCACCGAAGCAATGATATAAAATTTTTGACAATGCAATGTTGTCAAATAGATTTAAAATAAATAAATGTGATAAGTGTGTCTATGTAAAGAACACTGAAAAAGAATATATCATTGTTTGTCAATATGTAAATGACATGCTCATCATTAGTAGCAATGACGACATGATCAAGGCTACAAAGAAGATGTTGACCTCCAAGTTTGATATAAAAACATATGAGTTATAGATGTTATAGTAGGGATTAAGATCACTAGAATATCTGGAAGACTAATCTTGTCATAGTCTCACTACGTTGAAAAAATTCTAGATAAATTTGATAAGTATAATGATGGTGTAGTTGTACATGTCAATTTATATCTAAGCAAGAATACTGGAGAATGAGTATCTCAGTTGTAGTATTCTCAGATAATGGACAGTTTAGTGCATTTAATGAACTGCACAAGGCTTGACATTGAATACTCAATTAGTAAACTGAGTAGATTTACAAGTAATCTTAGGGAGAATCACTAGAAAACTATTGTTAAAGTACTTAGGTATTTACGATACACAAAAGATTATGGATTGGATTACACTAATTATCTTGTTGTGGTGGGAGGATCTTGTGCTGTAAATTGGATATCAGATAGTAAATATTCAAAATTCACAAGTGGATATGTCTTTACTCTTGGTAGGGCTACAGTGTCATGAAAATCTTCTAAACAAACTTGTATTGCTAGATCCACAATGGAAGCTGAGTTCATTGTCTTGGATAAAATAGGAGAAGAAGCAGAATGACTTCTTAATTTCTTAGAAGATATTGCAAATTGACCAAAATATGTGCCTCCAATATATATACATTGTGATAGTCAATCAACAATTAGAAAGGCACAAAGTAAGATGTATAACGCTAAGTTTAGACACATTCGTCGTAGACATAATACCGTGAAACAATTGCTCATGAATGGAGTTATCTCAATAGACTATGTCAGGTCTAAGGATAATATCGCGGATCCGTTAATCAAAGGGTTAACAAGAAAGCAAGTTTGCAAATCACTGAAAGGAATGGGATCAAAACCTATGTCAAAAAAGTAGTCATAGTGGATACCCTACCAGTTGATTGGAGATTCCAACATCTAGGTTCAAAGGGATAACTAAATTATGGTGAAATTAGAAACGAGTACTAAATAGATTTTATCTCTTACCCATTCTTATGATATAATTAGTGTTGTCTACCGTGTAAGTAGGATAAGCTTTGTTTTTAATGACTCTTATGTCTTCGAAATCCAAGCCGAGTATAGTAGAATACTCGTGATGAGATGTCACCTATGTGAATATGATGTGAGGGCCGCATCAATGAGAATTTTCAAGGCTGAATTCATTAAATACTTATTTAACCAAGTGGTGTCCATGGCCAAAATAGACACAATCGTGAGAACTAATACAGTGTTAGAGAAATTATTTGTGATACCTGTTGTCTTGGTTTACACAAATGACAGAAAAGTTCAAGACATCGCATTCATTATTCAGCTAGTAGACTCGACAGATTTTTACAAACAAAGGTTCAAGACCAAAAGCTACATTTCTTGTTGCAGGAGAGTATCTATTGATATCTCTAAATCCAGTGAGCCTATTCCTGCCAATATCATTTATGTGAGGGATTGTTGTAAAAAATATGAATGACATATTGTCTATTAAAGTGGGATTAATGACTGCACTTACAAAAAAATAATGATTGTGACCAAACAACAATTTTTCAAATGTCTTTCACATTATAGTCATCAATTTCTTAAAATAAATGACAAGACTCTCACTCCTATATAAAGTTATTCTCTCATTTGTTTCAAACGCACAACAATAAATAGTAGCTGAGAGCATACACTACTCTGAGAGAGTTTTTCTTTTTAGTTTTTTATCTTCTCCATAGAGAGAGATCAAAAACACTATGAGTTCGAAAGGTTAGTTAGTGTGGTGCTAACACTATTTTGATTTTGTTGTTTTATCTTAGGAGGCGACGTTCACTGACTCAACACACCGGTGATTGACGAATTAGCCTTAAGGATATCGTGTGAAACATGAGAATCAACTCGATTTGTAAATTTTGTTCATCTTATTTAAAAGTTTTGTATTTCTTCTAATTCTATAATTGTAATCTATTCTTATTCAGTTTAATAAAATATTTTTGTTATTTTTTTCAAATTCTGTATTGTTCTCCGAACTACAAGATTTAACAAAAACTACAAATTAGACCAAAAAAAAACTAGGTTTTATGAGAAATTATTTTGAACAAGTACAAGTCTCCCTCCAATTTTATCCATTCTAATTAATTATAAATTAATTTTTAATAACCAATTTAATTTACTTAAATCCTATCTTTTCTTTTAATAATACTGAACCAAATCATCAAAGAAAACCATGAAAAGAAAATACTTTTTGATGTGTGTGAGAGCATTTAGGATAGACCAAGAAAAGTTTTTAAAATTCAAAATGAATGGTTCAAATTCACTTAAGAAAATGGATCTCACATAACCAAGTACATTTGAGTCATTTATTTTGAATTCTAGAATTTTTTTTATCTAAATTCTGGGACCATACCAATACTCAATTTGGAATCTTATTTATGTACTCAACTAAAATTGAATTATTTTCAAATGTCTTCCCTATATATATGAACATAAGAAGCAATTGTTAAGCCATACTACCCCACTCCAAACCATATGTAGGAGACAAAATGGTAGCACGTAAGGTTTTCATTCCATTTCTTATTGTCCTATACATGGGTTTACAAGGTAAATATCCTTCTATGTCCTCTTCATTGGTAAAATGTTTCACAAATCCATGATCTAGCTAGTTACTGTAAAAGTGAGAGCTTCAATTGGACTCTTTTTGTTTCCAAATTACTCAGATTTTTTTTTTTTTACTTTTTTGTTGCTCCTAAACTAGATACACTTGAAAAGTAAAAATATGGGCCACAATTGCGAAAAAATTCACTAAAAACGCACACTAAATTTGGCTTGAAATTAACCAATATTGTTGTCTTTAGTTTTGTTTTCGATAACAATTCGCTCCAATTATTATTTTTAGGAAGCAAAAAGTAAATATTTTGGACAAAAGTTAAAAAAAATACTGAAAAGAAAAGAAAAAATCGCAAATAGCCATTTTTTGTCTTCATTGTACATTTCCATAAATAATTCATATTCTTAAAATAAATATATATCTTGTCTACCAACGTCTTCAATATGATTTATTTTTAGGTATGATGAGGGCCAATTGGCCAGTTTTATATGACAGAAATTCTTTTTTATAATGTTTTTTTTTTATATGTCTACAGTTTTGCACAACTATGCAGTCTATCTGCAATCAAAGTAAACGTAACAAAAACCAAAAATATGGTAAAGGGGCAGCCGGAGATGGAAGTTGTCATTACAAATACCTGCATGTGCACTCAATCTGAAGTCATGCGATGGATTCAATCGTGTTGAACCAATTGACCCTACTATTTTAAGGCAAGACAAGAGTGGTCCGTCCTCGAAGTTCAAGTTTGCAGGGGAAGAACCCACTCGTTTCACTCCAATGAGCTTTCAAATTAGCTGCTCTTCATTGATTCTTATTGTTCATGATAAATGGCTATTTCTATGTCACACTAAATGGAAGGGTTTGGAGAAATGTGGTAGATGAAGAGAGAGAGAGAGAGAGAGAGAGAGAGAGATGTATGTTTGCTTGGATTTTGAAATAGGGTTCCAACAAAATGTGTTTATGATGCATGCATTTATGGTCCAATGCGTAGGATTGACCACGATATTGAAAGCAATGTTGTTAGCATATTACAACCCTCCATACATACACACGCACGCACATATATTGGTCGTTAAGTGTTTTATAAAAAAGAAAAACCGCAAGCTTGGAAATTGATTATTCTTCTCGCACAGCTTCAACCTCCGTCTCCACCATGATCGCTACCGACACGATCCCATCCCACCTCCAGTCGACCACAAAATTAAACAACACTACCTCAGTGTCATCAGACTCATCACCATGACACCACCACCGCCACCACTATAGTAAGTTAGCTGGAACAACAAAATAAAAATTAAATAATAAATTTTAGATTTCATATTCTTATCCTATCATAAGTTTTTCAGCTTGAAAAATTTTGTACTCAGTTATCGATACTTGATTTTTTATTGTCTTATTTCAGTTTTATCATATAACATCTTAATTAGTACGTACATGATGTTAAGAAAATTACTTTATATTTTACTCCATACTCATATAATCTATGAATTCATAATATTACTTAGTGTGCCTAGAATGGAGCCCATAACTCATGTAAGTATAGAATAAAATATAAAATAATTTATAAATCTCTAACATTTATGTAATTCGTATATGCTATACGGACAGTTGATGACATCTCAAATGATGAACTTTTTCATCACTTGGTTTTTAAATTAATTCTATAGATTTTTTTTGGTCATTTTAAAGCGGATGGTTTCAATCTAAAATGTTAAGGACAATTTCAATGGTCGTTATTCATCTCGATGGACTTCATTAATAAAAGTGCAAAGTGTTTTGGATTTGACAATATGTACAAGTGATTGGAAATGTGTGAACGTCGCCTTAATTTCTTACTTGAATAATGACAAAATAGTTTTCAATTAAAAAAGTTATATACTGTGGAATTCTATACGAATTAAATTCGAACAGTATTAACCCCGACTCGCACACACGTACATTGGCAACTACACTACTTTCTAGAAGAGTCTTATAGGAGGACTTGCACATTCACTCCTTGTGTTTCTTGGTAGGTTTGAAAAACTCTCTCTCGTCTTTGTACAGGCCAGGTTAACTCGTTTAAGAAATGTGGGCCTGTTTGCCCTTGACAGGGGCCCATTCAAAAGTCTACCCAATTAATTGTAGGGTTTATTACACTTTGTCTCCTGACACTATTGAGTAATTCCTATTTTGCCCACAAATTATTAATTTTCCTAATTTTAACCCCAAACTTAACTTCCGTTTGCAATTAACACCACCCTTCAATGTCCGTTCAAAAAAGACACCTAGGTGACACATGTGACGCCACAGGGTGCCAGCTAGAAAGACCCAAATCCAAACCCAAAACTGAAAAATAATAAGTTTGGGGCAAAGTGGAAACCACTCAATAGATTAAGGGGAAAAAGTGTAATAAACTCGCAATTATATATAGGCAACTTCAACCACATCATTTGTTTGAGGGTAAATTACAAATACCGCTCCCAAAGATTTTGATCAAATACAGTCTCACCCTCATAGTTCTTGAAATTACATCCTGTCTCTTCACATTTATATTTGTATAATGATTTCTCCACTCCATTAGTCAGCAGATCATGTCATTAGTTTAATTTTCAAATAATACCCATTTTATCCTCAACTAACAAACTATGTAGTAACTAGCCTTGGACCTCTCCATGGTTTCTTCGAAGAGGTGGCGGGGTATGGGTGGTTGTGTTGGTAGAGGAAGTGATGGGTAGAGAGAGAGAGGAGGGTCCGGGAGGGAGGCATGAGGGGGGGTGGAGATAGTTATTGTTGGTGATAAGATAGTGGTAGGGGTATGGTGGAGAAGGCTATGATATTGGTAGAGAGAGAGAGAAATCTGATTTTCTTCTTCTTCTTTTTTGTTACATAAATGTGCCAAGGATATATCGGTCATTTTACTTGATTAGTTAACTTTGTTAAGAGGTATGGGAGAATTTATAATTATGGTAAAATTCAAAAATGGTCCTTATAGCTTTATCCATCTGTGATTTTGTTCCTTGTACTTTCAAATCTCACAATTTTAAATCTATAGTTTGATTTTCTCACCAAATCAATCAAATTGGTATGGAAGTTATGTTTTTTGATGAATTTTTAGTACATAATCGACATGTGAACTCATTTGATAGCAATTTATAGTAAAAATTGAATGATAATGGAAGAAAAATAACGATTTTGTCCGTCAAATGATAGTACATCATACGTGTCACTTAAGTGTGAAAATCCATCTAAAAACCTAGTTTTCGTTACCAATTGAACTAATTTGGCAAAAAAATCAAACCACGTGACTAAAATCACAAAATTTAAAAATATAATAACCAAAATCACGAATGAGTGAAACTACAAAAACTATTTTTACAATTTATCCCCAAAATTATATTCACCTCGGTCGTTACACACATATTTGTTCTAAAAATTGGGCATAGCTTGTTTCAAAATCATATTTTTCATTTATTATTTTAAGTTAGATTCATTGATATTAAATCAATTTAAAGTTTTTACATATATAACTTTTTTGACAAAATAAACTGTTTCAATCACCAAATAAAAATGATCCTTGATAAGTTGCCTATCCATTCTGATCGTTCGCGATTCAAGTCCATGTAAAATAATAAAAAGTATTAAAAAATAAAAATTGTGGAGAGAGATGCATGGGCAGACAATGGCTGACGTTGCCGAAAGTTGGCGCCAACTTTTGTTTTATATGCCTACAATCTTCTCAGCTAGGGATTTATGTGGATTAAATTCTTAGAACGAATGATTGCTTATTTATTTATTTATTTTTTTTTTTAAAAAAATTATTGGCCGGGATTTTAAATTTTGGGTTGGGACTTGTCTATTTACTGTTTCACTTTGAGTTTTCTTAAACTTCTTTGGCAATTGGAAGACCTTATTAAATATATTATCGAATCTTCCGTTATTTTGAGAAGATTTTTCTGAGTTTATTTGAATATATATGTATATGTATAATTTGGTGGCGAGAGATGGCGGAGACAGAGATCCACCAAATCCCTTGGGTATGATGCTGGGAATTAATGGTAAATAAAAGCCCAAAGGGTAGATTTATTTTTCAGCTTTAGAGATGTGCGACCAAAAAGGGCTACCATTAAACAATAATTAGAAAATGTTATTTTTAGTAATTAGTAGTTGTTAGTACAACAGTTTTCAGCCTGAATAGTTGCAGGTTTTGGAGCCATAAAACACCAAGGTGTTTATGGCCGGAGGTTTTATATTTAAAAAGTTATGTTTTTATCTATAAAAAGTTGAATTGTTTAGATGAAAAGATATAACAAGAAAACATAAATTTTCTGAGTTTTAGAGAGAGGCTATTGCAGTAAAGTTCATCAAGGCGGTTTGAAAATGTTCTGAAGTAAGTAATTCTAATCGTTTTATCCTGATAGAAAGACGTCGACATCAACCTACAACACTCTCGGTAGGCGCCGAATCTTTTTTAAGAAACTACGATTGCAGGGCCCAGCTCTTTTTTATTTCTTATTTAAGTTTTTGTATTTCGTTTCTGTAATTTTTATGTTTCTATAATTATTTAACCCGTTGAATAATTTCTTCAACCGATTGAAGCTGTAATTTCAGATTATTATTGATGTGAGGAACATATCCGTCTACTAATATTTTAAGTTGGTCACATCGCCTGGAGGACCGCACCGCCATATCACCAAAATAATCTTGGTCGCCCAGCATATCATCACTAGTTGTCCATCTCACCAGTATATCGCGGGCATATTATTTGATCTCCATATCTCCAGAGGACGAGGTTGGATACTTTGCTTGATAAGAGACCATCTCCATGAGGATTCTCTCTCCATGACTCCACCTCCATAGGACTCCTTCTCCATCACGTCGCCTATAATCGCAGATTGTTCTGCAAATGGTAACTTTCTATTTTTTCTCCTATATTTTGGGAATATCCTTCCATACTTATCTCTACGAGAATCTTGCCACGATCTACTCACACGGATCTCCATTTTCAACTATATAAAGACCGCTCACATCACAAAAAGGTACGTTACAGTGCATTCTCATTCTAAGAGTTCTACCATTTCTTAGCTTCTTATCGCCTTAGTTTGATTTGCACGCCAGAGGGTTTTCAAGTGGCATCGCCCCGGCTAGTTACGTTTTTTCATTTGCGCAAGTTGTCCGAGTTGTTGTCGAGATCTAATACTGAGGTGAGAGAGCAATTTGATTGTTGGTTGCTCGCCCCAATTTTCTGCCACAACAGTTTGGCACTATCTATGGGAATGACAGTTCTCAAACTTTTTATGCACCTGCACAACCTTTTGTTACCCCGACCAAGTACCATCAGACTTTTGGATAACAGAGCTAATTTCATGGCCAATACCAGCTAAGTTCCAGACCTAGAGGGCCTCCACCGTGAGATGCACGGTATAGCCGAACAAATAAAGATAATTAATGAGAACAACGCCCGCCTGATATAGCACCTCACCACGAATAACCCACCGCCTCTTCCTGCAGCACCTGTTCCGGAAGTTGAAAGGTCTCGCCGCTCTCACCGATCAGGCAATGACGAGTCTTAGAGTCACCGGAGTACTGGCTGAGCACGAAACCGAAATCACCAATTGCCAAGTCCACGTCCAAGGCAAGAAAGAAGTCTCGTCTCATCAAAATCCCGATTATCCAGCCGAACTCCTGAAGTAGAGGACGAGGAGGTCATAAGAAGAGGAAGGACACCTTGTTGGGACAACTAGGTACCCATACACCGAGATAAATCCACCACTTAGAAGATCTGAGATCTGGACGCCCGTATTGACGCAATCAAAACTGGTATAAGTGCTCCAATCTCCGTGGATGTATTGATCAAGCAGACCGAACCCCTATTTACGGAAAGGGTAATGAAGGCCAAGGCCTCCTCCAGGTTCAAATTGCCTACTCAGCTCAGAATATACGAAAGGAAGACATATCCTATAGACCACTTGGATTCATACAAAAGTTTGATGTCACTCCAGGGATACTCAAACGACGTGATGTGCAAGGCCTTTTTTGCCACCCTAAAGGGGTTAGCGAGGTCATGGTTCAGAAAGTTATCTCCAGGAACCATTGACTCGTTTGGCGACCTAAGCAGGCTATTTGTCGTCAACTTCATGAGCTATCGAGTCAGGTAGAAAAATGTCTCCCACATTTTCATTATTCACTAGAAGGAAACTGAAATCTTGAAGGACTATGTCAAACAGTTCAATCAGGTTGTCCTAGACGTGGAAAACCCCAGTGATAAGGTATTAGTAATGGCCATAACGAAAGGACTTCGCCCAGGCCCATTATTTGATTATCTCTAAAAAAATGTCTCAGAAACCTTATCCATCCTCCAGAGCAAAGCTGACAGGTATATTGTTGTAGAGGGTTAGCTGAGGCCAAACGGAAGAGGCGAGGAAGAGATGACGACAAGAGAAAAAAAACTAATTCCAAGCGAGTTGACTATAGGGAGGAGTCAAAGACCAAGAGATCAGACCAGGACTTAAGGTAGAAAAACGAAAGGCACCCTCGCACTGCACCTTGTCATCCCAACCTAGTATTGCCATCCCTCAAAGCTCCAATATTCTAAGTACTCATGGAGATCAAACACGAAGAATTTATAAATTGGTCTGGGAAAATCAAGACTGAATCCCAGAAGAGAAACAAAAACAAATACTGTGAGTTCCACCGAGACCATAGGCACAACATGGAGGACTGCTTTCAACTTAAGGAGCAGATAGCCGATCTTATTAAGAATGGATATCTGAGAAAGTATGTTGTTGATCGACTGTAGCCCAACTCGCCAAAAAAAAGGTATAGAGACAATAGACCCACAATAGGAGATATACAAGTGATCCATGGTGGATTCAAATTGGGAGGATGTTCAAGCTCGTCCAGGAAGAAACATGCCAGAAATGCTAGCGGGCGAGCTGAAAAAGAAGTTTATAACCTTTCCTCACCAACTGGTGGTACCCACCAGCCCATTACCTTCACCAATAACGATATGAGAGGTTTGTATCTCTCTCATGATGCCCTGATCATCTCTACTACCATCGCCAATTTTAACATGTAGAGAATCTTGGTTGATAATGGAAGTTATGTGGACATCTTATTCATCTCAGCGTTTGACAAAATGAAAATTGGGCTAGATAAGTTACATCATTTTCACAATCTTCTGGTCGGATTTGGAGAAAACACGACGCACCCACTTGGATGAATCAATTTGCTAGTGACCTTGGGAACAGAGCCCCACCAAACCACTGTTTAGCAAGATTTCAATATGGTGGATTGTCCTTCGCCCTACAATGCAATTCTAGATCGCCCAACTCGGGGAGGAACCAAAGCTATCATTTCTACCTACCATATGAAAATAAAGTTTCCCACTTCAATAGGGGTAGGCGAGGTAAAGGGCGTTCAGAAGGTTACCAAACAATGCTTCATCTCGACAATGAAGACTAAATCTCCTCCCAAATCAAGTGTTCGATAGCAATTACAGATTGCCAATGCAAAGATGAAGGCATATAAGGGATGAGGTGGAACAGATTACCTTGGTAGACCCCAGAGAATCAAAAAATACCAAACCTTTAGAAGAAGTTGCTCCAATCTCCATACATCCAGATTATCCAAATCACTATATTATGATCGAAATAGAGCTGACTAGAGGAGTTGCAAAGTGCTCAGGTGGAGTTTTTGAAGAAAAACTATGACATCTTTGCATGATCTCATGTCAATGCAAAAATCGATCCTCAAGTTGTCATGCACAAGATGTTTACCAACCCTAACCATCCTCTAGTTTGCCAGAAGAGAATGAAGTTCATCCCTGAGCGCCTGAAAGTCATAGAAGAAGAAGTGGCTAAGCTCATCAAGGTCAATGTCATCAAAGAAGCTCACTACCTGGATTGGCTCACCAACGTTGTTGTCGCCCCCTAAAAGGGAGAAGTGGAGAGTATGGGTTGATTTTACCGACCTTAACAAGGCGTGTCCAAAATATAACTTTTTTTTGCCAAAGATTGACCTGATAGTTGATGCAACTTCCAAGCATAAGCTTCTTAGCTTCATGGATGCCTTCTCCGGTTATCACCAGATCAAGGTGTATCCTCTTGACGTAGAGAAAACTTCTTTTATCACAGAGAGAGGACTGTACTACTACAAGATCATGCATTTTGGTTTAAAGAATGCGGGGGCAACATACCAAAGACTGGTGAACAAAATATTCAAGGAATAGATTGGAAAGACTATAGAGGTTTACATAGATGACATGCTCGTCAATAGTCTCAAAGCTTCTGATCATATCGCCTACTTAGAGAAAGCGTTTGACATCCTGCAAAAGCACCAAATGATGTTAAACCCTTCCAAATGCATCTTTGGTGTCTCCTTAAAAAATTTCTTGACTTCTTGGTGACCAAACGAGGAATTGAGGCAAACCCGGACCAGATTCAAGCTCTGATGGCCATGAGCTCTCCTAGAAATATACATGAGGTGCAACAACTAACTTGGTGAGTAGCTGCCCTTAAAAAATTCATCTCTAAATTAGCGGACAAGTGCTTATCATTTTTCAAAATTCTATGAAAAAATAGGCTTTCCAATAGACAAACAAATCCAAGGAAGCGTTCTAGCAACTGAAAGAGTATCTCCGCTCACCACATTTGCTCACAGTTCCTACCATGGGCAATGAATTATTTGTGTACCTGTTCGTGTTGCCAACAGCAGTGAGTGCAGTACTTATCGAAGAAAAGGACAAAATTCAAAAACTAGTATATTATGTTAGCAAGGTCCTTATGAGAGCCGAGACTAGATACCTAAAAATTGAGAAACTCGCTTATACACTTCTAATTGCCTCCAGAAAGTTTCATCACTATTTTTAGGCACACCCCATTGTAGTGTTGACTGATCACTCTTTAAAACAGATCCTCCAATGACTTGACACCTTAGGAAGGCTCCTCAAATAGTCCATTGAACTAAATGAGTTCCACATTGATTATAGGCCAAGGATGGCGATCAAAGCCTAAGCATTAGCCGAGTTCACACATAACATCGCCCCAGACCAAAAGTTCTCTTTGAGAAAGAAGCTCCAAAAAAATAGAACCTAGATGAAGACCTCGCTAGATGGAAGTTGTTCATAGATGGGTCATCAAACCAGCATGTTTGTAGTGCAGGACTTATTCTCTAAACTCTATCAGGAGAACAAATAGAATACGTCATTCGTATTGGGTTCAAAGCCACCACCAACAAAGCCGAATACGAATCTCTTCTCACCCAATTAAGGGGTTCAACAGAATTAGGAGTTGAATCCCTTGACGTCTTTAGTGATTCCCAACTCGTGATAAATCAAGTTTAAGGGGATTATCTCACTAAGGATCTCCGAATGGTATCCTACCTAGATAAGATGAAGAACATGTCAATAAAGATCAAAGACTTTAAAATTTGACAGATCCCTAGAGAGGAGAATAGGAAGACTAATGCTCTGGCCAACCTCGCCTCAGCCCTTGATTTCATCTCGAATAAGAGTATACCACTAGAGTTTTAACCAAACCCAAGTATTGAGGTCATCAAACCAGTCTGTCCTATAGAACCAAGCCTAATATGGATGGATGATATCACTACGTACCTCCAGGATGGGACATTACCTACTAACAAGCTCCAAGCTCATCGTATACAATATCGATCTACCAAATTTTGCTTCCTCCATGGAATCTTGTACAAGAGATCCTTTTCAGGACCTCTCCTAAGGTGCCTACGACCTGAAGAAGTAGAATATGTGCTAAGGAAAATCCATTAGGGCGTTTTCAAAAATCATTCGGGGGTGCGATCACTAGTGAGAAAGGTAGTTCACCAAGTTTATTTCTGGCCTCAAATGGAATAAGACGCAGTGATATACACAAGGAAATGTGACAAGTGCCAAAGGTTTGGTCTAGTAAGTCATCTTTCTCACACGAGCTGGTGTCAATGATTAGCCCATGGCTATTTGTTCAGTGGGGTATAGACATACTTGGATCTCTACCTCAAGCTCCATTACAAAGAAAGTTCTTGATCGTCGCCATTGATTACTTCTCAAAGTGGATAGAAGTAGAATCTCTTGCCAAAATCACATAGAGAAACACCAAAAGTCTCATATGGAAAAACATTATATGTCGGTTTGGAATTCCTAAGGTCGTTGTCTCAGACAACATCAGACAATTCAACAATGATGGATTCAAGCAGTTCTGCTCGGACCTCATCATCTCCCATCATTTCTCCTCACTTGGTCATCCTCAAGCAAATGGTCAAGTAGAAGTCACCAACAAGACAATCTTGAGGAATTTGAAGACAAGATTAAAAAAATTCAATAGTGAATGGGTAGAAAATATGACGAGCATACTCTGGGCATACCATACAATAATTAGAATTTCTACGGGCGAGACACTATTTTCTATGGTGTATGGGATAGAATCTATTATACTGGTGGAGACAGGGATGCTGAACTTCAGAACTTCAAATTTTGACAAGAAAAACAATGACACTGAGCTTGGGCTTAACCTTGATCTCCTTGACAAAAGAAAAGAACGAGCCGAGATACGCAAAGCAGCCTACAAGCATCAGATTGTCAAGTACTATAATTAGAGAGTTAAACACAGATCTTTCCTACTTTGCGATCTAATCTTGAGAAAAGTCACTTTATCTATAAAGGAGTTGAATGCCGAGAAGCTCGATCCTACGTGGGAAAGACCTCACAAAGTTGTCAAAATATCAAGGCCGGGAACATATTGGTTATAGGACATGAATGGAAGGGCACTATCTCACCCATGGAACACCGAGCATTTGAAGAAGTATTACTAGTGAATCTGTTGGTCGCCACAAGAAGAAGATCGTCTGTGCTGCGAGATGTCGCCATTCTCATAATCGCCAATCTCCATGTAAGATTATAGTCGCCAACTTAATTATAATGATCGCCAAGCTCTCTGAGACAAGTAATAAAATTTTTCCTGTTTGATTTTATCACCATTATTTGTCAATATTTTATATCGCCAATCGCGGAATTTTATATCGTCATTCAGCTATATTATCACCATTATCAAGAACACCTATTCATTATAAAATGATAAGGCGTCTTGGTCGCCATTGTGGATATCACCATTATTAAGAACGCCCATTCATTGCAAAATGATAGGCGTTTTGATCGCCAGAAAACGGGTCGCTTAATTATTTCGCCATGGTGAGATTTAAATTTTGCATAACGTGAAACAAATTCATATCGCCTATTAATCATGTTCGCCATAATTAAGTTTGATGTTCGCCTTATTAATATTCATCAAGTCAGGTGAATCATCATAACAATGATTGACATTTGCCTTATTAAGATAAATGGACTTAATGTACGTCAATCAGTTATGATTGCCAAATTCATTTCACTAGTTAATTGAAAATTTGGTTGGAATGATTTAAATTATTCAAGTGGTTAAACTCTCCAAACTTTAAATCTCTAGTTTCTTAAGTTATGTTCGCCAATACAAATAGAAAATAAACTATAAAGAGCATAAAACGCATGTGAAAAAAGAGTATTAATTAAAAATTGAAAGTATTACAGATTGCCATTACAAGGAGGAAAAAATTATAAGTATTTTACAAGTATTAAAGGAGAAAGGGGGGCTAGTATTCTCTTCGCCTTTCTCATGTTCCTCCTCCTTGTCTTCTTTCTTCTCCTCGGCTGCCTCTTCCTTCTCGAGCATTTCATAGTCCATGTCCATGCTGTCAAGGTCAATGCCGAGGTTGGGATGGTGATGAGCCAGTTGCCTCTTACAAAAATCAAAGCCCTCACCAAAGTATTTAGAAGCAGCATTCTCTACTTTCTCTTGATAGTCTTTCGAGGATCTGAACTTCTCTAGAATTCTCCTTTGGGCAAGGGCCTTATTCTTCTTTGGCTTGGCCACCTCTACCTCCAACCTCGTCACAGCCTTAGACTTTTCCTTCAGCTCTTCGACCGCCTTCTGATCCCACTCGTTGAACTCAGCCAGAAGCCCTTCCAGCTCTGAAGCCCGTTTCTAAGCTCAGACCATCTCAAGCTCGGTTGAGTCCACTTGGGCAAATTGAAAAGTGGCATCGTTCCCTAAGTCCCTACTACGGCCGGCAAGGGATGACCCGAGCATGACCCCCTTCTACAAACAAGTTTCCATGAGTGCCTTGACTCTACAAAAATATGAAAATTAAATCCAAGGATGAAAATGCACAAATACCTGGCCAAGAATGTGGAGGAACCTAGTAACCACTTGATCTAAGGAGAGTTTATCCACATTCTCTTTGTCGGAGGGGAGGATCACTCTAGTCAAAAAAAATTCGGCCAAAGAGGCACTTGCCATCACAGAAGCCCCGAGCCCCAACGGATGGCCTGGTGTGGCCAAGGTGCCCTCTTTTGGAGCAACTAGATGGGTGGACCCTCTACTCGCCCCCTACTGGACTTCTTTTTAGCCATGGGTGGCGGCATGGCCTCCTTTCCCTTGGAGTCATCAGCTTTGCCCTTTTTGACGGGCGAGGAATCAAAGGCTTCTTCCCGAGGTCATTTTTCTTGGATCACTTTGCCCTTGGTGGACGAGGTGGCAACCTTGGAGCCCTCCTTATTTTTCTTCTCTTTCACTTTCTTGGAGAGTTTTACTAGACTGATCCTCTTCAACATAGCTACAAGATAAAAACCGATATTAATTGCAAGAAAAAGATAATACACTTGAAAGAGAGGATGATTATACCATCTGATCTAAGCTCGGGAGGCAACCCAGAGTTTGACCAGGACTCCGATTTAGAGTTCGAGCTTGAGCTCGGACTGCTGGGTGCCAAACCTAATATGGAATCTTGTACTTTTCCCTCTAGCCACGTTAGCAGGGTGAGATCAAGAAAGTGAGGTAAAAACCTTCTCATCTCCTTCCTGATGGTTCCTATATATTCTATTGAGTTGTCTCGAGAACTTTCACGATGGGGATGTATATCTCGAGACTGGTGAGACTCACCCTCGTTGCTCGAAACAGCAATTGCGCCATCCCCAGACTTGTCATTGTCACCGCCAGTGGAGGACATCTCAGCATAGCCACGAGCAAAGAACCATTGAAATATTCTAGAGTCGAGAACAACTGGACCCTCAAAATATCCATTCGACCCTATTTTCTTGAAGACCCTCTATGATCTCCGATCTTCAATGTCAATCAAGATGAGCAGTTTATTGCAACGTTTACCTAGAGAAAGAAAAATGTTTGTTAGCTTAGGGCAAGGTGATATACTTCAAAAAATTATAATAATGTGGAAGCGAGATTGACCTGGGGTGCTCCATGACTTCGAGACCCGTAGAGCTTCAACCGGAGCCATACTCGGAAAGAACTCCCAATCATCTCTCAAGACAATGAAGAATCTCTTCTTCCACCCTTTACGTTACTAGGAGATCCTTTAATCAAATTCTTGCCTGACCTCACTTTGAAGTAAAGCCACCTCGAGTCTGACTTTGGACTTTTGAATAATGTGTAAAGGCATCTAAATTCATTAAGGGACAGATGGTGCCTATAGTATCGCCATATCACCAATATGCAAATGACACATTGCCACACATTGGGAGAGATCTGTCTGCATCAATGGTTTAGATCACGTGGCATTTTGATTTTCGAGAACGAAAACCGTCATTCCTGCCAAAATATGCCAGAATAACATTTAATACAATCATCCATGTGTCCTCCAACAAAGGCACGACATCATTACTTGCCCACGTCATCAGAAGGTAGTTACTTCATTTGCTACCCGAAGATTCCAAGTGTCCCACATCGGCATCTCGAGTAGGGGGCTACTGATGTGGGGTAAAATATCCGCCTACTGATATTCTAAGTTGCTCACATCGCCTGGAGGACCGCACTGCCATATCGCCAAAATAAACTTGGTCGCCTATCATATCATTGCTGGTTGCTCATCTCGCCAGTATACCGCGGGCATATTATTTGACTTCCATATCGCCAGAGGACGAGGTTGGATACTTCGCTTGATAAGAGACCATCTCCATGAGGATTCTCTCTCCATGACTACATGTCCATAGGACTCCT
The DNA here is from genome assembly GCA_030159115.1 of Actinidia arguta var. hypoleuca. Classification (NCBI taxonomy): domain Eukaryota; kingdom Viridiplantae; phylum Streptophyta; class Magnoliopsida; order Ericales; family Actinidiaceae; genus Actinidia; species Actinidia arguta. The sequence goes on from BRYE01000022.1 coordinate 5,459,808, forward strand.
TCTCCGTCACGTCGCTTATAATCGCAGATTGTTCTCTAAATGGTAACTTTCTATTTTCTCTCCGATATTTTTGGAATATCCTTCCATACTTATCCCTACGAGAATCTCTCTATGATCTACTCACACGCCTCTCCATTTTTCAACTATATAAAGGCCGCTCCCCCATCATAAAAAGGTACGTTGAACGCTCAATTCATAGTACAGTGCATCTCATTCTAAGAGTTCTGCCATTTCTCAGCTTCTTATGACCTTGGTCTGATTCACATGCCAAAAGATTTTTGAGTGGTCTTGCTCCGGCCGGTTATATTTGTTCATCTGTGCATGTCGCCCGAGTTGTTGTCGAGGTCCAATATAGAGATGAGAGAGCAATTTAACTGTTGGTTGCTCGTTTTAATTTTCTACCACAACAATTATAATTTGATTAAATTATTCTTTGAAATTGTGCTTATTACCTACTCATTTTCCCCGGCATATGATTCTAAATTTCTACCAAATACTGTTTAGGCAAGAGGCGAGAGAAACTAAAGTTACTTAGTGTCGTGATTATTGCAAACGATGAAGGATGAGAGAGAGAGAGGGGGGGGGGGGGGGGGGGGGATGGGTATTTTGGGGAACTCGTAGTTTATTCAACATTTCTCTGATACAATGGAAGTCGGGCCTCAATAATGAGGTGGCGGTGCCATGTCAATTTTTTTTCCATTGGTGTTTCGTATTTTTATCATTATTGTTAACCTTCAATGAATTGATATTATTTCTCTATGAAATTCTTAAAATATGTGCCTTACCTCCTCTTTTATAATCACGAATAGAATAGTACCCCTATAATGAATACTCGAATGATTAAAATATCATTGAAAAATAAAATAAAAGTCCAATACAAGTTGGTCTGAGAACATGGATTTTGACGGAGAGCAATTCAACGTTGTTCTAATTTTAAGACAAATATTTATACATACAAGACATAGAGAGAGAGAGAGAAAGAGAGTGAAGAATGTTCTAGAGTCATGGACCCACGATGGGACTGAATGTTGAACTCAAGGGTTTGCGTATAAAAATACCCAAATTTTGCAGTTTCATTCTCTCTACTGAAGTTTTTAATAAATATAATCATTTATTTTATAAATTTTAAAATAGTACTAGTCTACATTATTTTTACAACTATGATTTTCTATGAAGTTAATTTGTTTTTAGAAATAACTAGATTTCTCTTAAAGTTAGGACTTTCATATTTTATTTCTCAATACACAAGTTAAAATAAATAAATATTCCCCTATTCTTTTCAAAACACAATTTATTCATAAACTACCTTAATTTTATTTTTTTATTAATAGGTACTTTTTTTTAAAAAAATGATCTAAATAGTTTATTATTTTAAAGTTATCCAAAAATATAGTAGAAAATATTATTTGTGGTGGGAGAGTGAAAAGAATGGTGATTAGAATTGATGCTTTGAAAGATGCGTGGGAAGTCCCCTTTTTTAAAGAAGTCCAGTAACTTTTTCACGAAAGACATTCTTAAATCATACATTTTTCTTTGAAGCGCTTTAATTAATGAAAAAACGCAACTATTCCTTCAAAACCTTTAAAATAGAAATCCAAAACTAGTATGTTAAAAGTTTGAAACTTAATTTCGAACAAAAGGGCCAAATCATACATGGAGATGATGATCGAAAAAGTTAAGTTTGAGCTAATTTGGATTCAATTTTTGGGTGTGGGGCAATTACCTAAATTGTTAAATCATATGTGAAATGAGTTTTTCTTAGTAAGTAAGTAATCGTAACGTATTCGTTTGCTTAAAAAAAATAAGAGGTGAATGAGAAATTATTCATCAAAACACTACCATTGATATGAAAAAATATGGGTAAAAATAAAAAGTCACACATCGCTTGGTTGTGGATTTTTTAAAGTATTTATGTATGCCAAGCAGACATTAATATGATGAGTCTATAGAGCACTAATATTTTTAAAGATGGAGTTATGGACAAAGTGGGCTTGAACCACATTGAACCCCAACTTTCTCGCTCAACAGCCTCGTGGTGGGGCCGATGGGTGCTTTATGGTGCTGTAAGTTTACAAAATTTTCTTATATATATATATTAGGTAATTAAGACGCATATGTGATGTCAACATATATATATATATATATATATGTGTGTGTGTGTGTGTGTGTGTGTGTGTGTGTGTGTGTGTGTGTGTGAACTTCAGTATAATTTGACTCATTTAACTTAAATTGGGCTACTTGTGGTGAAATTGGGCTTAGATGTATTTTGTTTTAGGTCTATGAGTATGGGTCATTTTAATTGTTAGTTACTAGTGAGTTTGATGATTTTATAAGTAGGTTTGTAGGAGAGAGTGAACCATTTATTTTGAACCATATTTTCCAAACAAGGCCTATGGGCCAAATGAGCCGTTATTTCCTTCTCTCTCTTCTCTTGGCCAAAATAGCAATTAATCTCAGCATTTATTTCTCTCTCCTTCATTCAAAGTGGGTTTCCATCTTCAAACCAAGTTGTGAGTGTGATATAGTGAGATTTAGGTATAGTTTCTTTGAAAGAAAATCATCTACTCAACGAGAGCTTCACATTGGATCAAAAATATTTAAGATTGAAGCAACTCAGAATATCGGACATCATCTCTTCTCCATCATTTTCTTGGAGTTTTCTCTCTTCTATTTGAGGTAAATGGGATTAACTTGTTAAGGTTTAATCTTGTGAGTGTGTTGATGACTTATACTTAACCTATTAAGGTATTACTTTTGGTATAAAATCCTAACATGAAAAACCTAGATTTTGAAAAACAAAATTTGTTAAATAAAATTTATTTTATGAAAAATTTTAGATTTGGTAAATGCTGAAAATGATATATTTTTGGTCTTTACTACCAGTAGTCATGAATGGACTACTAGTTTTTCTTTTTTTGGAATCGACTAGATGCTTGATCAACCAGTAGTTGTAAGTCCTCTACCGGTAGTGCTTGGATTTGGGTTAGCATCTGGAATCTTGTCTACTGGTAGTCCTGAGGCATTTACCCCTAGTAAATAATTTAATTTTGCCTCTCTGTCTATCGGTAGTTCTCAAGACACTACCGGTAGTGAATATTTTAATTTAGTCTCTGGAAGTCTGTCTACCGGTAGTGCTCAGGGCCACTACTGGTAGTGAATATTTGATTTTGTTTTTGGAATCCTGTCTACCATTAGTGCTCAATTCACTACCGATAGTGAATGCTTTGGTTTTGCCTCTAGAGTCTTTTCTGCCGATAAAGTTCAAGGCTGCAATCGGTAGTCACCTGCATTTATAGAAATGAAAGAGATTTGTATAAAATGTATTCTATATTGTGTATTAAACACTTGAAACTTGTTTTGGAAACATGTGTTAAACATTGGGACTTGGAACTTGTTTTGAAAATGACATGTTAGGTAGTGTCGAATTTAGTACATTAGTGTACCCGGAATAAGATTGTTTAGAATAAGTCCGTGGTGAGAAATCGAAAAACCCTCATGGGAGGGGAAGCCAACCCCCTCAACTAGTGAACAAAAAGTTGGCCGAATATTGTCTAATATGCGTGGTGCGTGATGAGACCAGTTTAGGTACTAGCCTAGGTATGTCATTTGGGATAATTGGATCAATGCTTTTAAGAATGTTTGAAAATTTTGAAAACTTGTTGGTTTTATAAATCATGAATTGAAAATTGTATTTTGACATAAATGCACATATTATTTTGTTGTATCATATAACTCATTTTATACATACGTATCATGATTTTGGCTTAATACATCAAGTCTATTATTAAATAATTTCAAGATAACTTACCATTAAAATTAAATTAATCTCAGGTACTGAGATTTATTCTAATCACATGGATGCCGTTTGTTTATTTTAGTTTATGAACTTATAAATGTGTATTTTGAATTGTAATATTCTTTTGGCCCGGTGTGGGCGTTGTCCATGTATTATTATTTTATTTTGTACTATGATAACTCATGGAAATCATGATCCTACGAGAGAGATTATTTGCACTATGATATTATGATATAATCTTGTTGTATCATTTTAGTTCGATTTTCTTTTGTTAGAGTAATTACTTACGTGTCCGGGTCATGTTTATTCGGGGCATGACATACTTGGCGTGATAAGGTGTACTAAGTAATTTGATAATTACTTTTTAGTCCCTTTAATATTTAATTGTAGAATAACTTTTAGCTTTATTTTTATTCACTAAAAGGATCTTATTCACTAAAAGATCATAACATTTTAATACTGGTAACAACAACCATAAGAATCATAATAATAATTTGGGGTACTGAATAATTCAATAATTATTTTTAGTCTCTTTAATATTTAATTATATAATAACTCATAACTTTATTTTTATTTGCTAAAACGTCATAACCTTTCAGTACTGGTAACAACGGCTATAGGAATTAGAATAATTAGCTGGTTAATGGGGTTGTTACAAAGGTGGAGTAATTTCATTGCTCTTTAGTTGCAACTTGAAAGATTATAAGTTCGAACACCTACTGCAAGTTCATTGTACATAAATTTGAGAGTTCATCAATAATGCAAAAACAAAGGATTTATGGCATTCTGCATTTAGAATCTTCACGGGAGAACAAAATTGCTAGCAAGTTCGCCAAGTACACAGAAGTTGTACTAATTTTCGTGCAAGTGATAGTTGCATCTTGGGAGGCGAAAACCGTTTAGCCGTAAACACCAAGTGACATGGAGAATTTTGTTTTAAGAAGACAGTGTTGAACACTGGCCTTAATTCAATATCAATTTTTATTTATTTATTGTTTATTTCAATATGCAATTTTTGATTAGTAATAATATGATAATATAATTTTTAGATTTATTTTGTATTTATTTTTTATATCTTAATTCAGTAGATTCCTAAATAATAGATAACAGATGAAAATGCAAAAAAATGGGATATGCTCAATATGGGACAGATGAAAGGGCATAATTGAGAGACATGGCAAAATGGACAATTTTATCTGGGTTCACTCAATGGCGAACGCATGATTTTAAGTTTAGGGAAGTTAATGTTACCTATAAATCATGGAAATACAATACTGATTTTGAATTTTGTGGTGACAAACTTGTATAATTTTAAAATATTCGTAACTAATATTACTACAAAAATGAGATCTTTTAAAAATATTGGAGTGAAGGTCGCTCCCAGCCAACCCTTCTTGTGTCCACTCCTTCAGACACTCTTCAATTCCCATAAAAGTGGAGTTACACAATATATTTAATTAATTTTTTATTAACAAGTGCTCCCAGGGTATGGGTAGAAACAAAAACATAGATCTAAACATTTTTTTTTAATTTGTTTGATGACACGGTATCCTCGCCCAACCCATATTGATATGATTCTTGCCCATTTTAGCATGCAAGCCCTAGATCTATTTTAATTGGTGAGCAAAAGAAAATGCTTATCTATTTTAATTGGTATATTGAGAAATCAAATATAAAAGTCCTAAATCTAAGGGCAGTCTTGTTATTTTTGTTAAAGACTTAATGCCAGTAGGAATCTTGATATTTTAGAACTAAAAGGGAGGTAATTGTATTTATCAAAAACGTTAGAGGAGATCAAAGAAATTTACCATTATTAAAAATGTTATGATGGATAAGCCTGATTATGCAAGCTACTTTTGCAGCAAAAAATGCTAGAATAGTATTGTTTTTAAGTTATCTTTTCTAATTCTTACAATGATCTGTAAGTTTGAGTTCTTATCATTTTTCATTTTTATTATAGTTGTTTTCGCTAATCTCAATGGCCGTGCTTGAGTGGTGCTTAAGACACACATTAAACTAAAAAATTAGAATTTCAACACATATTTTTACATCTTTCAATAGACTTTCACATATTTATACACTTTTTTATTGAAATGAAGACAATTTTTACCCATTCACTATTGTTCATCGGGCTATGGACGTTAGCTTTATTATTTATCGTATTTAAATGCATAAAGGTATCCATTTTACAGATTCGCTTAAATTTCTAGTAATTAAATCACAGTGTATTACTATAAAGTGGAATCACTATAATGGATTGCATACGTAGTACAATTCAACATGGTTATCAAGCTGTTAGTTAGGTGTAAGTCATGTAAACAGTGACAAAAATTACGTTCTGAGAGGAATGGTCATTGGTCGGTCCTTGAATGTCCTCGTGTTATCAACGCTGCTAGCCTGCTAGTATCTAAAATAAAACATGCATGAATCTTTTTCATTTAATTTCTTTCAGTCTCATCATAACCTTGAAAGTAATCAAAACGAGTCTAACAATGAAAGATGGATGATTGTAATAGTTAGGTGATTGGCGAACTCCGAATTTCAGGCTTCATGAGATCCCTAGTAGTTAAGTGACTATCATTCACGTCAATCCTAGAGTTGTGTTCCCACAAGAAATGATAACTACCGTGGACTTTTGCATTCCAAAAGGAATTGCTAGGCATAGAGGCATAAATCATTAACTCCTAATAAAAAACCATGCATCGCCCCTACTTTTGTTAATTTTTACAATTATTCCTTCCTATTTCAACTTTTATCCCTGAAAT
>BRYE01000022.1:5493868-5496368 GCA_030159115.1 Actinidia arguta var. hypoleuca
GGTGATTCATTGATCTCATGGCGTAGTAAAAAATAAACAGTTATTACTCAATCTAGTACGGAGGCGGAATATCATGCCTTAGCAGACGCAACATCCGAGTTACTTTGGCTTCGCTGGCTCCTACATGACTTGGCCATAGATTCTCCCTCTGTTTTTTTCCATTGTGATAATCATAGTGCTATTCAGATTGCTCATAATGACGTCTTTCATGAAAGGACCAAACATATTGAGATCTACTGCCACTTCATTCGCCATCACCTACTTCAAGGAGTTCTGTATCTGGTCCCTGTTAGCTCTATTGATCAACCTGTTGATCTTTTTACCAAGACTCATCCTACAATTTGCTTTCGGGACCTTGTATCCAAACTCAAGTTGGTCTCCAGCTTACAACCGACCACCTTGAGTTTGAGGAGGGATGTTAGATTATATTTACCATATATTTATTTAGAATATATTCTGTATTAGAATATATTCTGAATATCTCCCTAATTGATACTTAGAATATATTATGATACAAAATATATTCTGATTGATACGTTATTCCATTTACATTATTGTTATTGCATTTATGTAAATAATATATTTCTGATATTCCTCTATATAAAGAGGACTTGTGTATATGATTCATTCACAGAATACAATACAGAAATTCCCTCTCTCTCTCTCTCTCTCACTCTCAATTTCTAACAAAATCCTTGATCCAAACACGGTGTCTAACAAATCAGATTATTAGCTAATTCATTTTTACAAATAGTAATCTTTAACTAACATACATACCAATTGTTTTTCATAACCAAGAATTGGTAACTAATTGATTGATAGATAACCAATCACAAGTGTATGAGCAGCCTGATATATTATTACAAATATCAAAAACCTGAAATGAGAAATGAATTTAATAAAACTTTCAAAACTGTTTTTTTTCCTTATTCGGAGACTGCATGCTGGTTGTTATTTATGTATTTATTTGGGTAAATAAGCATTTAAATAGAAGAAAATCCACAAAGCGGTTATACAAAACAAGGGGCATACCCCAGCAAACACGCAAGAAGAAAGAAAACAAATACAAAGTCTAAGAAAACCTATACAACTCAAAATACTAAGAACAACTCTGTACAACAAGAACAAATAGAAGAAATAACGTAAACTAAGAAACACATGGAAAGTGTTTGTACAACAAGAACAAATAGAAAAAATATAACCCAAGTAAATAACCTGAAAAGCGTTTGTACAACAAAAACAAACAAAATCCCTGGAAATACAACCAGGACAATATTCATCAACTAGGACCAATCCACAGCAAAACAGATCTCCATATTAAAGTGACAAATTCAGAGCAGTCTTAGATACACCAAGGGTCTTCACAGCCATCAGCACCAATAGAAAGGGTTCAACTAGCATATAAGGCTAAAAGCAAACTTCACTGCAGATGACTCACATAGAGTGGACAACAACAACGTAATACAACCAAACATGAAGAACCATGAAGCTTTTCACCCAAGAACCAAAAAGAATCTCACACGGGGACAATACATGAGCGGCTCAACAATCAAGCAATAATTCAAATAGAAACAAACCATACATGAAAAAAAGGGCATAGCTCTTAACAAAAATCCACTAGAACACCCACACCTACACCACACATGGCTCCCCCACTCAACTTTTATCTCAAAATACATCAACCAAACTTCCTCATCTCAATCTCACAAAATTCCCCCACTCTCCTTTTATCTCCCCTCCAAACTCGCAAGCACTCTAGGATTTAACTCTCAGAAAGAAAGTAGACAAACTCACTAAAGAAAGAAACAAAGTATAACTAATCTTGGCACAATACCAAACACACAACCTCATTATCACTCAAGTGTATAACTCTCCCTCGCATGTGTTGAGTTCAGCCCACACGTTTTGGGCCCAAGCCCAAGCATAAGCATTGTTCTTAACCCTAGTTTTGCTTTATAAATAGTAAAGGCTAGAGAGAATTAGGGTTAGAGAAGTTGAGAGGTGGCTGGGAGGAGAGGTGATTGAGAGATAGGGTAGAGAAAGTAGATCTCCTCTTTTTGTAATTCTCTTCGTTTGATTAGTAGATTAATAATTTTTCTCCGTTGACGTAGACACTATTGGCCGAACCATATAAATTTTTATTTTCTTTTGTGTGTGTGGTTGATCTGGATAGTGGAGGGGAAAATGAGTCATTTTTTACCCAACGGTGGTATCAAAGCGAGGTTCAAGTCATCGGAGCGATTTCTATGAAGAGCGGAGTAAATCTTTTATATTATCCATATCCCAAGTTGCTCGGAATTGAATTTTGAGAAAACCACGAAATTTTTTTCTTCAATACGAGTCTGTTGGTATAAAGTCTAAGCCGAACGGATACCAAACGAGTCCCCACACGCCGTCCGAAGTTTGAGCGTGCGTGAACAACCATTCTCACGCACTACACGCATCAGCACGCGTAACCGAGTCACGTTGACTGAGCTATGACCGACCGTGAGCCGTTGAC
>BRYE01000022.1:5533868-5536368 GCA_030159115.1 Actinidia arguta var. hypoleuca
CCATGAAAAACAGTTGATGCCCCCACTTTTGATGGCCGTTTAGAACTTTAGACCCCAAAGTTTTCTGACTGGTTATCAGAAATGGACCATTTCTTTGATTGGCAAAAATTGTCCAACGATAAGAAAGTCTTTGATTGGCACAACACATGCCACATTTTTTGGCAATTGACACCCCCAACTGCCCAAGGGAAAAATCTGTCTTAACACAAGCCTGCCACATGCATTTATCCGCAACTGCCCATGGTCCCTTTGGACAAGTGTCTTCAGACACAATTTTCTCTAATTGTTGCGCATCCAAGTGTTCTCGGACACAATTGCCCTTTGCAGAATGTAACTGTCTAGTCATAGATGCCTCTTCCGAGTTATGACTGCTTGTGCCAAGTCCTGACTGTCATTTCAAGTCTTGACTGTCTCTGCCGAGTCCTGACTGTCATTGCCCAGTTTGGACTGCCTCTACCAAGTCATGCTGCCTCTGCCCAGCATAATTGCCTCTACCGAGTTTTAATGCTTTTGCCTAGTCATGACTGCCTCTCTTTGTTCACAGCCCACTCTATCCCGCATTCAAGCATTGCTCCGCTTCTTCCTTGCATTTGCTTCAAAGCATCATTGTCATGAACATTTTCCACATTGTCAAGGCATGCCTCCCTCATGCCTTTACCATTAGCGGTGGTGTGGGTGCAAGGTGCCACCACACACCAACTCATGTCCGTGTCGAGGGATTAGGGTTCTAACAAATGTCTAAATCTATGGTTTTGAACATTTGAAAGAGGCTTATGCTGCTTGCCCCTACTTTAGTGATATCTTCGGGCATTTAAGCCATGATCATCGATCTGCTATTGATGATATCTTTCTCCACGACAGCTACTTTTTCGAACCAACTTTGCCTACCACGTACCTCTGTGCGCGACTTTGTCATATGGGAGGTCCATGCTGACGTTGTCTCTAGACATTTTGGCCATGATAAAACCATCGCAGAAGTCAAACGTCAATTCAATTGACCAAGCCCCAAGAAAGATGTGCGCAAAATTGTCGCCCAGTGTCGTACCCTCCAACTAGCTAAGCATCCCCAGACAGATGGTCGAACAGAAGTTGTCAATCGTAGTTTAAGCACCCTTTTGCATTGCTTGGTGAGTGACCATAATCGAAATTGGGACTCTATCCTTCCCACCGCCCAATTCTTGCTTAATGAGTAACCATTCCAAAATTGGGACTCTATCCTTACCTCCGCCCAATTTGCCTACAATAACTCTGTTAATCGGTCCACCGATATGAGTCCTTACGAGGTGGTGCACGGATATAAGCCTAGGAAGTCCATTGATCTCCTCGTTATGAGTCCTCGTGCGAATTTCTGATTCTACATCCACATTTGCCCGCCACATTCATGATTTGCATGACGCGATTCGTAAAAAGATTGAGGCTAGTAATGCCACCTACAAGCTGCATGTTGATTCTGATTGGCGATTTCTAGAGTTCAAGGAAGGTGATTACGTTATGATACACGTTCATCCTGAACAATTTCCCTCATAAACTCTTTGGAAACTATAGTCGCCTAGCCAATCCATTCCGCATCCTAAACGAATTGGGTCTAATGCGTATCTTCTTGATATTCCCCCTGACTATGGGATTAGCTCTACTTTTAATGTTTTGGACTTGGTTTAATATAAGGAACCTATCTTTATTCCTACCAACCCCTTTGTTGACCCTGTTCCTTTGCCAACGGACTTCCCAATCACCGACCCCATCCCATTCTCGGTCTCCCCGGCACAACAAGACCGAATTGGTACTATTTTGGATGATCAAATTGTGACTACTAGGGACAACGGCATTCAGCGCTTCCTAGTTCGTTGGCATGGTCCCCACGTTTCTGATTCTACTTGGATCACTCGTGAGGAGTTACAGCAGCTCGACCCTAACTTACTAGAGTATTATAAGAGTGGAACCAGCCAGCACTCAACGGAGCCAAGTTTCCTCCACCCCAAGAGAGTTGATGCGACACCAGGGCATAGGATTCATGTTTGCAAGTTTATCGATGGCACCGTTGGAGGACTCACCCAATGTCCCATGGCTTCCTGATGACACTAGTGGGCCCAGTGGCTGATTTCTATTTATGCATTTATTATTTATTATTGGTTATTTTGCTTTAGCTTAGATGTTATCTTTATTTAGTTTATATCCTTTTAGTTGTTAGGGTTAGTAGATCTCTATCTTATCTTTTTATTATGAGTTATCTGTAGGAAGTTCTATTTAAAGACTACAAAGATGTATTTTATTTTCAATGAATGATTGAACGATAAATTTGTTTTTTCTAAGAATTGGTGTGGATTCCAATTCTACCTAGGTGAGGATTCCTAGGCCCTCTTAGGTGTGGATTATTAAGGGTTTCTTTTTTATTTTATTTCTTAGTGTTCTTTCTTGATTGTCCTACATCACACTCACGCGGCAGGACATATGTTTAAAATATTGCAAGGTTTATTCGGGATCAAATTGAATTATTTGAAAA
>BRYE01000022.1:5626368-5628868 GCA_030159115.1 Actinidia arguta var. hypoleuca
TTAGGATACGTTTGCCATATATATGTGGGATACATCTGGGATATGAAAGTACATACTAGGGAAAAATGGAAACTGACACTGTTGTCTTGAAGACAAAGCTTTCTTTTCCTTACAGAGCCCCTTTATTTCTATCCCTATAGTTTCAAACACAAATCACATCAATATAAAACACCCAAAAATAAAAATGATTTACAGTAGAGGAGGTGTCTACAATTGTTAAATAACCATCTTTCGCCCAAAAGGTTGTCTCTTCCTAATCAGTAAGCACACTATACTTGCTATTTTGTCAATCTTTATACCTAATTATAATCCAAATTAGGGATTCTCAAGGTTCTGCATATTTTGTATTTGATTTTCAACGAAGTTAACTGAGGTCCTCCTTCGATAACCTCAGTTGGTGTGCATAGGACTTGGTTGGTGCTATTACATTGAAGAATGCACATGTTGGTGTGAGAGAAAGAGGGTCCAAGTTATATGAAGAGGTTATTTGCGACATAATTATTAATATTTCATAGTTATTAATGAGTCGCCGACGTATCTATATCCTACTTTTCTAGATTGTAGTTAACCGTTGATCCATTTGTATCGTACCCGCATCTCGTATCCGTAGATGCACTTCCTAATTGACAGTAACACTCATAAATTATGCGTGCATTATTTAGGTTAGTTTTATCTTGATTAGTCTAGATGGTCCATTCTTTATTGATTTCTGACCTTCAATAATTTAGGCCCCATTTGGCCTATTTTTTTTGAGATTTTTTAGCTGCTTTTGTTTTCGAGTTTTTTAGTCTTTAGTAAATTTTTTCACCATTTGATCAAAATTTAATACTTTTTTCGGTCCTCTTGATGAAAATAATTTGAAAATGTAAAAATTTTGTTCAAATTGGGTAAAAATATCTACCAAAAACAAACTTTAGTCAATTTGTCAAGCAAAATAATTTTTTGTCTTTCGTGAGTTTTTTCCCATATTAAATGAAATTTTTTACATTTTCAGACTCCTCTCACCAAGAGGAATGAAAAAAATATAAAATTTTAACTAAATGGTGAAAGAAGTTCACTAATAATGAAAAAACTCGAAAACCAAAGGAGGTTGAAGGGTTGTGCTACAGTTGTGATGAGAAGTACACCAAGAGGCCATAAATGCAAAAAGAGACAACTATTTTTACTTGAAGCACATTCAAAAGAGGAAGAACTTGATGATGACAAAGAGGATGAAGAATTGACGCATCCCAATGACCAAGGTGAAGAATTCCAAATTTCTTTAGGCTGTATTTGGATCAAGGATTTAGTGAGGGAAAAGGAAATGAAAATGAAAAAGTTTGAGGATCCAGCCATTCAGGACCATTGGATCCTTTTCCTTTTTCTTTTCCTTTTCCTTTTCCTTCACCAAATCCTTGATCCAAACACAGCCTTACATGCCCTGTTAGGTTCTACCTCATATAGAACAATGAGGGTTAAAGATAGACTTAATAAAAGGGTGATTACATTTTTAATAGATTCTCTTAGCACCCATAATTTTTTAGATCTGGTAGTGGCCAAAAGGACTGGGAGTGCTATACAATTTACTCGGTCTTGAGCTGTGACTCTGGCTGATGGCACTAAGCCTTATAGCAAAGCAGTATGCAAGAAATTCAGATGGTTCATGTAGGGAGCAGAATTCCTGGCTGATCTTAGGCATTTGCCTTTTGGTGGTTGGGAAATGGTTTTAGGAATACAGTGGTTCACCACTTGGAACCAGTTCTGTGGGACTTCAGAAACTTGAGAATGGAATTTACAGTGTAGGATAAGAAGCATGTACAAAGGGGTTACAACAACTGTGAAGTTCAGCAAGTTAATGACAAGCAAATGCAAAAATTGCTACATAAACAGGCTCTAGGAGGGATTGCACAGTTTGGCAGGCAACGAAGAAAGTCCAGAGGTAAATCCTGATCTTGCTGCAACTTTTCTTGAATTTTTTTGATGTTTTTAATGAACCAAAAGGTCTACCGCCTCATAGAGAAAGAGATCATACAATTCCTTTAAAAAGTGGCATTCAACCTACAAATGTTGCCCATATAAATAGCCGTATGTGCAGAAGAATGAAATTGAGAAGCTGGTTAGAAAAAGGTTGAGCTCAGGAATTATCAGAAACAGCGTTCACCCTTATTCTTCCCCGATTTTATTGGTTAAAAAAAAAGATAACAGTTGGAGAAAGTGTGTAGGCTACCAAGCCCTAAATCAAGTAATTATCAAAGACAAGTTCCCCGTTCCTGTCATTGATGAGTTATTGGATGAACTTAATGGAGCAAGGTTCTTCTCAAAACTTGAACTTAGATCAGGTTACCATCAGATAAGAATGTTTCCATGTGATATCAAAAAGACGGTGTTCAGGACTCATTAGTCATGAGGGTCACTATGAGTTCCTTGTCACGCCCTTTGGGTTGACAAATGCTCCATCTACATTTCAGTCCTTAATGAACGAGATTTTCAGGCCCTATCTAAGGAAGTTTGTGCTGGTATT
>BRYE01000022.1:5653868-5656368 GCA_030159115.1 Actinidia arguta var. hypoleuca
CGTTCGTGGCGGGTATTTTGATTTTTCTATCTCCGATATTTGCTCTTTCCATAACATTCAACGTCTTGACCTCGAGATTGTTGGATTTCCTTATCCTCCTTCTATGAGTGAGCCTTCCTTGAAATCCTTGGCCCAATTGCAGTTGGCTAATGAAGGTGATTGGCCTCTTGGTCCTTCAAGTCACCTAAAGAAAAAAGGGGAAAAGGATATGTTTCGTGTTCTTAATTATGTGCTATGTGATCTTTTTCTGTGCACATATCATGTTAGTGAGATTGACGAGACTCGCGCCCAACTCATGCTTGCCATTGCTTCTGATTTGCTAGGAGATGTGAGTTGGCTTATTTTTAATCTCATTCTTGAAGCCTCATTGGATAATTCTTCACGAACCTATCTACCCTTTGGGCTTTTGATTACTGGATTTCTTATTTGTCATCAGATTGTGTCTGAGCCTGTTAGGCCTCATGAGTTGTATAATTTAACACACTGAATTCGATAAATTTGGTCTTTATTGTGGATAAATTTGGTCTTTATTGGGAATTGCAGGTGTAATTGAATAAAATGGATGATATGCGATGCATTCGAACTAAATAACGACGGAAGATGTCAAAATTATAAATTTGGAGACAAAATGAAGTGCACTCAAAAGTTCAAGGAAAAAATCTATAATTTTCTACCTTGGAGGCAAAAATCTACGCACTTGGGAAAGAAAGAAAGAAGAAAAGAAAAAAAAGAAGAGAAAAGCATAAAGATAGAAAAGGCAAAGAGTTCTAAGGAAAAGAGGAGAAAGCTCTATAGATAAAAGAAGAAGAAGGCAACAGAAAAAAGAAAAAAGAGAAGAAGCAAGGAGGCAGGGAGTTAAAGAGAGAGTAGATAGAAAAATAAATAAATACACTTTTATTTATTTTTAGTTTAGATTTAATTTATTTATTTATTGAAGTTTCGTTTCAAGATTATTCTACGTGCGGATTCAAGTTTAGTTTTCAATACAAGTTCCCGATTCATTCTTTCTTTCTTTCTTTTTTATTTATTTTAGTAATAATTTATTATTTCAAGTTTTAGATTTGTTTTTTATTTTTATATTCTTGCAACTAGATTAAGATTCTCTTATTAATTTTTGATATTCAACATATTTTTGTTAGTTTAATCATATTTTCATCAACTAAATTCTATTTTTTATTTAAACATGTCTTGCTAGATTTAGGGTTAGGTTGGGGTAAACTCCGGTTCAGAAATCGTAGTTCCCGAAATTCCTCAGATATGATTTTAATTTAATAAAATAATTAATCAATTTTACGTGATTGTTTCAAAATTTATATTTGTATGTTAAGGATAAAATAATAATTTTTGTGAAATATTAGTTTAGTTTTCTTACATTTTGATCTTAGCCAAAAGATCTATTTTTTGAACTTCAATCAGGATTGTAAAAATTAAATAGGTTATGAATCGATGTCATTCTAGCACTCGCGTGAATATTTATGATTAGGATTTTTGTGCTAGAATTGTTATGTTCGGCCTTAATTTCAGTTTCACAAATTTTTATTAATTACACTTTAACCCCTGTCACCACAATTGTTTGATTTTAATTATATGATTAGGATAAATAGTGCGATTACTTTTATAACTTAATTAAAATTAATTTTTAATTATTAAAATATTCCGATTAGGCCTATAATTCCCGTAGGGACCTAATTCAGACAAACTTAAAAAATTAGGGAATTAGGTTAATGAACTGGAGGGATCTCTGCCTGCCATTTTTAATTTTTTTATAAATTATAATTTCACCCAACACCTTTCTAAAATTATAAGTTTTCCCCACAACTTTCTAATCTTTCGCCTAATATTCTAAGTTGCCTAATACATTGCCAAAACTCCTTGAGGATTCAATCTCTGTCTTTTGAGTTATTTGTTTCGTGAAATGTTTTGGATTACACCCTATATCCACACAAATAAATTGGTGCCATTGTTGGGGAGCGGAGCACTTAATCCAATGGTTAGTAATTTAGAGTAGTTCGGCGATTCTGTCACACTTTCGTGCACAATTGTATGAGTGGTTGGGCACGAGATTCTTTATTTCGACTGGTTCGAGTCATTATAAAGGTCTCACCACCACCTTTACTTGAGTACGAGCCAGTGGCTCAAAACAACACAAATGAATAGGCTAACGTGAATCCAAATAATAACAACAATATGAATAATTTGGCGGTCGTACAATGATGGACTATTTATGTCCTAATACTACGGCCAGGGAACGTCTGATTCACTTTCCTGTACAGGCTTACGAATTTGAAATAAAACAAGTTATGCTGGTAAATCTTCATATCTTCAAGGGTGTACGAAATGAGAACCTTTATACTCACGTTGAATTGTTTGAGAAGGTAGTGAGTACGGTTCGGGTAGATGCTAGTGTCTTCGCTCCCCAAAGTGAATTCCTTACTGAAAGTGTACAGGTAGCGAAGTATTAATAAACTCGAAGTATGAGTATCGATCCCATGAGAAGCAG
>BRYE01000022.1:5668868-5681368 GCA_030159115.1 Actinidia arguta var. hypoleuca
TCAGTAAAAATTCGGACAAAGAGGAGGGTAACAAGAGTGACAAAGAGAAGAAGAAAGATGAGGAGGCAGAGAAAGAGGAAGACAAGAAAGATAGCAACAATGACAATCCTGATGACTCCTCTGAGACTGACTCGGACGCTGCTCCACTTATCCAACGCACAACACAACGATGTTATAGTACCAGAAATTGGAAGATGCGATCCAAATTCAAGAATACTCCAGATACGGCTTTAGAGCTATCTACATCTCCATCTCCATCTCCAGCCCCCTCCACTCCTATTCATAACGCATCGTCCACCTCACCCTCTCCATAGTTCTCTATAGTTCTCTGTGTTGTAATTGAATTATGATCTGATTTGAACAATATGCTTGGCCAATGAATTATGCTTTATGGTTTATGGAAATATGTTTATTGCTTATGAAGTTTTGATCTACATTGATATGCTCATGGATCATGTTTATGACGTATGAATCATGGCTTATGAAATTGTGGCAAATGGTATATGACCTAATATTGCTAGTCAATAGTTTAGGTTTATGGGTTATGGATTATGGATCATGAAGTTGTGATCAATATTTGTATGTTCATGGATTATGGTTATGTTGTATGGATTGTGGTCTATGATCTGAAAATGCTAGTCGGTAGGTTACGTTTATGTTTTATGCAGACTGATAGTTGGGCGTGAATAACATCTCAATGCATATGTTTGTTGATATATTATTAGATACAAGGGCGTGATAATATAAGTTTTAATTTGTTAAGCTACTCCTTTTTCGATGAATTGACAAAAAAGGGGAGAAAGA
Organism: Actinidia arguta var. hypoleuca; assembly: GCA_030159115.1. Taxonomy (NCBI): domain Eukaryota; kingdom Viridiplantae; phylum Streptophyta; class Magnoliopsida; order Ericales; family Actinidiaceae; genus Actinidia; species Actinidia arguta. Next base: position 5,669,673 of record BRYE01000022.1, read on the forward strand.
ACCGTGCAAAAATTACAAAAGAAAGGGGGAGATAAGAAAGAGGAAGAAAAACCTTTCATTATATTTTTTTTGTTGCTCCCTTATGCTTTTCTTCGCGTTCATGTTTTGTCATCATCAAAAAGGGGGAGATTGTTGAATCAAGCCTCGATTTCGATGATAACAAAACCATTAATTAGTATTTAACATGTTTACTAAGTATGCAGCAACCTACAATTCATCTGATCAATGGAAGTCCCTTAAACACTTTCCAACAAAAAGTGTCGACACCTTATTCTAAAGTGTCGACACCTTGAGCCCAGAAGTCAAAATGATCAAATCCGTGAAAGACCAAGAGAACTCATCAATCTGGATTTGATAAAAGTAAAAACAGATGATATAAATCCAAGGAATGATTTCACAAAGAGATAAAACCAACTCAACGCCCGAATTATCAAAGAATCGACAGAAATCATTCTGGATGTAAGTGTCGACACCCGGAGTACGAGTGTCAACACCAAAAGTCAGTAGCCCCAAACCAGAAATCTGAGGAAGAAGTGTCGACACCAAGATCGACACCAAATATCAGTAGAGGCTAACTGAAGACTTTTGAAGATAAAGTGTCGACACCTGACTCGACACCAAATATTAGTAGAGGCTAACTGAAGACTTTTGAAGACAAAGTGTCGACACCTAACTTGACACCAAATATCAGTGGACTTTCTGGAGATAGAGTGTCGACACCAAGATCGACACCAAATATCAGTAGCTGCTAACTGAAGACTTTTGAAGACAAAGTGTCGACACCTGACTCGACACCAAATGTCAGTGGACTTTCTGAAGACATAGTGTCGACACCATATATCGACACCAAAAGTCAGTGTTTAAATTTCAGAAGTTCTTGAAGTAAAGTGTCGACACCAAATGTCAGTAGCTAAAAACAGAACCTGAAGAACATAAGTGTCGACACCATAATCAGCACCAAATGACAGTGTTTAAACTAGAAGCAAGTAGTGTCGACACCTGTGTCAGCACCAAAAGTCAGTAACCAAAAATAGATTTTTCTGACGAAAAGTGCCGACACTAAGATCAGCAACTGGAGACGGTTTTCAGGCAAGAACAGAAGAGTTGAAGTGTCGACACCATGAAAGAATGTGTCGACACATGGGAAGTGTCGACACCATGAAGAAGTGTCGACACCCAACGGGAAGATTTTCAAATGTAGAGTTATCTGATACAGCATTAATGGCTTTCCAACTACCACCAACGGTACACTCTTCTCTCCAGCCATTAAATACAAGTTTTCAAGGGCATTTATCACACAAGGAAATGATCCTAAGCATTTAAATTTCATCTTACAAGTTTCAAAGTCAAGAATCCTTGAATATTCTTCTTGTCCCTTGGTGTGAGCATTGATTGTGATACTACACTCTTATCCACTCTATTTGAGAGAGTCCTTGATCATCTTAAAACCTCTATACTTTCATCCTTGCTAGTTTGAGTGTGACGAGAGTTTTGAGTGTTTCTCTTGTTGAAAGTCAAACACTTAAGAGTTTGAGTGTTTCCTCTTGTGAGTAAAATACTAGGAAGTTTTAGTAGAGCTTGGACAAAACCACTTAGTGTAAAAGTGAGTTGGGCACTTGAACAACTAACCCCCACATTGTAGTTGCGGATTACAAATAGTGGAAGAAGATCTTGCAGAGGTCTTGGGAGGACGTAGATCACAAGTTGTGATCGAACCTCGATAAATTTGGTGTGCTCTCTCCTATCATTACTATTGCTCTTTTATTGCATTTCTTACACTAATCCTTTTATAGCATTTTACATTCATTGTTATTAAAGCAATTAATTATAAATCACCAATTAAGTTTGAAAAACTCAATTCACCCGCCCTCTTGGGTTGCCTATCGGGTCAACATTGTGTAGGATACGGCATGGGTACCATCGGTGCAATAGGTTGTGTGGTGTGATTGGAGATTTTGAAGATTTTGAGGAATTTGTAACATGTTTTGTTGTCCCTCTTATCGCCACCCAAAATTAGAGTGATTCCTCCAACTCGAATTATATGTATTGGAGAATGAGTTATTCTCACTTCTTGAAAATTGATTTACCACATTAACTAGTCAAATCATAACCAAAATATGGGACCTAGATATACCAGTCGCCCTTGAACTCCAGACTTCTACATATATAGAGAAGTTCTCCCCGTGAGGTTCTACCCCAAATATACTCTTATTAATCAACAAGCCCTCAAAATCAAGTGAGAGATCCGGCTGGTCACTGAAGAGAGAGAGAGAGAGAGACCCGCCACCATAAGTCATTATAACTCAGACACTCACCGGGCGACGACGTTGTATCTCGTCGCAAGCCGCCGCTCGTCGCTCTCTACTCGCCGCTCGTGGCCGTTTTCGGTGAGCAACTCACCGGTCACTAAAGTGAGAGTGACTACACCCACCCACTACCACTCACGGATTGCCCCCTCTCCCTTTCTCCCTCCAAGGGTCCAACCCTTTCGTCTCTCCTCTCTGTGGTATGGGGTAGGGTTTTCGAGGTTATATTGGGAAATTTGAAAGTATTATGAGCTGATGTCTTTAATTTTAACGGAAAGGATTTATCGAAGGGATTTTTTTATCATGCCCCCATAGTAGATTTGGGGCATCAATGACCAAATACGTGTAAGCTTTTAATCAAAATTAGAACAAATTATTGTCGTTGGACTACAAAAGTTTAAAATTAGGTAAAAAAATGTAATTATATTTTAATGTAGAAAAAATTAAAATAGTAAAATTGGCCCTAAGTATCGACTATTTATTTGCAGATAATAGATTAAATAAGTAAAATAATGATATCTTTTTTCTTAGAAAAGTTAGATACAAAATATATTTTTATTCTTAAAAATAAAAAAAGTTTAATTATAGAAAACATGTATTTTATGTGAATTAAAATTAGGTACAAAAGTGTATTTGTTTTGATGTTATAGGGCAAACTTTGAATAGCTTACGAGAATTTGTACTTAGTTATTCCAAATTATTTTACATATTGATATCTTTCCTTTTTAATTTCCATAAAAAAGTACCACACAATACCAAAGCAAAGTTTCTTGATCTCGAAGTAGTCAATCGTTAACTACCTAAGTTCGTAAAACATTAGGGAAGCTTTTGATCTCAAAGTAGTCAAAAATGTTATTGCCTATGCTTTTGACCTTTCTCTGCCTTGTGAAGATAATAATAAAATGGTGAAAAACAAACTCTATTCCATGGAGAGGGTAGAGAGGCTAGAACGGTTGTTAGGGGAGATAATGGAGGTAATGCCAGGAAATCAAAACAATCAATAGAACATCCAATCACCAAATAATCAGCTGCAACAACCACATAATGAGCAACCTCAGAATAATCCACTGCGGAACAACCAGCAAAATTGAGCTCTTATAAATCAATAGGAGCGAAGGAAAATAGTGGTACCTATGAAAGACTTTCAGAAATTGAAACCTCTATCATTTGAAGGTGGTCTAGATCCAATAAAAGCATAGTCTTGGATAATGGGAATGGAGAAGTTCTTCACAGTCTTGCCATGTACCGAAGAGCAAAAGGTTTTAGTCTCTACATATTCTTTTGAAGGCGAGGCTTACCGATGGTGGTGGTTGATAAAAGACAAACATGCAAGGTTGACTTGGGATGGGAAAGCTATTGAGTTTACGGGATTAAAGAAAAGAAATATGACGGTGGTTGAATATGAAGCTAAGGTCACTGAATTGGCTCACCATACATGGTGGCTACTGAAAACCAGAAGGCAAGAAAAATTTGAGAATGGTCTAGATTGGAATGTTGGGAGCTGAGTGCTTAAATTCCCTGCGTATGCTGAGGTAATTGATAGAGCTTTGATGGTTGAAAATGATTGGGAAGAAGACAAGAATAGTAAATATGGGCAAAAGAAGAGGCAATATTTTGAGCAGCAGTCTTATCTGTCTACGAAACCTAATCTGGGGCCTACTAGTGGAACTAGTCAAAGAAGTACTACACCTCAACTATGTCAATCATGTCAAAAGGTTCATTGGGGACAGTGCCACAAATCTTTTGGAGCGTGTTATCGGTGTGGACATATGGGTTATCTAATTAAGGAATGTCCTAGAATTCACAAAGGCAACAATGCTTCAACATCTACTCCTAATTCAGCTTAAAAACCAGTCACCAATTCTGAGGCAGGAAAGGAGACTAAATAGCAAGGCCGCATGTTTGCACTAATTTCGAGCGACACTTCTGCTATAAACTCGATGGTATCAGGTACACTCCTTATTTGCACTCATCCTACCTATGTTTTGATAGATTCAGGTTCCACGCATTCCTTTGTTTCAATAGATTTTGCTAGCAAGTTCACTAGACATCTTGAATCTCTAGGCTCCATATTATCGGTATCTATACCTTGCAGAGGTTCTATGATTTGTAGTATGGTTTATAAAGCATGTGATATACTAGTTGGAAATGCTATCTTATCTATTGACTTAATACCTTTGGGCTTGAGCCATTTTGATGCAATCTTGGGTATGGATTGGTTGACCTCTAATTGTGCTACTATTGATTTCATGTTCAAGACGATTTTATTTCACATTCCGAATCAGCCTGAATTTAGTTTTGAGGGGAAAGGGGTATTTCCACCACCCTATCTTCTTTCTTCGACGCAAGCTTGTTGTTTACTCAAAAAGGTTGTCAAAGGTTCTTGTGTAGCATTATTGAAACGCAATCTTCGGATTTATTCTTGATGATATTGCTGTTGCAAAGATGTTTCCCGATGTCTTTCCGGATGACCTATTTGCTGCCTTAGTAGACTAGGAGATAGAATTTACCATTGACATGGTTTCGGGTACTCAACCTATTTCTAAGACTCATGATAGAATGTCCCCTATTGAACTGAAGGAATTGAAAACACAGTTGCAATATTTGTTAGAGAAAGGGTTCACTTGACCAAGTGTTTCTCCTTGGGGTGCTCCAGTGTTATTTGTTAAAAATATTGGAACCTTGAGATTGTGCATTGTCAAATAAAGTGACTATCAAGAACAAATATCCCTTACAAAGAATAGGTGATTTGTTTGATCAGTTGCAGGGGGCACAAGTGTTCTCCAAAATTGATCTCTAGTCGGGTTAGCATCAGTTAAGCGTTAAGTCAGAGAATGTGGAGAAAAATGGTTTTCGTACAAGTATGAACCTTATGAATTCCTAGTTATGTCTTTCGGAGTAACGAACACGCCAACAACCTTTATGGACTTGATGAATTAGGCTTTTAAGATATAGCTGGATGATTTTGTTGTCATATTTATTGATGACATCCTAATAAATTCTAAAAGCCCAGAATAACATGATCGCCATTTGAGAATGATTCTTGAAACATTGAGAAATAAGAAGTTGTATACAAAGTTGAAGAAATGTGAGTTCTGCCTTACAAGTGTGGTATTTATGGGGCATGTAATTAATGAAGAGGGCATATCAGTTGATCCACAGAAAGTAGAAGTTGTTGTGTAGTGGACGAGACCAACTAATGTATCAGAAGTTCGTAGCTTTTTGGGAAGTGCTGGTTATTACAGAAAGTTTTTTAAGGATTTTTCTAGAATTGGTGTACACATGCACAATTAACTCAAAACGGAGTTCCATTTGAATGGAATGAAGATACAGAGAACAATTTTCAAGAACTAAAAAGAAAAATAGTGATTGCTCCAATCTTAGCGTTGCCATCAGGTACGGAAGGATTTGTGATATACAGTGATGCATCTCATAGAGGATTGGGTTGTGTGCTAATACAAAATGATAAAGTAATTGCATATGTTTCTCGTCAATTGAAGCCACTTGAAAGAAACTATTCTACACATGATTTAGAGCTGGCTGCAATTATTTCTGCTCTTAAGATTTGACGTCACTATTTATATGGAGGTGCTTGGGAAGTGTACACAAGACACAAAATTTTGAAGTATTTGTTTACCCAAAAGGAGCTAAACATGAGGCAACAAATATGGCTAGAATTGATGAAAGATTATGACCTGCAAACTCAGTACCATCCTGGCAAAGCAAACACCGTGGCAGATGCACTTAGCCGCAAGCATATGGGAAGCTTATCTTATTTACTTACTACTCAGAAAGAACTCCTCATTGAATTTGAAAAGCTGGAAGTAGAGGTAGTTTTACAAGAACACAACCAATTTACTTGCTGCTATTGCTACTCAACCGGCTATTGTGGAGAAAATCAAACAAAGGCAATTGGAGGATGATTTCTTAAAGAAGGTTCACAAAGAGATGAATACCCAACCAAGGCCTGACCTTCGTGAGAAAGGTTAAGTATTGAATTTAAAGGTATATTAAGTGTTTCAAACATATCATAATTGAAGAGAAGGAGATGAAGCCCATTGATGTGGGAAAAATATAGGCCACCTTCAAATCCTAACATCCCAAGCGGCCCACATCGCCCAAGGGTTCACATAGCCCATCTTCTTGGTCGCCTTAAATTATTAAATGAATGAGCTCCACTGCCTACACAAGCTGCTCCTCCAGATCGCCATAGGGCGAGGTAGTCGACCTACCTCGCCCGGGTCAGAGACGTCTCTATGAAGACTTATCCTCCAAAAGAAGTCTGTCCCCATGAGACTCTTCCGCCAATCTCGCCATATCACATCATTTCTCCTCGCCTGGTCACCCCCAAGCCAATGGTCAAGTCGAAGTTACTAACAGAACCATCCTGAGGAATCTAAAAATAAGACTAGAGAAATCCAAAAGCGAATGGGTAGAAGACCTGCCAAGCATACTCTGGGCATATCATACAACGAGTAGGATTCCTACTAACGAGACACCTTACTCCATGGTCTATGGAACAGAATCGATGATACTAGTCGAGATCGGAATGCCAAGTTTTTGGACATCAAATTTCAACAAAGATAATAACGAAATCGAGCTGAGACTCAACCTCGACCTCCTTGATGAAAAACGGGAGCAAGCAAGCATACGCCAAGCAGCTTATAAATACCAAGTCGCCAAATATTATAATCGAAGAGTCAAATATAGGTCATTCCTACCTGGCGATCTAGTCCTGAGAAAGGTTACCCTGTCTACTAAAGAGCAAAACGCAGGAAAGCTAGGCTCAACATGGGAAGGTCCCTATAAGGTCGTCAAGGTGTCTAGACCAGGGACTTATTGGCTTGAAGACATAAATGGGAAAGCACTCCCCCATCCTTGGAATGCCGAGCATCTGAAAAAGTATTGCCAGTAATACATCTGATCGCCGTAACAATTAGATTGCCCGAGCAATGCAATTGTAATAGTTGCCAATTTATTGCAAGTAATAAAATTCTGCTATTTTATTTTAATCATCTTTGTTCGCCGAATATATCGCCATTTGTAGGATAGAGATCGCCAAATTCAGATAGCCAGTTCGTTAATAAACGACGGAGGTACCTTGGTCGCCATATTGAAATTGTAAATCAAGATCGCCAGTTCATTATTAAACGACGGAGGCATCTTGATCCCCAAAATAGAGATCGCTAAATCCAGATAGCCAGTTTGTTATTAAACGGCGGAGGCATTTTGGTCGCCATATTGAAATCGTAAATCAAGATCGCCAGTTCGTCTTAAGACTGCGGAGGCATCTTGATTGCCACCATACCAAAGATTGAAAATCAAGATCGCCAGTTCGTTATTGAACGAGGCATCTTGATCTCCAACATGGAAGTCGCCGAGATCAAGATCGCTAGTTCGTTATTAAACGACGAAGACATCTTGATCACTAAAATAGAGATCGCCAAATCCAGATAGCCAGTTTGTTAATAAACGATGGAGGCATCTTGGTCGCCATATTGAAATTGTAAATCAAGATCTCCAGTTCGTTATTAAACGACGGAGGCATCTTGATCACCAAAATAGAGATCGCCAAATCCAGATAGCCAATTCGTTATTAAACGGCGGAGGCATCTTGGTCGCCATATTGAAATTGTAAATCAGGATCGCCATTTCGTTTTAAGATAGCGGAGGCATCTCGATCGCCATGCAAATCTAGATCGTCAATTCGTTTTAAGACAACAGAGGCATCTTGATCGCCATGCAATTCAAAATCGCCCCTTCATAATTAAAGGAAGGCATTTTGATCGACTTTGTTATTATAATTTTTTAAAGCCAACTTACATCGCCATATTACCAAAATTTGTTATCGCCATTGGAGAGGGTCGCCATTGTAATTAAGGGTACCAAACAATTGACGCCAATGCAAACAAAATTTGCACAAGTAAAATGATCATTCATTAAAATATAATTACACATCGCCAAAAAAAAATTAAATTACGAGGGAGGAGGATTTGCATCGCCTTTCTCAATCGTTTCCTCATTAGCCCCCTCCCCCTCTTCATCCTCGTCCTCCTCGACGAGCAGGTTGTGATCGAGCCCCATGTCCTCCAAGTTGATAGTAAGGTCAGGATGATGGTGCCAAAGTTGCCGCTTGCAGAAGTCGAATCCTTCGCCAAAATACTTCGAGGCAACGTCTTCAACAACCCCTAAGAAGTTCGACGAAGATTTAAACTCCTCCACAACTAATTTTTTTGATCGGCCCAAGGTTTCCCTTAACTCCACTACCAAAATCCCAGACTTCTCCAAACTGTCAACAAGGGTGTCTCTTTCATCTTTTAATTTGGCGAACTCATCGCCGGCCTGTTGCTCCTGAGCTCGGGCCTCGGCCAATTGTTGCTCCAGATCGCCAGACAACTTCTGGAGGCGGGAGACTTCACTGTCCAAAGAGGCGGCTCGCCCTTGTTGAAGGGATGCCTCTTCCACAGTTTTCCTGCTCTTGACCGCCAGAGAGGATCCGATCACAAGCGCCTGCTACAAATAAATCTTTTTAGATCAACCTGAGCACATGTTAAGATAAAAATAAAATGAATGTCGAGGTAGTGTCGAAATAATACCTGGCCAAGGGCATGAAAAAATTTGGTGGCAGTCTGGTCCAAGGACAGCTGCCCCACCTTTTCTTGATCCGAATGAGGGATCACTCCTCGGAGGATCTTCTCGGTTACAGAAGGGCTCCCCATAATGGTAGCCCTAGGATCGAGGACAGTCCCCAATGAGGGTGAGCTCCCCTTCCCTGGCCTCGAAGAGGTGGTGGCCCTTGGACGATCATCAGGCCCGAACAATTTCCTTTTTGGTTCGGGGGCAATGGCTGGCTTTTTTCCTTTGGGGCTATCCCCAGGCTTGGCCTTCTTACTTGGCGAGATGGAGGGTTCATCCCTTGAACGCTTCTCGCCAATTACCACTCTCTTAATAGGAATGGATTTTTTGGCCGAGCTTTCACCCTTGGCCTTCTCCACCTTCTTGCTAAGTTTCTTCAGGCTTATCCTCCTCGACATAGCTGCAAAATGAGGCACGAATATTAGAAATGATAATGCAAACGACAAGAATAGACAAGAATTTATACCATTCGATTTCAGCTCGGGAGGTAGCCTGAATTTCGACTAGAATTCTGATGTCGGGTCCGAGTTTGATCCCGAGATAGTCGGGAAAAATTCTAAAAAGGGATCTCAAACTTTTCCCCCCAACCATCTTAGCAAAGTTAGGTTGGGGATATGAGGTAGAATCCTCTTTAGTTCCTTCCTAAGAGTCCCTAAGTATTCTATTGATTCATCTCGGGAATGGCTGACTTGCTGGATGTGTTCACCACAAGAAGGGCGGGACTCACCCGCTTCACCCGACGACGTTGATGGCGCGTGTCCATGTGGCTCCTCACCCTTAGTCCCAGATTCCATAGGACCGGGAGAGCAAAAAATCTGAAGAAACGATTTCGATGTGAGAAGCATGGGGACTGAAAAGCGCCCACGTTTCGCCACCAATTTTGAGATCTCGTCGAAAAGCTCTTGCTCATACCCGAGCATCTTGGGTGGATCATTGCAGCATTTATCTGAGACCACAGTGTTAAGAATGTTAGTTCGTATAATATTTTATTAATAAATAAATTGAAATTTCTAAGGGAATTGAGACCGACCTGGGATATTCCATGATCTTGGAACCCTTGGCACTCCTTCCCGAGGTGAATCATTATGAAGCTCCCAACTATCCCCGGAGGCAAAAAAGAATTTGTTTTTCCACCCCTTCACGTTGCTGGGGTATCCTCTGAGGATTGTTTTCTTGTACCTCGCCTTGAAGTACAACCACCCTCGATCCGGCTTAGTATTATTATTGAGAGAAAATATGTTCCTAAACTCTGAGAGGGTCATCGAATATTTATACACTCGCCACAACACTATGGCACCGGTGATACTTCGCCAAGCATTGGGAACGAGCTGAGCCGGGCAAATATTATAAAACATTAAAATTAATCTTACTATAGGATGAATAGGGAAGAGGAGGCCCGCTTGGAAAGATGCCTCATAAAAGGCGACCTGGCCAGGGCGAGCTGAAAGTATCGTTTCGTTTTCCTCGGGAAGCCTAATCTATACGCTCTGAGGAAACGAATAAGTCTCCCTATGCAAGTTTAGCTCCTCGGGAGTCATAATATTATTTTCTTTTTCTACGGAGGGATGAATGTCAACTAGGGGGGCAACCTCGGGAGTTGATGGTTCTTCCATGGGCGATCTAGGAGATTGTTTTACCTCATCAGTAATGTATGACGATCCTTCTCCTAGGTGGTCGAATATCTAAGAAGGTAAGGAATCCAAGTCTGATGGGCTAACTTCAAGCCTATAGGACATAAAACTACAAGAATGAAAATGAAGACTTAGTCAAGGTACTTACTAAGCTAAAAGACAGGAGGATGACCACAAACGAGGGCGAGGAGAAAATTGGAGCAAGAGCGGTGGTTTGGTAGCAGAAGCAGAAAGGTACAAATGAATGGGTGGGTCCCCCTATATATAGGGAATACCAAGGGCTAAGATCCATCTGCTTCAACGTCCCAGATTATGCGACCTTTCGAATTTCGAGCACATAACCGCCTTTCCCATCAACCCGCTAAAAGCTTTCCTTAGCAAGCTGCCTATCCCGCCAAAAGTCATCATTAATGCGCCGACGTTTTGTCCAGTCGTGATTAATGCTTCCTCCCACGTGTCCGACAGGAGAGGGGCATAATTAATGTGTGCCTATGTGGTTCAATATTTGCCTCTTAATGGTTACTCAAAGATCCCGAATATCTCGGCACTTCGAGTAGGGGGCTACTGATGTGGGAAAAATACAGGCCACCTTCAAATCCTAACATCCCAAGTGGCCCACGTCGTCCAAGGGTTCACAGAGCCCATCTTCCTGGTTGCCTTAAATTGTTAAATGAATGAGCTCCACTGCCTACACAAGCTGCTCCTCCAGATCGCCATAGGGCGAGGTAGTCGACCTACCTCGTCCAGGTCAGAGACGTCTCCATGAAGACTTATCCTCCAAAAGAAGTCTGTCCCCATGAGACTCTTCCTCCATCATTCCTCCTTCTAATCAGAGTCCATCTCCATGAGAATTCCACCTCTACAAGAGAACTATCACCGATAGACTCCAACTCCATTACAACGCCTATAAATACGGACTGCTCACCAAATGGCATCCTCCTATGTTATCTCCGAATTTATTGGAATATCTTCCCATACTTATCCTTCCGAGGAACTCGCCGTGATTCATCTACACGGCTCATTACTCCCGTCTATATAAAAGCCGCTCCCCCATAACAAAAAGGTACGCTCGACACAGGCACCTTTATAATTGTGCTAGCCATACTGCTTTTAATTATCTCAT
>BRYE01000022.1:5703868-5708868 GCA_030159115.1 Actinidia arguta var. hypoleuca
ACCCCGACACACAGTTTGATGTTCAAGAAACTGGGTGTCCTACTAAACCTCTAATCGACAAGCAACTAGAAACGTAGATTAAAGGACTGAATTAAAAAGAACGCCACAAGTTACCTTGATAAGTTAATTCCAATTCGTGGTGTAACAAGAAGAAGATGAACTTCTCTCTCAAGCAAGATGTCAGATCTTGATCAATCTCCAAAAAAAAACTCCCTCTCCATCTTCTAAACAAAGCATTTATAGGAAACCCTAACCTAAACCCTACTTAATTAAGGCCCAACTCGAATTGGGCTTAAACACTTAAATAAAAGGAACTAACATCAATAAATAGGCCCAACTAAATAAACATAAAAATAAATTAAGCCTCCACTTCCAGCCCACACACTTGGATTGAATTAATGGGCTGAGCCTCCACTTCCAGCCCACACACTTGGATTGAATTAATGGGCTGATCTTCATCTTTAATATTTCCATTGAACCCATTCTTGATGTCTATGGCTGGTCCACCAAGTCTGTCTTCAATAAACTGGCCCACAAAGCTTTGGAAGGCGGATGTGAGCTTCTTGGCCCGCGACCTTGTGATTGGCCCAACTGGTAACTTGATCTCATCGCCTTTGATAGCACCATCCTTGCCCGTGCTCGCATCAATCCCTCCCTCCTCAAAAAGATTCGTCCTCGAATCTGCATCAAAAGGAGAAAGATCAGAAACATTAAATGTAGCAGAAACTTGATACTCACCTGGCAGATCAATTTTGTAGGCATTGTCTCCAATGCGTTCCAACACCTGGAATGGTCCATCACCGCGAGGATCCAATTTAGATCTCCTTTTAGTTGGAAACCTCTCTTTGCGCATGTGCACCCAAACCCAATCACCTGGTTTGAACAAAACTCGCTTTCGCCCCTTGTTGGCTTTTTGGGCATACATCCTGTTTTTATGCTCTATTTGCTGTCGTGCCTTCTCATGTATAGTTTGAATCATTTCAGCTTTTTGTTTTCCATCTAGGCTAGCAATTTCATTCAAGGGCAAAGGCATTAAATCCAAAACAGTTAAAGGATTAAAACCATACACAATCTCAAAAGGTGAAAATCCCGTAGAAGAATGCACAGTTCGATTGTATGCAAATTCAATGAAGGGTAAACAATCTTCCCAAGTTTTTAAATTCTTTCCCACCACTGATCGCAACAAACTACCCAAAGTCCGGTTGACCACTTCAGTTTGGCCATCTGTTTGGGGATGACAAGTAGTAGAAAACAGCAATTTGGTACCCAACTTACCCCACAACACCTTCCAAAAATGACTCAAAAATTTAACATCCCTGTCAGACACAATGGTCCTAGGCATGCCATGCAATCTAATCACCTCTCTAAAGAACAAATCAGCAATATTTGGAGCATTATCAGTTTGGTGGCATGCAATAAAATGTGCCATTTTGCTAAACCTATCTACCACCACAAAGATGCTGTCTCTACCCTTTCTAGTCCTAGGCAAGCCTAACACAAAGTCCATAGAGATATCAACCCAAGGCACGATAGGAACAGGTAACGGTGTATATAACCCATGTGGCATAGATTTGGATTTAGCTTGCCTACATGCAATGCACTTAGAACAAATTTTCTCAACATCCCTACGCATGCGTGGCCAATAAAAATGTTCAGACAGTATATCCAAAGTTTTATGCACACCAAAATGACCCATTAAACCTCCACTATGTGACTCACGTACAAGCAATTCCCTCACAGAACAAGTAGGCACACATATTTGATTACCTCGAAATAAAAACCCTTCATGCCTATAAAATCTTTGAAAAGCAGCATGTTCACAAGCATTGTATACCTTACCAAAATCAGAATCTGTTGCATACATCTCTTTAAGGTGCTCAAAGCCTAACAACTTAGAATTAAGTGTAGTGAGTAAAGCATACCTTCTAGATAACGCATCAGCAACAACATTATCTTTACCTTGCTTGTAACGGATCACATAAGGAAAAGCCTCAATGAACTCTACCCACTTGGCATGCCTTTTGTTAAGCTTTCCTTGGCCCTTAAGGTGTATCAATGATTCATGGTCGGTGTGAATGACAAACTCCTTTGGAAGAAGGTAATGCTGCCACACATCCAATGCCCTCACCAAGGCATAAAACTCTTTATCATATGTGGAATACCGCAACTGCGCTCCATTTAGTTTTTCGCTGAAGAATGCTATGGGGCGCTTCTCCTGCATCAACACAGCACCTATACCAATCCCTGAGGCATCACATTCAAGCTCAAAAGTTTTGTCAAAATTAGGTAAGCACAATATAGGGGCAGAACACAATTTTTCTTTCAAAGTATTAAATGCTCTCTCCTGCTCCTCTCCCCACCTAAACCCGACATCTTTTTTGATTACTTCAGTCAAAGGAGCTGCAATAGCTGAAAAATCTTTTACAAATCTCCTATAAAAACTGGCCAAACCATGAAAGCTCCTCACATCAGTCACACTCTTAGGCGTTGGCCATTCTTGAATAGCCTTTACCTTTTCAGCATCCACCTCAACTCCCTTTGCACTCACAATGAAGCCTAAAAATAAAAGTCTATCAATGCAAAAGGTACACTTATTCAAATTGGCATACAATTGTTCTTTCCTTAGAACCTCCAGAACTAATCTAACATGCATGGTGTGATCATCTAGAGTTTTGCTGTATATAAGAATGTCATCAAAATAAACAACCACAAAATCTCCAAGGAATTCTCGCAAAACATGGTTCATTAATCTCATGAAAGTGCTAGGTGCATTAGTTAAACCAAAAGGCATAACCATCCATTCATACAAACCATATTTTGTTTTAAAAGCAGTTTTCCACTCGTCTCCCAGTTGCATCCTAATTTGATGATATCCACTTTTCAAATCAATTTTGGTAAATAAGCATGACCCATGTAATTCATCTAGCATATCATCTAATCTAGGAATAGGGTGGCGATACTTTACAGTGATTTTGTTGATGGCACGGCAGTCCACGCACATTCACCATGATCCATCCTTTTTGGGTACCAATAGGACTGGTACAGCACATGGGCTAAGGCTCTCTCGCACATGCCCCTTTTTGAGCAACTCATCAACTTGCCTTTGAAGTTCCTTTGTCTCCTCTGGATTACTCCTATAGGCTGGCCGGTTTGGAATTGATGCTCCAGGCACAAAGTCAATTTGATGCTCAATGCCTCGCAAAGGTGGAAGCCCAATTGGAGTCTCTTCGAGAAAGACATCATCAAATTCCTGTATAAGAGAAATAAAGACACTAGGCAAACATGGATCAAGATTAGTCGAAACCAATAAACTCTCTTTAAATCTTATCGCTATGAGGGCTCTCCTTCCCATGAAAGCACTCTTAAGATCTCTCTCTTTTGCATAAAAACTCATTTTTTTGTCACCCTTATTTTCTCTCTCACTCTCTTTTTTCTCTCCTGCACTTCTCTCATTTTTTTTCTCACTTGTGCAGTCACTCACCATTGGGCCATTTAATGGTTTCTTGTCTCTCTTGGCCTCCTTTCCCTGTATTTTTTTCTCCTCACAACCCGAACCCCCTTTGGAACCGCTCACCATTGTAAGTTGATCTTGGTACACCTCCTTAGGAGATAGAGGTGCTAAGGTCACATTTTTATCATTGAAGCGGAAAGAATACCTATTCTGATACCCATCATGTGTCACCCTCCTGTCAAATTGCCAAGGCCTACCCAACAGCACATGGCCCGCATGCATGGGCACTACGTCACATGACACCTTATCAACATACCGCCCAATTGAGAAAGGTACTACAACCTGTTTTGTCACCTTAACCTCCCCACTATCATTCAACCACTGCAACCTATAAGGTTTCGGATGTTTCTCACATTTCAACCCTAACTTCTCAACTAAGGTGGTGCTAGCTACATTTGCGCAACTACCCCCATCAATAATCAAAGTGCAAACTTTCCCTCCGACCAGACACCTAGTGTGAAAAATGTTCTCTCTCTGTTCTACACCCTCCTCTTTAACCTGGGTGTTAAGGGCACGCCTAATAACCAAGGATTCACCACACACAGCATATTCAACATCGTCAGCATCTTCTAAGCTAGGCATAGAATCACCGTCAGATTCAGATTCAGACTCTACCTCCCCATTATCCCTCAAAAGCATAGTCCGTTTGTTTGGACATTGTGAAGCAATATGCCCAACCCCCAAACACCTAAAACATTTAATATCTCGCTGCCTACTATGTGAAGTTGAAGAATCGGTGGTACCTTTGTTTGTCACAGCAACTACGTTGCCTTTGTTGAAGCTTGAAATCTTATCTTTAAAATTAGAAGGCTTACCACTCGCTGCCTCCTCTTTCTTTGACCACTTCGAGGTCCAATTTGGTGTGTAATTAGAAGATTGTTTTGCTGCCCCCCTCGCCTTGAGCTGCCTTTCCACCTTCATTGCCATATTCACCATCTCTTCAAGCTCTATGTAATGGTGCAACTCCACTACGTTGGAAATTTCCCTATTCAAGCCGCCAAGGAATCGTGCCATGGTAGCCTCTCTATCCTCCTCAATGTTTGCCCGAATGAGCATTATCTCCATCTCCTTGTGGTAATCTTCAACTGACATAGAACCCTGTGTGAGCCGCTGCAATTTCTGGTGGACCTCTCGGTAATAGAAAGAAGACACAAACCTCCTCCTCATGACAACCTTCATCTCGGCCCAAGTATCAATAGGTCCCTCTCCAGTTCTCCTTCTTGTAACCAACAACTGATCCCACCATACCATGGCATAGTCTGTGAACTCCACTGCTGCTAATTTTACCTTCTTTATCTCAGAGTAATTGTGACACTCAAAAATGCGCTCCACTTTCCTTTCCCACTCCAGATAAGTTTCAGCATCATTCCTTCCCTTGAAAGGAGGAATTTTCATTTTGATGGAATTTATGTTGCTGTCAAGCCTGTCAAACCTCTCCTCCCTTCTCGACCTATCCTGGATGGAATTAGCATCATCCTCTCCTCCCGTT
>BRYE01000022.1:5716368-5718868 GCA_030159115.1 Actinidia arguta var. hypoleuca
CAACCTTGACTATTTCATTTTTTTTGCTATCTTTAGTGGGAGGACTTGGCTCAATATAAGCTCGACTACTTCTCTTATTGCCAAGCACCTCAATCGACAATACACTTATTAATTTTTTATGTTTTAAACTTGAGTTTGAATACCTTCGAACTCAGATTTTAAACTCCTCTCCCACGCGGTGTCCCCCGTACTATAAAATGTTGCCTTCCCTTTTTTCTTTGATGTTATCATTGGGTGAACGCCCTTGGATTTCAAAGTCCATCCCCTTTAGTTTTGATATATTTAGCCAACTATGTCTTACCATTGTTGTAGAGTACTTAAATGAGACACCAATCAACTCTAATCAATAACACTTGGCATGCTTGGCAAATTAACTTCATTAGAAGTCTCTTATTACTTTTAGCAAAATTGTTGGAGAGAAGGATTAAGACTTGGTCAGGTGTCTATGCTTGGTGATGTGGGTAAAATAACCACTTATTTATAACAATCTGAGCATGTTGCCATGACCCCATTATGTTTATGATCGCCCTTCATTTTGATTACCAATAGATCACTTCTCCCAGAAGCAGGCACGAACTCATCTCCAGCTCGCCATGAGGCGAGGTCATTCACATCACCAGATCAAAGACCAACCTTAAGAGGACTCTATCTCTATAAGAACTCCTCCTATCCCAAAGTCCATCACTCCTTCGCTTGGTAAGAGTCCATCCCCGCGAGGATTCTGCCTCTATAGGAAGATAGTATCCATCACGGTTCTTATGATTGCGGGATGCTCTCCATATGGCATTCTCCTATTATTTTTCCTATATCTCAGGGATATACTTCCAAAACATGGCTACCCAGAAATCTTTCCTGATTATCCTCACACAGATCTCTAACCTCCACCTATATAAAGGCCGCTCCCCCATTACAAAAAGGTACGCTCAATAGAGAACATTTAACTATCATATAGTTTCATAAAGTTCTGTTATGATATTTTGTTCTTTTTTATTTGCCTTGGTCTGATCTTCACGCCGGAGGGATTTTGAGCGACCTCACCCCGGCTGATCACGTTTGTTCATATCCTGCGCTGGTCGCCTGAGTTATTGTCGAGGTCCAGAGCCAAGGTGAAATGAGCAACTTTGACTATTGCTTACTCGCCCCAATTTTCTACCACAACGTGAAAGGGTCAGGCCTTGTCAGCAACGTTATCTCATTCATTCTTTAACTTGGTCAACTCGTCTGTGAACTCCTGCTCTTGAGATCGGGCCTCAGCCAGTTGTTGTTCCAGCTCTCTAGATAACTTTTGGAGGCGAGATACCTCGCTTTCCAATGAAGCTGCTCGGCCTTGTTAGAGGGACGCCTCCTCTCCTGCTTCTCTGCTCTAGATAATCAGGGAGGATCCGAGCACAAGTGTTTGCTACAAATAATTTTTTTAAGAACAACATGAGCATAAAATATCAAAGGGAAAATTAGATGTAGAACTGAGGTGATACCTGGCCAATGACGTAAAAAAGTCTGGTGGTCGTCTGATCTAAGGTCAGCTTCTCCACATTTTCCTTATCTGTGGGGGGAATCACTCCCTGCAATATCTTCTCAACTATGGAGGGGCTGCCCATAATGGAAGCCCTGGGTCCAAGGATGGTGCCAAGACTAGGCGAGCTTCCTTCTTTGAGCTTCGAGGAAGGGGTGGCTCCTGAGTATGTCGCATCACTAGGTCTGGTCACCTTCTTTTTTAGCTCGAGTGCGGTGGCAGCCTCCTTCCCTTTGGGGCTATCAACAGCTTTGCCCTTCTAATTGGGCGAGCTGGAGGGGTCCTCCCTTGGGCGCTTCTCGCCATTCACCACCCCCTTTGCCTGGGTAGGCCCCCTCAATCGAACCCCACTTTTGGATTTTTTCACCTTCTTTTCGAGCTTTTTGTGGTTAATTCTTTTTGACATAGCTATAAAAAACACAACAAATATCAGACAAAGAAATTCAAACGCTTAGAATAGACAAGAGGTAGTACCATCCGACTTAAGCTCGGGGGGTAGCCCTGAATCCAACCAGGATTATCATATGGAGCCTGAGCTTGAGCTCGAAACATTCAATGAAAAATCTAAAATAGGATCATGAACTTTTCCCCCTGACCAACTTAGCAAGATCAGATCAGGGATATGAGGTAAAATCCTCTTTAATTCCCTTCTAAGGGTTCCTAGGTACTCTACTGATTCATCTCGAGAACGGATGTCTCGCTAAATATGTTCACCACGTGAAGGGCGGGACTCACCCGCGTTGCCTAACTAATTTGGTGCTCCACCTTCAAATCGTTCCTCGTCCCTTTTCCTGGACGCCATGGATGTTGGGGAATCAAAAATCCAATGAAAAGATTTTGACTTTAAGAGCACTGGGACTGAGTAGTGCCCTTGCTTTTCCACTGAGCTAAAAATCTCATTAAAAACTTTCTGCTCGTCCCCATATAGCCTAGGAGGGTCGTTGCAATGCTTATATGAAAAGTATATAAAATTAAATGTTAACTCTT
>BRYE01000022.1:5738868-5741368 GCA_030159115.1 Actinidia arguta var. hypoleuca
AGACAGTGAATTCACTATACTTGGTTCTTGGTGTCGATTTCAAGAGAACAGTGACTAAGATACATCCTATTTGGGGTAATGATTCTGAAAGAATGAAGAGTCTGACTAATAAAATTATTACGCAATTGACAATTACAATACAAAGATTGCCCGAGATTAAAATGAAGAGGATGCAACGGTTCAGAAAGAAAATCAAGGCTGCAATCATCATCCAGACCTATTGGTGTTGTCACAAGATATATTCTTATTATATGCGTCTTCATAAGGATGCATTAATCATCCAGACCCTTTCGCGTTGTCATAAGGCATATCTATCAACTGATCCTTTAGTTAAGGTAGAAGGAATCGATTTTATTGATGTTGACAATTTTCTGTGCGTTATGCCTCCATGCTTAGTAAAACTCCTCAACAATTTGAAGACAAATGTTATTTAGATTTCGTGCTTGGAAGAGTTTAAATTTCAGAACCAAGAGAGGTTGTTGATTTACTCCAAGTACTTGATACATTGGCATGAAAGAATTCAGTATCTCAAGACAAACTCGAAGTCGAGTACTTCTTAGTGGAGGAGAATGATGCGGAACGCAAAGGCCCATAATTATTATTAATTATTGTATTTTATTATTTTATAATTAGTTTTATTTTATTTTTATTTAATTATGTGTCTTTATGTGTTAGGAGTCCTATTCTTAATTGTTTTAGATTTTATTAGTTATCAAATACCAAAATCCTAGTCCTAATAGAATTAAGAGTCTTTAGGCTATAAATTTGGATGTAGCCTTATTAAAAATGATTATGACTAATGAGAAAGACGCTAGTTTTTTCTTTCCTTTGATTCTGGTGTGAAGTCAAATTCCCCCTCTCCTTCTACAATTTTTTTACTATTTATCTATTATTGTTGAGATCGTTTTCATGTGGCATCAAATTGATTTTTTATGCTGCATCATATTGTGACTTGACCAAATATCGCCCACTAATACTGCAAATAACCACCAAAACCATGACCCAGTCAAGTTGGTAACAGTTTGGTTTGGAGGACATTGCCAGACTGAAACCAATCTCTTTATAGAATTATCAAGTATTAAATAAGTTATGCAATGTATCAAAATACATTCCATTAATTTTTCACTCATTGATTTTCTAAGGAAATGAAGTAACAATTAAAATGACATCATACAAAATTCTAGCATACTTGGGAAGTGCCGCATCAATTATCGGGCATGCCTGTCACGCCCCAGTCAAACCAAGACACGGCCACGTAAGCAAACAACTCAAATGCGAAAAAGTCAAACTAAATAATATGACAATTATACTTGTCATTATATCAGAGTATATTACATCTATTCCTCCCGTGAGACCATGCTCTCCATGAGCTATCAAATACAAAATATGGATGATACTCCATGGACAATGCCCACACCAGGCCAAAACAATTTATTACAATTTCCAAAAATACATGTTAATATGTTTATCAAAATAAACTACACGACCGGCATCTACATGCCTCAAGATTCAGGATAACCCTCGGTACCTGAAATTCATTTTAGTAAATGTGAGTTACCTTGAAAAGCTTTAATAATGAACTTGATGTCTCAAGTCAAAACCATGATACATAACTATACAATGAAAACATAATGACATAAAATATGCTTTCATTCATATCAAAATATAGATTTTGATTTCAATCCATGATTTCACAAATCATCCATGTTTATCACATTCCCGACTTTTCACAAAAAGCATTTATCATTTCGCATTCCATTATTTCTCAAATTTCTGCTTTCCTCAAAAGCAAAACTCTTATCATTTAGAATAACACACCTAGGACCATATACCTAACCAACCTCATTATGCACTAAGCACATGAGACAACATCTGACCCACTCCTTGAGCTTTCATCGTAGACCTTAACATCTCTACCGTTTGTCAACTTTCTGGGCTTTCACCGTAGGCCTTGACATGCCTTACGTGTGTACCTTTGCCATCTAGGACTTTCAAGTTTTGCCAACTTTCCGGACTTTCACTGAAGGAGTGACACTCCCTATTGTTACACGATTGCCATCTAGGACTTTAGCTTCAGCTTAATCTAAGTCATCTTATTCCGAGTACCCAACATCTTAATCTGGTATATCCTAGCATATCATTCCCAAACCATTTCCAAAATTCCGCACACATATAAACTTTGCATTTTACTAAAAGTTTCAATGCAAACAACATACCATGCAAGTATTTAAACCGCCCATAATAAACCATTATTGAAACAATTAAAATGTATTTACTATAACCCATACTCATAATCATAACCATAACCGATTGTATTTACTTTAAAAAGTTTTCGCAAACTGTTTCTGCAGGTCACTACCGGTAGATATAATAATTCAGAGAAGAAATACAAAAAATCACTACCAGTAGTGGAAAAATCACTACCGGTAGAGGACCATCCAGTGGCAAAATACAAAAAATAACTACCGGTAGTGGAAAAAGTGCTACTTGTAGACATCGC
>BRYE01000022.1:5761368-5766368 GCA_030159115.1 Actinidia arguta var. hypoleuca
ACTCCTACGATTGCAGATTGCTCTCCACATGGTAATCTCCTATTATCACTCCGAGATCTCAAGGATATACTTCCCAAATATAGTTATCCGAAATCTCGCCTAAATATCCTCACATGGATCTCTATCCTACACCTATATAAAGGCCGCTCTTCCATTTTATTGAGGTACAACAATTTTAATCTTTAAATACGTGCATATATAGCTTTGCCTTTATATTGCTTTTCTCGTGCTCACCTTGGTCTGATTAGCATGCCGAAGGGATTTTGAGCAGCATCACCCTGGCCAGTTACGTTTGTTCATTTGTGTAGGGTGCTCAAGTTGTTACCGTGGTCCAAAACCGAGGTGAAAGAACAATTCTGACTGTTGGTTGCTCGCCCTAGTTTTATACCACAACAGTTTGGCGTCATATGTGGAAACGACAATTCTCAACATTCTATGCATCTACGTAGTCGTTTGGTACCTAGACCAAGTGCCAGCAATCCTTTGGATTACAAATCTCATTCAATGGCCAATACCAGCTAGGCTCCAGATCTAGAAGGTCTCCACCTTGAGATGCACGATATGGAAGTCACCAATAGGACAATCTTGAGAAACTTAAAGACGAGATTGGAAAAATTCAAAGGTGAATAGGTGGAAGATTTGCCGAGCATACTTTGGACCTACCATACAATGAGTAGAATTCCTATTAGTGAGAAACCATTTTCTATGTTACATGGGATGAAATTTGTTATACCAATAAAAATAGGAATGCCGAGCTTCAGAACTTCAAATTTTGACAAGGAAAATAATGAAATTGAGCTGAGACTCAACTTTGACCTCCCTGATAAAAAGAGGGAGCGGGCTAAAATACGCCAAGCAACTTATAAGTACCAGGTTGCCAAACACTACAATCAACGAGTCAAGTACAGATCTTTCTTGCCAAGCGATCTAGTCTTAAGAAAAGTTATTTTTTCTATAAAGGAACCAAGTGCAGGGATGCTAGGTCCTACTTGGAAAGGCCCCTGTAAGGTTGTCAAAGTATCTAGACCATGAACTTATTGTCTGGAAGACATGGATGGGAAAGCCCTTCCTCATCCTTGAAATGCCAAACACTTGAAGAAATATTATCAGTAATACATCCAGTCGCCATGAGAACAAGATCGCCTAACCAATGTGGCATCGCTAGTCTTATGATCGTCCATTTGGATGGTTAATCAATATTATGTCATGATCGTTTGTCTTTATGCTTAATTAATAAAATTTCTCCGTTGATTTTATCGCTAGAAATGTCTGTCCCATTCCTTTAAAGTGTTAGTTCCGTTGCGCCAATATCAAGTACGCCCATTCATTATGATATGATAAGGCATCTTGATCGCCATTGTGGATGTCGCCAATATCAAGAATGCCCATTCATTACGGTATGATAAGGGGTCTTGATAGCCATTGTGGATGTTGTCAAGATCAAGAACGCTCATTCATTATGATATGATAATGCGTCTTGATCGCCATTGTGGATGTCGACAATATCAAGAACACCCATTTATTACGATAAGGCATCTTGATTGCCATTGTGGATGTCGCCATTATCAAGGATGCTCATCTGTTGAGAAATCAAATAATGACTCAAATAATGAAGGTATTTTGATCAATAAAGTGGATTATTTAATTATTTCACCATGTGAGAATTTTCATAACCTCGCCAGGCAATTTTGTTCGCCAAAGTGTTCAATGGTGATTGCCAATTTTAAATCGCCATTTGGTTAAAATTTTGAGGTGCCAAAATTTATCTGGCCAAGTTATTAAGGTTACGGTCGCCTTCGTTCCAAATGATTCATAGTAACGTCAATGCAACCAAAAGAGGTGCGATAAGGGAAAAAAATAGGAACAAATATTTTTATTCATAAAAAAAAAATTCAAGGATTACAGATCGCCATTATAATTAATTTATATATATATATATAATTGATACAAATGCTTAAGGAGGAGGCGGTTAGTGTCGCTTTTGTCTTTCTCCCCATTATCCGCGTTTTCCCCCTCCTTCTCTTCCTCCTCGCCCTCGTCCTCCTTTGCGAGCAAGTCGTGATCGAGACCCATGCCTTCTAAGTCAATGGAGACGTTAGGATGATAATGGCAAAGTTGCCGTTTACAGAAATCAAAGCCCTCTCCAAAGTACTTAGAGGCAGCATCTTCAACTGCTTCCAAAAAGTCTGATGAGGATTTGAATTTTTCCACAACAAATGTTTTGGCTCAAGCCACGGCTTCTCGAAGCTCCACCACCAAAAGCCCCGACCTCTCCAGCTTGTCGACAATGGCATCTCAATAATCCTTCAACTTGGCCATCTCGTCGACGGCATCTTGCTCTCGAGATCGGGCCTCGACCAGTTGCTGTTCCAGCTCGCTAGATTGCTTCTAAAGGCGGGATACCTCGCTTTCTAGAGAAGTAGCCTAGACTTGCTGGAGGGACGCCTCTTCCCCTTCTTCCCTACTCCTAGCAACCAAGGAGGATCCGAGCATAAGTGCCTGCTACAAATAGATTTTTTAAGAATGCCCTAAATAAAATATCAACAAAAAAATTAAGGTCGGGATAGAGGTAATACCCGACCAATAACGTGAAAGAGTTTGGTGGCCGTCTGATCCAAGGTGAGTTTTCCCATCTTTTCTTTATCAGCGGGTGGGATCACTCCCCGTAGTATCTTCTCAACGATGGAGGGACTGCCAAGAATAGAGGCCTTTCGTCCCAAGCCAGTACCAAGGTTGGTCGAGGTGCCTTCCTTGGGCTTTAGCGAGGAAGTGGCTCTCGAGCACGTCACATTGCTAGGCATAGTCGCCTCTTTTTTGGCCTCGGACGCAAAGGCAACCCCTTTTCCCTTGGGGCTGTCAATAGCCTTGCCCTTCTTGTTGGGCGAGCAGCCAGGGTCCTCCCTGGGGCACTTCTCGCCAATCACCACCTCTTTTGCCGGGGTAGGCCCTGCAATTGAACCTCTATTCTTGGATTTTTCCACTTTCTTGCCGAGCTTCTTGTAATTGATTCTCTTTAACATTCTTACAAAATAAACACCAACTTCAGATTAAAAAAAAGATGGAATATTTTAAAGAATAAAGACTATACCATCCGATTTGAGCTCGAAAGGGAACTATGATTCTGACATAGCTCCCGAGCTTGAGCTTGGACTCTAGGAGCACGAGCTTAAGCTCAAGCTGCCTAGCTCCCAAGCACCTAAAGTAAATCGGACTCTTGCCCCCAAGACCAATAACAATATATGATCGAGGAGGTAAGATAGGATCCTATCTGTCATCTTAATTATTCCTATATACTCTAATAAGTTCTCTTGGGAGGGGCCACCTTGGGACAGTTCATCTCGAGAATGGCGAGACTCACCCGTATTGCCCTATTGGGGAGGGGCATCGTCTGTAGGATGGTTATCGCCAGCCTTCCCAGACGCCATGGGCTCGTGGATGCTAAAGCTCTAGTGAAATGATTTAGACTCAAGAAGGTCGGGGACTGAGAAAAATCCTTTTTCCTCGATTGAGCTCGACACTTCACCAAATCATTTTAGCTTGTCCTCGTACAATCGGGGCAGCCCATTACAACGTTTACTTGAGGAACATATCAGATGATTAGTAAATGAAAAAGAAAATAATGTAAAAATATAAATATAAATATATGCAGAAGGAAAATGAAGAAAAATTGAGACTAACCTGCCCCCACAACCTTGGGAATGTTGGAGCCCCGACCTCCCAAGTTGCTCCTTCAAGAAACTCCCAATCGTCTCCCAAGACGAAGAAAAACTTTTTCTTACATCTCTTGATGTTACTGGGATATCCTCCAAGCAAGGTCTTCCTTAGCCTCGCCTTAAAATACAGTCATCCTTGATCCGGTTTTGGATTCTTATTCAGATTGAATAGATTCCTGAACTTGAAGAGGAATAGGGCATATCTATGAGCTCGCCATAGTACTATCGCATAGATGACGCTTCACCATGCGTTGGGAACAAGCTAGGCTGGGAAAATGTTATAGTATTGCAAAATCATCCTAATTACAGGATGAATGGGGAAGCACAGACCAACATGAAAGGTAGCCTCATAAAAGGCCACCTCGCTAGGGCGACCAGAGCTAATTGTTTCACCCGCCTCAGGAAGTCTTATTTGGACACTTAGCAGGATGAAATAGGACTCCCTAAGACAATCTAATTTGTTAAGAGTTATGATGTTCTCTTTTTCAGATAAGGGGAGAGAGACTCCCGGGGGACTACTCTCCGAACTAGAAAAATCTCTCTTGGGCAAGGAAGGACTCATATTGATGTCATCCATCATGTATGACTTTTCACCTAGGTGGTCGGATATCCAAGAAGGTAGGGAGTTTTCTGAGTCTCCTAGGTTAGTTCTACTGGACATATACTATGAGCACAAGTAAAAATAGAGGTGAGCTTAACACTTACTGAAATAAAGGCGAGGTAAAAATTAGAGCAGGAGCAGCAATTCAATAGAGCAAAAAAAAAGTACAAATGAGTAGGGGGACCCCCTATTTATAAGAAGTACCGAGGGTTGATATTCATCCGCTCCAATGTCTAGGATCGCACGACGTTTCGAATTCCAAGCTCATAATCGCCTTTCTTGCCAAAAACATCATTAATGCGCCGTTTTTCCCGCTAAAAACATCATTAACGTGTCTGCATTTCATCCATAACGTCATTTCTACATTTAATACCCTTGTCCACGTGTCCAACTACAAAGACACACCATTAGTACATTCCCACGTCATCAGGAGGCTTTTATTTTATCTGTTACTTGGAGATCCCGAGTATTTCACCTCGGCATCTTGAGTAATGGGCTACTGATGTAGTAAAAAATATCCATCTATTGATATTCCAAGACAGGTACCTCGCCAAGAAATTACGTCGCCATAACACTAACGTAGTCCTGGTCGCCCATTGCATTATCACCAATGGATCACCTCGTCGATGTGTACAAGCATTTCTCCAGCTCGCCTTTAAACGAGGTCGTCTATGTTGCCAGACCAA
>BRYE01000022.1:5773868-5781368 GCA_030159115.1 Actinidia arguta var. hypoleuca
CGTTTTGAGCTTATCATATCAAAACGACGTCGTTTTGATAATGTTGTACAAATGTTGTAAAACATTTGTTGTAAACCTAGCATTTCTCCTTCACTTGCTCACTTGAATAATAGTTAATGGATTGGTTGACTTTAAAACTCGGTGAATAATAATATATGTATAATAGAATATAATTTTAAAAAGGGACCGAAAAAGTAAAATAATTGGTGCTAAGAACATAAAGTTTACTATTACTATCATATGTCATAAAAACTGGTAAAGACTAAAGTTAATTAACTAAATCGATTATCGTAATGATTATATATAGTCTTAATCTCTACAATAATTGTAAAGGGACAAATTATATGACATAAAAAGTTTGGATGAGAGGCAACGGTCGGCGATGATCCTAAGGAATGTCAAGAGACAGAAGGTGACTTGCACGTCAGAGTTCCTTCTTACAGCCCCACGTCAGGATGGAGACGTCGGCAGTTGATAATGAGCTACTAGCCACGTCGTAGGGGCATGACTGGGTCAACCGCTTACTCATTGACACAGTGATCGACGCATATGGGCATGGGCTGAGCTGCAGTCTGTCCGGTGACAAGACAGTTAGCGCTTTAAGGTACGCGCTGAAAAGGGAACTTTTGTTCTCACTAAGGTACACACAACCTTACTATCATAGCATATATACACTTTCTTTCTCTATATTTTCAGACGTCTAACTTGACCGTCAGAGAGCCATTTTTTGAAAACAACTCCAGTGGCCGGTCTTACCATTTTGGTGTTGCAATTATGGCATTGTTTGATGACGGATTGAAGCCACCAATGTAGCCGTAGAACCGCCGCAAGTGTCTATCTTCAATTTTCTCCCTTTCCTCCCTCAAACATATACACCCCACAATTGGCACCGTATGTGAAAAATCAATAATAGACATTCGCAAAACCAGTTTCGATGGCATCACAGAGCAGCAACCATTTTGGCAGTCAAGAAACTCGCAGGGAGACCCCTCATGTGCCAAAAACTCCAGAGCACAGAAGGGGTAAACTACTGGAAGATGCTCAGAGGGAGACAAAGGCCACCTCCAAGCAGAATCCAGGTCGGTTACTCCCTGGAGGAGTGGCCAGCCGGGACATAACCATTCAATGCCTACAGACACAATTGTCCGGAATGGCACAAATTTTGGTCGACAACAGGATGATGAAACCAGCTCAAATGACCAGGGCAGGACCATCAGCAGTAAGGAACAAAGACCCTGTTAGCCCAAAAGGCAACTGAAAAGGGGGGTGAATTGAGTTTTTCAAAGATAGTTGCAATTAAGTTTAATTAAAAACTAATCTAATCAATGAAACAGTAAATCAAGATGTGTGCAATGCAATTTTAGCAAGAATAAAGTAAATGCAATGCACAAGAACGCACACCGAGATTTATCAAGGTTCAACCACAACTTATGGTTTACGTCCTCACCCTAAAGCTTCCTCGAAGTCTTCTTCCACTATGCAATCACCAATTATAAAATAGGTGCTGATTTACGAAGTACTCAGCTTACTTTTACACAAGAATTTCTTTCAAATTCTATCAAGTAATTTTGTCCAAGGCCCGTTTCAACTTACAAATGTTTTGCTTATACAAGCGAATACTCAAACTCTTAATTACAAGTGTGCAAAAGTTATACAAATAAAATACAAACTCTCTATACAAAGTATATATGATTGGAATAACTCAACCTTTGAAGACAAAAGGAATTTTTTAGAGAATAAGGGGAATGCCAACTCTTTTATGATCAATTGATAAATAACCATGTATATTGATCAATAAATGCATTTGGAGGCTTGTATATAATGTCCTAAAGTTAATTTTTTTGTTGAAGGTAATTGGGACTCATTTCATGCGAGTTTAGACATTTCAGCATTCAAGAAATTAACCGTTATGTGTCAACACCTTGCTTTATGTGTCTACACCTTCTGCGTTGTCTGAGGTTATTAGTTTCATGTGTCGTCTCTTTAAGAATATTTGTCGATACTTCAAGCCTTCATTCTTCAGCTCTTGTTCTCTGTCTCAATGTATTGACACTCCAATTCCATGTGTTGACTCTTGATCATCAGTATCCCAAACTTTGGCGTCTGATCACATGTGTCGACACCTCAGATTCATGTGTCGACTCCTGATCATTCATTCTTAAAACTTTGACCTCTGTTTCTATGTGTCAACTCCTTAAAGTCATGTGTCGACACCTTCATTTCCAAATTCAAATCTTCATGTATCGACTCCTCAAAACCATGTCTCGACACTTTTATTTTCAAATTCAAAATTTTTGTCGAGTTCTTTAATCAATGTAACTTCTTCGATTTTTGCCAATGTGATAAGCTTCAAGTCATAATCTAATAGATATTTAAAGTATAACAAGATCTGTACACTAACTAAAATTATTAGATCACTGACACAATATTTTGTTATCATCAAAATCAAGGCATGGAGTCAACAATCTCTCCTTTTTTGATGATAACAAACTTTACATGATATGAACAATGAATTTAAAAACTAATGATCTTAGCAAGTGCAATATCAATAATTTAGAGCTCATACCAGATATTGCTCCCCATTTTCTTATAATGAAGCACTTTTCATTGTTTCAAGATTATAATAGTTCATGCACCATTCATTTCATTCATAATAGTTCATCTATTTCATTTACCATTTTTCTTCCCCTTTTTGTCGATTCATCAAAAAAAAGTTAATCAATTTTAAATAAATGATAGTCAATCAGTAATTCTGAAATATCTCTCCCGTACTTAAGGAGTTTATTCTCCAATTAACATGTATTCATTTACCAATATGTTCATACGCCTTTGTTATAGTGATAGGAAAAATAAAGAGCATCAAATTAAAACATAAATCAATAACTCATGCACCTTATCAATGATTGTTGATCAAACAAGTCAAGTAATCATTTAGAGCATATAACATATTAGAGGGAGAATGAATCAAATATATGTGGATATATAGGCTATGAAATCAATAACACTAACTGAAATGACCATAAGACTTACCTCAAAGTGGAGTCATAATATCCAAAATATCACTTAAAAATGTATTATAAGGATGACATGCCATCCTTATACAAAAGGTCACACATATGCAAAATGAGAAATGCAAATGCAAATGAGAGGAATGGGATTAAGGTGAGTATTCTCAGTGGGGAGAGGCAGGTGGTGATAGAGTTAGGACGAAAGGAGTATCCATGGTGTTAAAGAATTTCTTGCCTTCCCTTTGTCTCAGCCTATACTTGTGATCAATTTTGCGACCAAAAATAGGAGAGGCGGCATCAGATTTAGTTGTAGATGAGTCATCTTCTTTTGCTTCAACTTCTTGCGCAGCATTATGACTTTCTTCTCCTTCCTAGTCATCATTCTCACCATTTTTCTCTTATTCTGCCTCTTTTTCTCCTTTTTCACTTTCCTTTTCTCCTTATCTATTTGCTTCAGTTTCTTCTTCTTTTTCTTCCTCTACCTCATGCTCTTTTTCTTCATCTTCTTCTTCTCCATTTTTCTTTTGCCCATTCTCAATAGTTTCACTTTCTTTTTTAATTCTCTTACTTTCCATTCCAGAAACAACAACCTTGTCGTAGCAATGTCTGTCTTTTTGTTCAATTTCTCCAAAAGTTACATCACTTTAGCCATAAAACCACCTATTTCCATTTTATTGCCCTCAAATTCATGAGTCAAAGTTTTCTTGGCACTCCTTTGTCTAAAACTACTCTTAGATGGAGTCTTTTCCTTTGATGCATTGCCCTCACCAGTTTTTTTGGTAGGTTTAGGAGTCCATTTGTTGTTTTTTCAGAATGTAGCCTTTTCTCTTTAAGGTCTTTTCATTATACTCATCACTAATGGATTTAAGGGTTCTCTTTTTCTCATTGTTCAAATCAATCTTAAAGTATTTGAAAACCTTAGTCAAAAAGATACCATAAGACAAACTAATTTTGGCCATGGTGGCTTTGAACATATGATCCAAGATAAATAAAGGCAAATCAATCTTGGAATCAGTTATATACACCCACAAAAAGAATAATTCTTTTTCATATATATATATATATATTCGTTTTTTCCAGTTTTGGGGGTGAAAATAGTACAAATAAAGTAATGTACTAGCCTCAACTCAAGAGGCAAATCATTAACAATTAGTTGCAAGCACTCACCCGTTTCCTTTCCTGTCCATAGAGAACTTTCAATTGTTCCTTTCGAGTTATATTATCTCTATAGACTTCTTTACCGAGTCCAATCCCAAGAATTTTTTTTAATCACAAATCTATCCAAAGTGAAAGAGACTCCCTTGACATAACTATCAATGGATACTTGTCCATACCCTCTACAAGCATTGTTATAGAAATGGTCAACTAAATCAGGATACACATCATCTCTCAATGTGGTCATAGATTTTCATCCTAGGTTTCCCAATTTCATACTCAACTCAAAGTTATGAAAATCAAAGAAGTTGTAGTCTATCCATCGTCTATTAGAGACTTTTATAAGAGAGAAATCAATGTTGTACCTTTCTTGTGATTTGTCCTCATCGAAATATAATTCATTTCGTTCTAGGGTTGTGGTAGGAGTAGATTCTTATTTTTCACTTTTCTTCCGCTTTCCCTTGTCCTTGCTAGAATTCACTTTCTATTTCCTCTTCTGACCTTTCAAAACCACAGAGGTTGACACCACCAGGGCTTAGGAGACTTTCTTAGATTTTGTGATTTTTGGCGTCATTGACGGATTAGTTAAGGTTATGAGAGGTTGGAGGAGATCGATTAGGTTTTGTATGGAGTTTAGGAGAGTGATTTTGGGAGGAGAGTGGGTGACGGTTGAGTTTTGGAGGGAAGTTAAAGAGAGAGAGAGAAAATGATGTTTTAAAAATGATGGACCCGACTCATGTGTCGATACATGAGCTTCTGGTGTCGACACCTGAGGTTCAGAAATTCAATATGAACTCTGTGTGATAATGTGTCAACACTTGTAAGTGAGGTGTCGACACTTGGGTCTCAAAAGTTTAATGTGACCTCTTTATATTTATGTGTCAACACCTGCGTCTAAACAAGTTTGTACAAATGCATGAAATGATTTATGAACATAAATTGCACAAATTTGATCACAATTAAACACAACTGACATCTAAATCATTGAAGCTCATCAAAGATTAACACATAGGATTACTCATTCCCAATTCTCTTCTAATCATACAAAATCTATCATCACTTAATGATTTTTTGAAAATATCAATTAATTTTATTTCCGTGCTCACAAAATCAAGTTCAATGTCGCCCTTTTGCACATGGTCTCTTATAAAATGATATCTTATTTCAATGTGTATTGTACGAGAGTGCTGAATAGGATTCTTAGTCAAGTTAATAGCGCTAGTATTGTCACATCTAATGAGTATATGATCATAAGAAATTCCATAATCTTCTAATTGTTATTTCATCCACAATATTTGGCACAACAACTACTGGCTGCTACATATTCAGCCTCAGCTGTGGAGAGAGCAACGAAATTTTATTTCTTACAATACCAAGATACAATTATGTTGCCTAGGAGTTGGTAGGAGCCACTTGTGCTCTTCCTGTCAACTTTACTCCCCACATGGTCAGCATTAGTGTAAGCAATTAGATTAAATGATGTGCTCTTTGGATACCATAATCCAAAGTTAGGTGTGTGCTTGAGATAATAAAAAATTCTTTTCACAACAAACACATATGATTCTTTAGAATTAGATTAAAATCTCGCACACAACTAAACACTAGATATAACGTATGGCCTACTAGTAGCTAAATACAATAAAAAAACCTATCATGCTTCTATAAAGTTTGATATCTACTAATTTACCTTTCTCATCGTTGTCCAATTTTATTGAAGTACTCATTGGAGTACTCACAGGCTTTGTATGTTCCATGTCAAACTTCTTGATCAAGTCCTTGATGTACTTGATTTGGTTGATAAAAATTCCTCCCTTCAATTGCTTAATTTGAAGACCGATGAGGTAATTAAGTTTTTCCATCTACTCATTTCGAATTCTCCCTGCATATACTTAGCAAATTTTTTACAAAAAGATTCATTAGTAACACCGAATATAATATCATCCACATAAATTTGTACTAGGAGCATGTTATTTTTTTTTTATTTTAATAAAAATAGTGGTATCTATCTTTCCTCTTAAAAATCACTTTTCAATCAAGAACTTACTCAATCTTTTCATACCAAGCCCTTGGGTCTTGTTTTAAATCATACAATTCTTTTGTTAATTTGAAAACATGGTTGATTCAAAACTGGGAGGTTATTCAACATATACTTTTTCGGTGATAAAACTATTTAAAAAAACACTTTTAACATCCATTTGATATAATTTGAAATCTTTAAAATATGCAAATGCAAACAACATTCTAATAGCCTCTAATCTAGCCATCAAAGCATATGTTTCATCAAAATCAATACCTTCCTCTTGGCTATACCCTTGAGCAACAAGTCTTTCCTTGTTTCTCACAACAATTTCAGATTCATCCATCTTATTTCTAAATACCCATTTAATTTCAAAGGCTGGATGATCACTAGGCTTAGGAACAAGATGTCATACCTTATTCCTCTCAAATTGATTAAGCTCTCCTTGCATGTCATTTATCCAAAATTCATCATTTTCAGCATCTTGAAAATATTTAGGTTCTATATGCGATAAAAATGCAAGATTATTATAGACAGTCCTAAGAGACGATTGAAATCTTACTCTTTGTGAAGGATCACATAGGATTTGTTTGATTGGATAATTATGCACGAATTTTCATTCATTAGGTAGACCTTAATTGACATCTAGTTGACTTGATGGTGCTTTTTGTACTTCTTTTATCTTCTGTTGATCTTCATTTGAGCTTGGATGGATGTTCAATTTTTTCAAATTTTGCTCCACTTCATCTACATCATCACTTATAGGATTTCTAGATAACGAGTTATGTTTATCAAAGGTAACATGGACTGATTCTTCAACCACTAGAGTCCTCTTATTAAAGACTATATAAGCTTTTCTATGAGTTGAATATCCAAGAAATACGCCCTCGTCAGATTTTGCATCAAACTTACCGAGTTTGTCTTTGTTGTTATTCAACACAAAGCATTTGTAGTCAAAAACTCTGAAGTACGAGACATTTAGTTTCTTATCTTTTCAAAGATTATAGGGGGTTTGTTTAAAAACTCTCCAAATAAAATTCGATTTAGAACATAACAAAAAGTGTTGATAGCCACGACCCAAAAGTATTTTGGCAAACCATTTTCACAAAGCATGGTTCTTCTCATTTCTTTCAAAACTCTATTTTTTCTTTCAATAATGCCATTTTGTTGAGATGTTCTATGGGTTAAAAAGTTATGGTAAAAACCATTTTCATCACATAATACTTCAAAGGGTTTACAATCAAACTCCCCTCCATGATCGGTTCTAATTGAAGTGATTGAATAGCCTTTTTATTTTGAATTTTTTTACAAAATTTTATA
>BRYE01000022.1:5783868-5791368 GCA_030159115.1 Actinidia arguta var. hypoleuca
TAATTAATGAAATAGTAAATCAAAATGTATGCAATGCAATTTTAGCAAGAACAAAGTAAATGCAATGCACAAGAAAGTATACCGAGATTTATCGAGGTTCACCCACAACTTGTGGTCTACGTCCTCACTCTAAGACTTCCTTAAAGTC
The DNA here is from genome assembly GCA_030159115.1 of Actinidia arguta var. hypoleuca. Classification (NCBI taxonomy): domain Eukaryota; kingdom Viridiplantae; phylum Streptophyta; class Magnoliopsida; order Ericales; family Actinidiaceae; genus Actinidia; species Actinidia arguta. The sequence goes on from BRYE01000022.1 coordinate 5,784,017, forward strand.
TTCTTCCATTTCGTGAAGGCCGAAATAGGAGACGATGAGGGTCTCACGTTACTTGGGACAACCAAACTAACAGCAAGACTGTAGCCACGAGCAAGCGGAGAAGACCACCCGACCGAACTAAGATTGGTGTTGATCTCCTCGAGCAACTCAACGCTTCTTTCCACGCCGAGACTTCCTTAAAGTCTCGGTCGGGTGGAGTCTAAGAGTTGCTCGAGGAGATCAAGCAAAGAAGTTGACTACCGGAGAGTTGTCGCAACAATCAAGGTTGTCCCCATGGATTCGACGGTCCACACAATCCGAAATGAGCCAAGAGAGATAGTCCCTAAATACCAAACACCATTCTCCCGAGACATCAAAGGAATGGACCCACCAAAGAAGTTTATGCCACCGAGATTCACATTATACGATGGGAAGTCAAATCCGAGGTCCCAAGTATGCCACATCAGGAAAATGATGGCTCTTTGGAACCACATGGATGCCTTGATGTATCACGTGTTCCCATCGAGCTTAAGAGACCTCAGGCTGAAGTGGTTTGACAAGTTGCCCACGGGATCAATAGAGAACTTCCATCACTTAATCGAGTAATTCGTAGCTCAGTTCATGATCAACACAAAGGCACCGAAGGGTGTAGGATCACTGTTAACGCTTATAAAGGGCAAGAACGAGGCAAGAACTACAACAAGCGATACTGGGAAACATACAACGAGATCGAAGAGTGCTCTGAGGAGTTGGCAATGGCAAGCTACAAGCTCAGGCTGACTCCTAGGGAGAGACTCTGAGAAAACTTGACGCTCAACCCTTCAACTAACCTTCGGGACCTCATGTTCTAGGTCAAGATGTTCGCCCGATGTTCGCCCGATTGGAGGGCGACATCAAGCAAGTGGAAAAAGGCACAGGGATTACTACTAGGAGTGAAGGCCCATACTAGAAGCAAAAAGCAAGCTCGATTGACTACTAGAGTCGGGTGAGGCAAGGGATCAACGTGATTTTTAAAGAACCAATTCACAAACTCCTCGCCCGAATTCAAGATAAACCTTATTTCAGAAAGCCTGAATAAGAAATCCCAAAAGACGCAAGCAAAGGTGGATGTGTTCCTTCCACGAAGAAAGAGGACACAAAACAAAAAACTACCAAGCATTAAGGGTTTTCCTAGACTAGTTGGTCTGAGACGGACACTTGAAAGAGTACATGGATGAGGAGAAAACTCAGGCAGAAAAGGCCAAGGTTAGACTTAATCCAAGGTTTGACTGAGGCGAAAACAAGGTAGACAAAACCCATAGGAGGAAGAGGATCTTCCCTTGGGCACTACTAACATGATAGGGGACTTGAACCACCCTGATCTTAAGAATAGAATCCGAGAAAAGGTCCAAATGATTTGAAAAATGAACGAGGTACTCTCGGTCCAATCAACGGCTAAGAAACCAAGGCAGACGATGTCTGAATTAGGGAGCATCACATTCACCAAAGCTGACCTGGGGAGGGTGCAATATCCCTATTCCACCCCCTGGTCATCCAACTTAGAATGAACGGCTATGACGTGAAAAAGATATTGGTGGATACAGGAAGCTCAGTTGAAGTCATGTATTATGACTTATTTAAACAACTTAAGCTTTCTCAATCAGATCTGAATCCAACCCGAGCTCTCCTGGTAGGATTCAACGCTCAGTCTCACTGGCCTTTGGGAATCGTGACCCTTAAAGTCCGAGTCAATTCCCAAGAGTTAGTGACAGAGTTCATTATTGTGGACATACGTTCCCTATATAATGCAATTATTGGCTAAGATTGGTTGTACAAGATGAAGGGGTGACCTTCACACTACATCAGGTCATCAAGTTTATCACCCCTTGAGATGAAAAAACCCTTTATGAAGATTAAGTAGTGGCCAAACAGTCTTATCTCACTACGATCTCCATTAAGGCGTCCATGCAGGAGGTGCAACTAATCAAGGAGAAGCATGAGGTCCTAGAGGACATCAAAAGGAATCCCGAGGCTAAGGTTAAGGAGATACGCTATGAGTTAGATGAGCAAAGCTTAGACTGTTTTTTTCTCACCGGTGCAAACCTGGAGTAATGGGAAAGAATCGAGCTTATTTAGTTCCTTAAAACTAATATCGAGGTCTTCGCATGGACACCTTACCAGATGCCAAGGATAAACTCAAATTTCATCAAACACGAATTGAATGTTCTGCCTAACGCCCAACCAGTGAAACAACGAGGGAGGAGATCTGCAGCCGAGCACGTGGATGCAGTGATTGAAGAAGTGGAGAAATTGAAAGAGGTGAGTGCAATAATTAAAGTTCTTTATCTGAGTTGGTTATCCAATACAGTCATGGTAAATAAGAAGATAGGCAAATGGAGGGTCTGTATCAATTTCACAAGTCTCAATTGAGCTTGTTCAAAAGACTGCTTTCTATTGCCGAAGATTGATCAATTGGTGGACTCTATCTCGAGTCATGCCCAGATGAGTTTCTGGATGCATATCGAGGTTATCACCAAATAGCCATGCATGAGCCTGACTAGGAGAAGACTGTATTCATTACCCCTTGAGGCGTATTCTGCTACAAGGTTTTACCCTCTGGTCTGAAAAATGCTAGGGCCACATATTAGAGGATGATCACAAAAATGTTCAAGACAATTCTGGGTAAAACCATGGACGCTTACATCGATGATATGGTGGTCAAGAGCAAAGAAGAGTCAGACAACATCAGGGACCTGATCGAAGTGTTCACAATTCTAAAATGACATAAGTTGAGATTGAATACGGGAAAATGTGCCTTCGGGGTTAACTCGAGAAAATTTTTAAGCCACTTGGTGACAAGATGAGGGATCAAGGCAAATCTAGAGCAAATAATAGCAATCAGCAACCTCATAGACTAAGGACTATGAAGGACGTTCAAAAGCTGATTGGGATGGCAGTAACACTGAACAGATTCATTAGTAAGTCCTTAGATAAATGTCGTCCATTTATCAATTCCTTCACAAAAATATAATTTTTTTTTATGGAATGAGGAGTGCAAGCTCGCACTCCAACAATTCAAGAAATACATAACTGAACCATCACTTCTTTCCACGCCGGATGAGGGTGAGTTGCTTTACGTCTACCATATTGTCTCTAAACATGCCGTTAGCTCGGTACTATTGAGAGAGGTAAATGGAGAGTAATGCTTGGTCTACTTTGTTAGAAAGACGTTTACAGATTTTTAAACAAGGTATTTGCCGCTGGAGAAGCTAGTTCTAGCATTGGTCTTAACCTCGCAGAAACTCATGCATTACTTTCAAGTTCATCCCATCGCTGTGTATATAGAGTTTTCGTTGGAAAATATTTTATCAAGTTCATCCCATCGCTGATTGTCCAAATGGGCTATCGAACTCGAACAGTCAGATATAAAATTCTTGCCAAGGGCAATGATAAAAGGACAAATCTTGGCCAATTTTGTGGCAGAGTTCTTGCTTTGAGTTGTGAGTCCAAAGTAAGTTTGCCTTGCATTTGCATACAGACAAAAGGAGAGCTCAGCGGCAGAATCTTTTGAGACTCAATCAATCCTCGGGGCTCCAAAGGTTACACAAGAACCACCCCAAGACGCAGAGATGATGGCCACTGGCAAGACGATTAAGGTTTTTTAGGTTATTGCAGAATCATCTCAGATCAATCCCTCCTTAGCCTGGAGAATGTTTGTTGATGGAGCAAGAAATAGCCTAAGTGCGGGAGCAGGAGTGGTCTTAAAAAGCCCAGAGGGAGCAATCTTTGAACACTGCCTCAGGTTGAATTTTCTAACAAACAACGAAGCTAAATACAAAGCCTTCATTGCGGACTCTGGTCTGCCAGCAAGCTAAAGGTTCCCGAGCTCCATATATTTAGTGACTCAAAATTGGTCGTCAACCAAGTCACGAGTAAATTTGAAGCTCGAGAAGCCAAGATGACTCAATATTTGGCAGTGGCGAAGAACCTCCTTACCGAATTCAAAGCAATAAAGATTGAGAAAGTAGGGATGGACTTGAACTCAGACGTAGAAGCACTGGAAAGATTAGCATTGGCTTTTGAAGGAGAAGCAGGACAGACCATCGCAGTTGATTTGATCTTGGGCCCCAGCCATGAAGTGTCTTAGGAGTCCATCCTAGTTAACACTAAGCTGGGACTGAGTTGGATGGATCTAATTATAATTTTTTTGCGAAATGAAAAGCTACCAAAAGACAAGAGGGAGGCACACAAATATCGAGTAAAGGCAGCATAGTTCTAGATCTCCCCATCTAGGGACTTGTACAAAAGATCATACATGGGGCCCTGCCTGCTATGCATCCACCCCAAACTTGTACAAAATATCATACTTGGGGCTCTACTTGCTGTACAAAAGACGTGCTCTTTGAGATCTACGAGGGCATGTGCAAACTATACTCAGGGAAAGATCGCTTGCTCACTGAGCCCTAACTCAGGGATACTAGTGGATATATATGCAAAAGGACGCTTAGGTGTACGTTCACAAATGTACCAAGTGCCAGTTAGTTTCCCCCTTAATTCATCAGCCAGCGAGGGACTTAACCCATCACACCAGTCCATGACCCTTTTCCCAATAAGGAATGGACATCGTGGGGTCCAGCCTCGAGCTTCATGGAATAAGAAGTTTCTACTGGTAGTAACTGACTACTTCACAAAGTGGGTAAAAGTCGAACCACTACCCCAAATCAGGGAGATGGACGTGATCAGATTCATCCAAATAAATATTTTTTCTAGGTTTAGCATCCCTAGAGCATTCGTGTCAAACAATGGCACCCAGCTTAGGGGCAAAAAAGTCAAAGACCTGTTGTAACAACTCAAGATTGAATTTTATAACTCAACGCCGAGCTACCCCTAGTGCAACGGGCAAGCCGAGGCGTCCAGCAAGACATTCATGAATGGAATCAAAAAAAGGCTTAAAAAAGCCAAGGACAAATGGGTCGAGGAGCTACCAAACATTTTGTGGGCCTATCGGACCACATCGCGGAAAGCAACGAATGAAATACCTTACTCTTTGGCTTTTGGTTTTAAAGCTGTAATCCCGTTGGAGGTCGATTTGTCCATAATACAGACTTAGGCTTATGATGCAAGTCATAACGAGGAAGTCTTAGCTCGGTACCTTGACCTTGTCAATGAAAAAAGAGAAAGTGTGCTGATACGAATGGCTGCCTACCAGAAGCAGCTAGCCAAGACTTACAACTAGAAGGTCTAGCATAGAGAGTTTTTAATGGGAGGTCTTGTTTTGAGAAAAGTTATTGGAAACACCGAGGATTTGACGGACAGGAAGCTCGACCCAAATTGGGAAGGACCATACAAGATAACCAAGCCCGTTAGGAAGGGCGTCTACTACCTAGAAAATCACAAAGGCAAGCAAGTTTTGACAGACACCTGCATGAAGGTTAGACGGCAACGCGCCATCACCTTCTTCATAGCGAACTGACGGGAATCGAAGCCCGGCCTGGTAGATCAGCCAGATGTGGACCGAGGTACGAACATCTACGGGAATGCCGTGTCGGGCCCTAAACCTTTATATGGCCTCGTCGTCGTGAACCAACAGCTAAGCTCGGTTCAACACCATGTTTTGAAACAGAAACAAGACAGTTAGAACGAGCTCAGCCATACCGTTCTGACGAACTTCTAGAAGTAAATTCAGATGAGCTCGACGAGAGCACCAAACCCTGCCCTAATAAGGCAACTTACTGCTAAGGGATAGCTATCAGACCCTTCTACTGCCTTGAACTGATCTCAGCAACAGAAGGGCCTGGGGGACAAAACCTTAGATTCACTAATTCTACAGGACAGCCTGAGCCCGCTTCATTAGGGGAAACGAGTCAAGGTTAACCCAACTCACAGATTCACAAAATTACAACAATGACGGACAAGCCAAAGATCAAACAAACATGTGCAGACAACAAACGAACAAGTTTGCAAAACCAAGAAATGTAGAAACGTAGAAAAGAAATCAAATATAGATCACAAAAAGCAAGAGAATCGCAAGGAAGAAAAGAAGACCAGAAGCTTAACAAAATTATGCTCAGACAAAAATCAACGTCGCAGAAATCGAAGAATGGTCATCGAAAACCAGAACGGTGGTTGGAAGGACTATCGGGTGGTAGGAAGGACTATCGGGCGACAATAGCAGGCAGAGACACACTCTTTCTTTTTTTAGAATACTCTCAAAGGTTCGAAACATAATAGTGGAGGACGGAAGCCAAATAAACGTAAATAAGGAAGGTGAAGAAGCGGGAAAAACAAGGAACGTGTCTTAGTGGGCATGTGAAGTCACGGGCCAACAACCGCCTCTCAGAACCTACGGGACACAAGCACGTGGCAACCGCTCGGCCGTGAGTCCACACCAAACGAGCCCCAAGGATAGGTGGGGGACCTCGGCGTCAGTACTCAAGCATGCTCGCTGTCTAACCAAACCTGGACATATGTCTCCAACATATATGGCAGAATGACAGAGGAAAGACAACTAGCAGGTATCAGCTTGCCCACCGAGCGACAGGATCAAAGAACAAACACGTTCAGCTCACATGAACTCAGCGAGTATTGACCTAACTTATGCAAACTGATGGACAATTATAAGGGGACAAATTATACCATGACATAATTTGGCATTGTTAGGGCAAAGACTTCCGCCAAGCTATAGCTATAAAGTAAGCTCGCTGGTTTCCTGCGCCGGTGATCAGTGCATACACTATTGAGCATTGGCCTTACTAGGGAGGAGATCTCCGTCAAGCTATAGCTACAGAGCAAGCTTAGAGATCTTCTACGCCGGAGCTTGAAGCAGTCCCTATCAGAGACAAATGTCATCCGAGCTAAGTTCATTGTTACTTCCGAGGTGTTGTTATTCAGTAAGCTCTGAAGAATAACCGCTCTGAAAGTTTGGACGAGAGGCAGCGCCCAACGATGATCCCAAGGGATATCAGGGAACAGAAGGTGATTGCACGTCAGAGTTCTTTTTGACAGCCCCCACGCCCGGATGGAGACGTTGATAGTTGATAATGAGACTAGCCCCCCGTACAAGCATGGCTGGGGCAGTCACCTACTCACTAACACAATGGTCGGCGCGTATGGGCACGCGCCAAGTTGTAATCTGTCCGGTGATAAGACAGCTCGCGCGTCAAGGCACGCGTTGAGCTAGGTTATAAAAAGGAAATTATTGTTCACACTAAGGTACACGTAACCTTGCTATCAAAACATATATATACTTTCTCTCTATATATTTTCGGATGTCTAACTTGACCGCGAAGAGCCGTTTCTATATACTTTCTCTAGGGCATTGCTGGACGACTGGTTGAAGCCACCAACGCAGCCGTAGAACCGTCGCGATTGTCTATCCTCGATTTTCTCCCTCT
>BRYE01000022.1:5798868-5801368 GCA_030159115.1 Actinidia arguta var. hypoleuca
CTGTAAATGAGAAAGGTATGACACCTAAACCTTAAATCCCCAAGAACCTCTCTTATTTCGCGACATCATATTCAGTAGGCTCAGGCTTTTGGGATGAAGAGGTCATGCCCCCTCTGTTGAAGTCCAGCACCTGGATAAGTTCAAGCCCACTTGGATGAGCCTAAGCCCAATTGGGGCTCACATGGAATATCCATGTGAGAGTTGAACTCTCGAGTTATCTAAAACTCTTGAGAGGGATTATCTTTTATGTTTTCCTAAGTAGAATAGGATTACAATTAGATATCCAATTAGGAGTCTACCACCTCCGTCCCTTGGTCTATAAAAGGGGGGGCAGTGATGGACCAAGGATTCACCACACACAGCATATTCAACATCGTCAGCATCTTCTAAGCTAGGCATAGAATCATCGTCAGATTCAGATTCAGACTCTACCTCCCCATTATCCCTCAAAAGCATAGTCCGTTTGTTTGGACATTGTGAAGCAATATGCCCAACCCCCAAACACCTAAAACATTTAATATCTCGCTGCCTACTATGTGAAGTTGAAGAATCGGTGGTACCTTTGTTTGTCACAGCAACTACGTTGCCTTTGTTGAAGCTTGAAATCTTATCTTCAAAATTAGAAGGCTTACCACTCGCTGCCTCCTCTTTCTTTGACCACTTCGAGGTCCAATTTGGTGTGTAATTAGAAGGTTGTTTTGCTGCCCCCCTCACCTTGAGCTGCCTTTCCACCTTCATTGCCATATTCACCATCTCTTCAAGCTCTATGTAATGGTGCAACTCCACTACGTTGGAAATTTCCCTTCAAGCCGCTAAGGAATCGTGCCATGGTAGCCTCTCTATCCTCCTCAATGTTTGCCCGAATGAGCATTATCTCCATCTCCTTGTGGTAATCTTCAACTGACATAGAACCCTGTGTGAGCCGCTGCAATTTCTGGTGGACCTCTCGGTAGTAGAAAGAAGGCACAAACCTCCTCCTCATGACAACCTTCATCTCGGCCCAAGTATCAATAGGTCCCTCTCCAGTTCTCCTTCTTGTAACCAACAACTGATCCCACCATCCATGGCATAGTCTGTGAACTCCACTGCTGCTAATTTTACCTTCTTTATCTCAGAGTAATTGTGACACTCAAAAATGCGCTCCACCTTCCTTTCCCACTCCAGATAAGTTTCAGCATCATTCCTTCCCTTGAAAGGAGGAATTTTCATTTTGATGGAATTTATGTTGCTGTCAAGCCTGTCAAACCGCTCCTCCCTTCTCGGCCTATCCTGGATGGAATTAGCATCATCCTCTCCTCCCGTTTGTCGTGACTGTCTAACCTCTTCTAGTTCCCCTCTGATATTTGTCATCTCTCTTCCCCACCTTTCCATTTGTTGCTGCATGGCTTTCAATGCAAACACAACTTCATTCATGCCTATTTCACCACTCCTGTTATCGTCTTTGGACATGTTGGAAATATTTATCCTCACAACACTCCCTCGCGTGTTTACTCTCAACACAATGTCACTCCACTTGTGTATCACTCTAATATGGCTTTTACCCTCTTCTGTTCTCACACACTCTGCCTTTTTCCACTCTTGCTCACTTCTTGAAGTTACACTTCAGAATCAGATTCAACCAATCAAAGATAGATCAATCGCAAAAATTATGGAAACACAATCAAGAAAAAAATTTAGAAAGAGAACAAAGCAAATCAGGGAATACGAAATAAAAAAGATAACCAACCAAGACTCAATCAATAAAGTGAAGATAACCAAGGGCTAGAATTCGCCCAATAGAACAGCAGAATTCGGAAAAACTTCAAACAGTCTTAACTTTTGATCCGACCATCGGATTTAAGCCCATAATATATCAAAATGACTGGCTCGATGAGATCTAGAAAGGGTAATGGACGTGGTCAATTCCCACACAATGGATCGTCCAGAAACACTGTTCAAACAGTCTTAACTTTTTTTTTTTTTTTTTACGAATAAGAAACAGAGAAACGTGAAGAACTACGAAATATATATGAAATAAAAGATAGATAACCAGAAGCTCTGATACCAAATGATGCGGAACCCTAGGATCAAGAAGAACCCAAAACCCCAACACACAGTTTGATGTTCAAGAAACTGGGTGTCCTACTAAACCCCTAATTGACAAGCAACTAGAAACGTAGATTAAAGGACTGAATTAAAAAGAACGCCACAAGTTACCTTGATAAGTTAATTCCAATTCGTGGTGTAACAAGAAGAAGATGAACTTCTCTCTCAAGCAAGATGTCAGATCTTGATCAATCTCCAAAAACTGCCTCTCCATCTTCTAAACAAAGCATTTATAGGAAACCCTAACCTAAACCCTACTTAGTTAAGGCCCATCTCGAATTGGGCTTAAACACCTAAATAAAAGGAACTAACATCAATAAATAGGCCCAACTAAATAAACATAAAAATAAATTAAGCCTCCACTTCCAGGCCACACACTTGGATTGAATTAATGGGCTGAGCCTCCACTTCCAGC